>JAQFVV010006198.1:16980615-17188115 GCA_028023455.1 Epiperipatus broadwayi
CATATATTATTATAATATATATATTGATTTTATTATACCATACATATATCAGATAATTATTAAATGTAATTTAAAAAATATTTACTTTCTTAATAGGAAAACATTTTGTAATTTCTGACAAGATTTTGCTTGGTAGAGTCACAGATGTTAGAACTTGAGACCCATAAATCATGGACTGAACTGTCATTTTCGATGCTCAATCCCCGAGCAATAAAACCAAACAATTCATATATATATATATTACAAGACTGAATATAGTTTGAATTTAATAGCCTCACCCATGATCATAAAAATGAAAATGTATTAAATTAATATTAAATGTGAGAAAATAAATTTTTACATAACAATAACACAAAATGTTATTGAAGTAAAAGAAAAAAAAAGGTCACTAAAATAAAATGTGTTAATGTTACATGTAAGATAATTATAATCAATCTAAATGAAATTTTGAAATGATTGATCATGGACGCAAATTTATATATTACATAAAGTGTTCTAACAAAAATAATAATGAATCAAATACATTTAATTAATACTTATAAAAATTTTATATTGTTTATTATTTCTTTAATACAATTTTAGCACTTCTTTCAAAAAAATTCCCCCATAAGCTTTTATGCACTAGGACAGTAATGGATTCTGAGCACTAACCATTTGATTATAAATATATATATATATAGAGAGAGAGAGAGAAAGAGAAAGAAATAAAGTTGTATTAATCATACCATTTGTTTTTATATATGGAAAAAAAACCTGATATATTAATCTTTAACTGAAGTTATAGTTTGTTTGTATTATAAATGATATGATAATCTAATAAATGATTAATAATAATTATTGATATATTTTATCAGGAGTAGATTCTGTCAAAGATGTAAATGCAGGAAGTTCAACTCTTAAAATTAAATTTTTACAGACTCTGTCAAGGGTTGGTAGCCGAGAGATCAGCGCAGCCGCCATGCAAGCAAGTAGTTGTTTGCAGACGGTTGCTATGGGTTCGCCTCCCGGCCGATGCTATGACATATGGAAAAAAAAATTTTTTTACAGACTCGATATGTAAACACTGAAAATATACTGTAATTTTTTTCATGTATTAAACAAGATAAAATCTAAGCTATGATATGACCAATTAAAATATGTGGTTTATATTGAAACTACCTAATCTAATGATAACAATAATATTTCTTTGATCTTCATTAAACTAAAAAATAAATTTGCTTTTAATTTAGCTTTATTTGTTTTAATACATAAAAAATAAAACCATAAGCAATATTGAATGAAAAGCAAAAAATGAGCCGAAGAGATCAGAATAAAAAATATGTAATTAATGTTTACAAAAAGATCTTCATTTAGGTTTTAAATTAGAAAATATATTCAAAAATTAAGTGTTACTGAACATCTTATAAGCTTACTGAGGAAGCTTTCTATATATGAACTACAAGCGGCAGCTTTAAAAATTTTTTTATGAAACAGTGATTTCATATTAATAAGCTATTTGTAAGAATTTCATACTATCATTCATATTATTCTATTTGTATATAGCATAATTCTAGATTGGTTGAAGACAAATGTGGACCAAGGATCAATAAAAGAGACATTAATATTGTAATAAATTGTCAACATCATATTTTCTGACAAAAATAAAAAAAGAGTTGAAAATATAAAACTAAAATAACTAAATTTTAAAAAATTCAAAATCTTAACACCAAGAATTGCTACTTTTTTCAAAATACTGGATGAAGATATAGAAATTGACCTGATGCAGTAAATATTGAAAGGCCTAAATCTTTCATTTATTATAGATTATGACAAATGAAAAAAAGAATAGGGCAGAATAACTAAATAAATAAAAACATTTTTTCCAGCTATGAATTCATTTTAAAAGATGAATTATATATATATTAAATTTTAGATTTTTATCCTATTCCTCATCTCAACTCTATATTTTCTAGCCACACATTATGTAGAAAGCCAGACCATCCTCTCTTCTATTGTATGCATTCTGGAAAACAGTTCACTTTCAAATGAATTAACATAAACATAGAATAGCTTTACTTTATATATATATATATATATATATATATATATATATATATATATATAGATATACAATGTATATTTATATATATATATATATATATATATATATATATATATATATAATATTAAAATACATTGTCTATATTAAACTTAATGTAATTATAAGGAACTGAAACTAAGACTTTTAAGCTCAATCCATCTTATGAAACTGATACACATAACCACATACATGTGAAAAAGATAAATGATCTCCAATATATGTATTTTGTGTTGAACCAGAACTCATCAGTTAGTTAGATCACCATCCCCCACACATCTATACAATCAGTGTTCAATTTATATTAAGATAGCAACTCTTCAAACTTTAATAGACAAGCTTCAATCCTCAACATCCTCCACACCTTCCAAGTCTTTGGCCATTCATATTATTAAAAATCTGAGGATGGAATGTTCAAAGCTCTTATTGATGCCAATATTGTTATCATACCCATGTTGAGTTTAAGCTATTCTGACACCTCACATATAAGATTTTAATATATTCATTTAAATATACAGGAGAGGAATGGGCAGAGTAAACTGAATATATAATATTTAAATACATGTATGTTATCTATATTAAATTTATTGTCATTAGAAGGAATCTGAACTCAGAATTTCAAGCTTCCTACAACTATCCACTTCATCTTATATATCAGAATTTCAAGCTTTCTACAACTATCCACTTCATCTTATATAACTGATACACTTAACCACATTAAAGTTTGAACTGAGCACTAATTGTAAATATGTGTGGGTGCTGGTGATCTGAACCAACCGATGATGGTTGGTCCAGATGAAATGTGTATATTGAAGATCATTTATATTTTCACATGTATGCAGTCATATGTATTAGTTGCATAAAATGGAGTGGATATTTGTAGTGTGCTTGAAAGTCTGAATTCATGTCCCTTGTAATTACATTAAGATTAGTATAGACAATATATGTATTTAAATTTATTACATCTTTTTCCTATATTCTGCACATCCCTCTTCTGTATATTTAAATGAAAATATTAAGGTTCTATATTTGAGGAGTCAGAATAACTAAAATTCAACATGAGTATAACAATAATATTAGCAACAACAAGGGTTTTGAGCATTCCATCCTCGAATTTTTAATGATATGAATGTCTGAAAAGCTGAAGGGTAGAGAAGAATTAAGCTTGTCTATTAAAGTTTGAAAACTTGCTATGTGAATATAAACTGAGTACTGATTGTACATATGTGTGGGAGATGGTGATCTGGACCAACTGATGTGGTTCAGCATAAATTACATATATTGGAGATCATTTATCTTTTTCACATGTATGTGGGATGTGTTTATTGGTTGTATAAGATGGAGTGGTTAGCTGTACGGAGTTTGAAAGTCTAAGTTCAAGACTCTTATAATTATATTAATTTCAGTATAGGCAATATACATGCACTTAAATGTTACATATTTGGCCTGCATTCTGCCCATCCCTCTTCTGCATATTTAAATGGAGATATTAAGGTTCTATATGTGAGGGGTCAGAATGACTTAAAATCACTATGGGTATGATAATAATATTGGCATCAACAAGAGCTATGAGCATTCCATCATCAGATTTTTAATAATATAAATGGATGAAGACTTGTAGGGTGGAGAATATTGAAGCTTGTCCATTAAAGCTTGAAGAGTTGTTGTATGTATGTGTGGTATAGGGTGATCTGGACCAACTGATGAGTGCTGGTTCAGCACAATATATATATATATATATATATATATATATATATATATTGGAGATCATTTATCTTTTTCATATGAATGTGGTTATGTGTATCAGTTGTATAAAATGGAATGGATAGTTGTAGGGGGCTTGAAAGTCTGAGTTCAATCCCCTTTTAATTACATTAAGTTTAGTAGAGATAATATGCATATATTTAAAAATTACACACACATATATATATATATATATATATATATATATATATATATATATATATATATATATATATATATATATATATATAACACTGCATGATAAAATAAAAAATATAATTAAATAAACCAAATATATTGTGATAATCATGATTATGATGCTTAAGAGTCGAAAGTATACTTGGTTTATTTAATTATATTTTATTTTTATTTTCTTTTGCAGTGTTTTGATATTTATAATAATGGCAGAGATTCAATCTATTTTACATATATACATATACTAAGAAATAAATTTAATTCTTAACTAATTATGAATGATTTTTATGAAATATAGCTTCATACCTACATTTAAAATATTAATTAGTGATTGTGTCCATATTAAATCTAATCACCCAATTATATAGGCCCAATGTTAAAAAGACAAATTGTACTAATAAGTAAACAAAAGAATAAAAAAGATAAATGTTTTATTCTCTTCTTTAAATAACTGACGGTTATCATATAGCAACTAAGTCTTTCCACCAATAATTTTAAACAACTCAACATACAAAATGGATACAATCAAGTTAGTATCATGTAAAAAAATATACTTTCTAAAATTGCTTACACTGAATGATAGAGAGAATGATTACATGGAAGTATACTGAAAAGAGCAACTCCCCAAATGTTGTTAATATCTATGTGCCAAACTCTTTGTCAAATAACACTTTTTATTAGTCATTCATTAGACATAGGATTATTCACTTAATGAATAATATTTCTGTAATATAATTTTCATTAAACCACTTTTGCACAAGGTAGGAACTGGTTTGTATTCACTTTTAATAATTTGTGGATAGGGTGTAATTATAAACTTATGACCAAAGACATGTGAAAAAGATGTATGATCTCCACTACAACATGTAAAAGGGATAAAAACCAGCCCATACTTAGCATGAGGGTAGTGTAGTGAAAATTACACTATTTAAATATTATTCATTAAGTAGATAATCTCTAATCTAATGAATGACTAATAAAAATGATTAATCTATTTTCATCAAGTGGATTGTATCATAGTAGTGAGGCAGTAAATTTTAGCACTTATCAATTAAACTGTAATAATTGACTATTTATATATACTAAACAATCATAAAGATATGTGTAAGAGCTTGAAATCTTGACCAACTGATGAGTGCTGCTTCAGTACAAAATATACATCTTGGGGATCATACAAGTTTTTCACATGTCTTTGATCATATCTTCATGATTACACCTCTCAACAAGGTGTTAAAGGCAGATGAAAACCAATTCCTAATTTGAGTTAGAAGGATGTAGTGAAAAATACACTACAGGAATATTATTCTTTGTCAGATAGCTAAGCAAATATAAAATGACTATTTACATTTGCTGTCTTAAATTTTATAGAATGGCATATTTAAAAAGTTATATTATTCAAAATGAACATTAAGTCAATCCTAGATGCAAATACTGCCTTCTCCAGTATAGATAAATCTTAAACTTCACAAGATAAAATTAATTTCTATTTTTTTTAAAAAACTTATCTGAAACTAATATTGATATATATAATAACCAATAAATACTGCTCTTAAAAACTATATGTAAACATGGTATTACATTATTAATTCGCAGAGATTTTAAAAATAAATGGAAATTTCTCTCTTCTAAAATTTAATATTTAACTATGTTGATGGAGGCTATGGTTTAATTTGATGTTAGTCATAAAAAGTATCAATTGTCACCGTTATTATCTCTATAGGAACTGAGGCACCAGATCGAAATGGTAATTTCGCATTAGCGATACTGTCTGACAAAGGGATTAGCATATTAATATTAACAGCATTTATAAATTTTATCATTCCAGTAATTATATATAATTTGAAGCATTCTATTTATTAATTATTATATATTGTGACAACATGCATGTGTATACGAACATATATTTACTTTTTTATATGCTGTTAACTGAAAGGAGACTCTTTGATTCCTCTTGGAGGCCTTAAAAAAATCAAGCAGGGCAAATTCCTAATGTCCACCCCATATATTCTTGTTATAGTTGTTATCACTATGTGATTATTTATATAGTATACAAATATGGATGAACTGCTCACCAACAAGCATTAAAACAGTGCTTTATTGCCTTTTTACTTCTGATTTAAGATCAAAAACCTCATCGCCTTTCTTCTCAGTTGCCTGATAAGGCAGAATGAATGTGTGTGTGAATGAAAAAAAAATTTAATAGATATTTGCAATTATGACAGACAAAAATAAACTATGGATCTTATTCGCAGGAGGCTGTAAAGTTGCTAGACAAGGTAGCAGTTGGTGGCCAAAGGCAGAAGGTGCTAAGAATCCCCTGATTACTGACCAGGCTGCCATTTGATGGTGACTTTTTATTTAGGTACTTACAACTGCAGATAACTTTCAAGTGAAAAAAGATTGCAAGAATTGGAATAACTCTCTCTTATTAAATGGGGCATTATTAGACTTTGTAAAGTTGAAAGAAAAGGTGAAGAGACAATTGATTTAAAAAGTGAACATGTACTCTACTACAAAGACAGAAGTATTGGAAGCAAGTGAAGTAGGATTCATTATAAATAAAAGGTGGAAGAACAACCTTGTGGAGATTGATGGTGTATCAAACAGAGTGGCAAGATTAGTTATTCAACTTATTAGTGATACCAAATGCAGATAATTCAGGTTTATGCTCCAACTAATTCTCATTGTGATGAAGTAGTAGAAGATTTTTATATGGATGTGCAAAAGGCTTTTGATCAGACCAAACATTTTAAAATTGTTATGGGAGACTTTAATGTAATTGGTAAGCAAATGAAAGTTGAAAGTGCTGTAGGGAAATTTGGTTATGGTAATAGAAATGAGAGAGGAAATAGTCTTGTGGAGTTTTCAGAGAAAGGAAAACTTTTTTTGAAAAAAATGTTAAAAGAAAATGGGCATGGAAGCATTCAAATGAAGGTATGGCAGAATTGGATTATATTTTGATTAACAGAAAATACACATTTCAAGATTGTAATGTCTAATAAATTCAACACAGGAAGTGATCATCGGTTAGTAAGATATAAGATAGTATTAATTCAAAACTAGAGACAAAAATTATTCAAAAAAAAAACAATATTTGCAATTGATATTCTTAACCTTCAGATATATTCTAATGAATTTAAATTAGAACTTGCAAATCGTTTTCAAATATTAGCAGATTTTGAACAAGATTCAGGTTTGAATAAAATTAATAGGAAAATAACTGATACACTTTTAAAAACTGCAACAAAGATAGCTGATTGAAAAAAGCAGAAATTGACCAATAAAATTTCTACTGAAACTAGAGAATTTATGAAGAAAATAAGAAATATGAAAACGTATAAAATGATGCATTAAGAAGGATTGAATATCTCGAATTTTGTAAAATGGCGTGAAAACTGAAAAAGTATAATTGTAGATTATCAAGAAAAGCTGTAGAAAAGAATGAAAGTCTCAAAAGTGTAAAACAATATATCTGCAATAAAAAAAAACATAAAACTATTACTAAAAAGAGAGATAATATTATGAAATGGGTAGAAGAGTTCTATCAAGAATTATATAATAATAAAGAACGAGTACCTCTTACAACTATTATAACTTAAATAAAAATAATAAACATAAAAATAAACTTCAGAATTGTTCAGGATTTTAAATGAAGAAGTGAAACATGCAATCCAATTTATGAAGAAAAGAAAAGTTCAAGGTAATAATGGAACTGTAATTGATATATTAAGAAATAGAAAAAAATTTTGGCCCAGTTATATATCAAATGTCTAAATGATAAATATGTACCTGATGATTGGAAGAATGCAGTATTAATATTAATATTTTTAAAAAAATGATAATGAATATATTAGAAATTACAGATCTATCAGTTTTATACAATTTTTTTACAAAGATAATTACAACTCGTCTACAGAGAACATTGGATTTCAACAAACAAAAAAACTAGCTGGATTTAAAAGTGGTTTTAGTACAGTAGATCATATCCAAGTATTAAGAGAAGTTATATAGAGGATCAATGAATATAAATTATCATTATGCTTTGGATTTGTACATTATGAAAAGGTATTTCATTTTATAAGCATTTCTTCATTGATTAAAGCATTGGATCATCAAGGTATAAACCTACAATATTGTAATATTCTGAAGAATATTTATAAAAGATGCATCCACAACAATTAGATTACATAATAATACTAGAAAGGTTAACATTGAGAATGGTGTAAGAGAGAGTGACTCCTATCTCCAAAACTTTTTACAGTAGTTCTGTAAGAAATATTTTGTGGATTAAAATGGGAAGCTAAAGGAGTAAAACTAAATGGAGATTATTTAAGTCATTTCGATTTTGCAGATGGTATAGTTGTTTTTATAAATAATGCTTCAGAGCTTCAGAAATTTTGCAAGATTTATCAGATGAAAGTAAAAAAGTAGGACTAAATATAAACGTTAAAAATACTAAAGTAATGTTCAATGGATTGATTATGATAAGTTAGAAGAAGTTACACGTACAAACACCTCAGTTATATTAATACTACAGATGGAAACACAATGGATGAAATTAATCATAGAATTAAACTTAGTTGAAATACTTTTGGTAGAAATAATATAATATTAAAAAGGAAATATGTCTGTGTCTTTGAAAAGGAAGGTTTTTAAAAAATGTATTTGCCAGTTCTTACTTATTGATCTGAGACTTGGACACTTAATAGAAGAGCAATATAGAGACTTCAGACCACAAATAAGTATAGAGCTAGGAGTAACAAGAAGAGATTGAAATACAATACATGGGTAAAATAACAAACAGGTGTTACTGACATCGTTGAAAGAATTAAAAAACTGAAGTATAGTCGGGCTGGAAAAGACTCAGAAAGAGATGACATGAAGCTGGATGGATAAAATAAGAAATTATACTGGGTGATGTGGATAAGAAAGGCTAGAGATCAGAGAAAATGGATTGAATTTGGAAAGACCTTCATCTTGCAGAGGATTGATAATGGTTGATGATGGTGATTAATAATTTAATGTATTTAGTAATGTCCACTTACAATGCAGTATTATGTTCATATTATTTTATTAAAAAGAAAAAAAATATTGTATAGCTAAATTTGTTTTAAAATAATTATATAAAAATATTTGAAAAATTATTTGACATAATTTATAAAAGTAATAACATATATAAAGTTTAAATGTGTGTTAGATACTATATGTAAAACTTTAATATATGTTAATATTAAACATGCACACACTATATAATTCAAAGCAAAAGTTTGTACTTCTTGATAATGAAGGTTATGCCTTCGAAAACGTTTGAAGATTCAACAAAATTTATTATTATTTATATAATCGTTCAAAATATTATATTATTTTAAAGTTTTGATTTATATATATTTTGCTTTGAATTATATAGTGTGTGCATGTTTAATATCAACACATATTAAAGTTTTACAAAAAGTAATAACAATATATATCAAAATACCTCTATACATTTTTTAATAATTAATAACATAAAAAAGGATAATTAAAGTCAAAAATTAGGGTGTACTATCAAAATAATATATTGATAAACAATAAAATAATGAATGAGTGGAAGTAAATATATGAAAATAAAAATAACTGATATATTAATTATGTAATAAAAAAATGAATATTTTGTAGAGGAGTTCTACATAAAATATTGATAAGAAATGAAAGTAATAACTTATTAGAACCTTTTAAAAAATGAATTTAAAATATAAAAAAATAAAGATAAATATGCAGTAGTAATATAAAAACTGAATTGAATAAATCATTTATTACAGAAACTAAACAGTAAAAAATTGAAATGAGTATGAGAAATATATAAACAAAAATAAAATAGAAAGAAATCATATAAAATCTAGGGGGGGGGGTGTAATTATAAAGGTGTGCTGAAAGTATATAAAAGCAGTTTTGAAAACGATAATGTGAGATAGTTGATGAGATAAGACTAGAATTTGATTTGGAACACCAGCAGCAAATATTAATGCTCTTGCAAAAAAAAAAAAAGGACAGTTATAAAAATATGCAATAATTTTATTACTGAATGAATACGCTAATTACATATTGTTTTGAAAATAGATTACATCATCATATAAGTTTAACTTATCCCTCTTCTATTAATTGATATAGGTATGTAATGGTCCAATAATATGAAAGCTTAGATTGACATAATTTCTATATGGGCATGATTACAATATCATATCCTATACGGATTTTGAAAGTTCCATGTTGGTTTTTCAATGAAGTGGGAAGTTGAATAGTTGGAAGGGTGAGAAGATTGAAGTCCTGTCTATTAAAGTTTAAGAAATTGTTATCTTAATATAAACCAAGCACTGATTGCATATATATGTGTAGGAGATTATAATCTGGCCTAACTGATGAGTGCTGGATCTAAATGAAATACACTTATACTGGGGATCATCTAACTTTTTTTGCATTTATGTGGTCACGTGTATCGGTTCTTTGAAATGGAATGGTGGATGATTATAGACTGAAAAATCCTAAGTTTAAATTCCTCTATTTAAATAATTTTAAAATACTGTGCGTGTGCATTTTGTACATAAATAATTAAAAAATCATATTTTAAAGTCACATATTAATTTTATAATAATGACAATAAACACTTTTTTATAAACTTCTTTATATATTTCTTTACTTTCCGACTTGCAGAATTATAAACCAATAAATTAATACTTATTGACAAGTAAGTGTTATTTTTATAGAATTAAAACGTGAATTTAATCATCTTTCTTGAGAAATACCAAATAAATAATTACCTTCTAAATACAATATCTACATTCAATTTTAACAAGTTCATAAACAGCAATATTTTTTTCAAACATCATTCTAACCTTTTTAAAGTTTTCTGGCAAAATTTAATTTTTTTTATCTTTTGAGTAAAATTCATAAAATTGATATTAAAAATTGTGGTCAAAGCAAAAATTTATCTGACTTGATTTCATTTATATTTCCATCAAATTCTATACCTTTAATCTATTTTGATGACACCCGCAAAATGGAATGATAATTAAGTACAATAATTAACAAGCTAAAATCTTTTGCATGATAAACTTCAACATTATATAAATAAAAGTCATGCATTTAAGAAAATTATGACAAAGATCTCTACAATCAAATATCTTTTTCTTCCTTAATCCTTAATTTTCGCAATAACAATTGTAAAAGAAAATGTTTATCTGAAAATTTATGATAATGACATTTTACTTGTAATTATATATCAGATTATTTTCATCATCTAGTTTTAATTGTTACATATTTTTTTAATATTCAAAATTTATTTAAACTTTTTAATAACTGAAACACACAGGCTTATAATATACCTGTGTCTATATATGTAATATATAGGGTATAGGAGCACAGACTTTCACACGACCCACCACTCTCCACTCTATCTAATCACACTGATACACTTAAACACATATATGTTGAAAAAATAAATAATCACCAAATATGCGTATTTCATGCTAAACCAGCAATCATTAGTTGGTCCAGATTATCATCTCCACACATATAAACTATAAGTGCTCAGCTATATATTAAGATAGACAATCCTCATAATTTAATGGACAGGCTTCGATCTACTCCACACTCCAACTCTTCAACCGTCCATCCAATTGAAAATCTGATGATGGAATGCTCAAAGGCTACCCTGAGGCCAAGATTCTTGTCACACCCATGTTGACTTAAGGTCAATCTGAACACCACATGTACAGGACATAATCCATTTAATACATATGCAAGGATGGGCAGACATCTCTACAATGTAATAACTGAAGCACAGGCTTATTGTATACCTGTGTCTATATATGTAATATATAGGGTATATGAGCACAGACTTTCACACGACCCACAACTCTCCACACTATGTTGAAAAGATAAATAATCACCAATATACGTATTTCATGCTAAACCAGCAAAAACTTTTAAAATACATTTTTTTTCTCATATGTCATAGCATCGGCCGGGAGGCGAACCCACAACCGTCTGCAAACAACTACTTGCTTGCAAGGTGGATGCGATGATCTCTCGGCTAACAATACTAGACAGTTAGTAATAAATCACATGTTATTGTACAACCCAACATTTCGCGTGTTATTTTTCTATCTTTTTCAAGTTAGATCTTCACCTCAAATTTACTATATATTAATCTAAAGGTCCCCACTTTAATTCCCATGCTAATATTATCATTGGACAGGTCAACAACATTTGAAGAAAAAATGAAAATAATGTCACTTGAAACATTTTGTTAAGTAATATTTTATATACAGGGTATATGAGCACAGACTTTCACACCACCCACCACTCTCCACACTATCTCATAACACTGATATACTTGAAACATATATGTCGAAAAGATAAATAATCACCAATATACTTATTTCATGCTTAACCAGCGATAATCAGTTGGTCCAGATTACCATCTCTACACATATATGTTGTAAGTGCTCAGATAATAGCCAATCTTCATACTTTAATGAACAGGCTTCAATCCACTCCACACTCCAACTTTTCAACCGTCCATCCAATTGAAAATCTGATGATGGAACGTATTAATGATCAAAAATTATATTTATTACTAATGTATTTGAAAGGTTTTAGTAAAGTTTGATTTTTTTTTTAAATGACATTTAACAATTAAAACTAGAAAATAAAAATATCTTTTCAGCTAGACTTTGTATTTTTTATGTATAAATCAACATATCAATATAATCAAAGATTGAAATTTCAAGATAAAAACTCTATATGCTTGTCTGAAGGTTTGTGACGGTGTCATTAAGTTGGATTACTTTCATTGTCTCGTTAAAAATTATTAAATGTTTTAAAAAAAATTCATTGTTTATCTGTATTTTACAAATCCATTTATTTATTACTAATAACACACAGTTAGTAAAGAACACAACTTTCAGGTGTTTCTGGGCTGATCAGTGGTAGCTACTAAGGTAATTGAAATAATGGACTTTACATGAATGAATATATAATTTAAAGTAATACCCTAATCAACTATGTTATTATTCTATAAGAGGGTTTAGGATGTTTAATATTACCTTATTTATAAAATTATTAAAATGTGTGTTTATTTTAATAACAACATTGTAGTAAATGCCAATAAACATCGTGTGATCACTATTTCTTATGCTTGCTCATAACTGTTATTAAAACAGGCAAAACTCTCTATACATATTGCCACTCAGCGCAAGCCAGAGTAAACAATGGATGCCAGAAGGCTTGTGCATAAAATCACCAACTAGTGTCTTTTCATCCAATATCCCCAGACTAATTTCTGGCTGTGGCTATGGTTATTAAAAAACCAAAGACCCCAAAATGTATAGGTACTGAACTGAGTTCAGACCTATATGACTATCTAAGCTAATGAGCTTGTATTGAAAATATTATGGTGTTTTCAATTTAAGTCTCATATTTTTGTAGTTAAATAGAGATAAAATGTGGCTGCTGCTGGAGGGTTGCATTAGATCCTAAGATCTAGGTGCAGTGCTCTCAGATCTAAAGCTCCTCACTAACAAAGGCCACAAGCCAGAAACTAGTCTGGGGATATTGAATGAGTAGGCACTAGATGGGATTTTATGCACAAGTCTTCTGGCATCCATTGATTACTCTGGCTTGCACTGAGTGACAATACAGATAGATAGTTTTGCCTGTTTTAATTGTAGTAAATGGTTATAAATATAACAGCAATCCTTATCAAAGATAAGTAATATTATCTTTGTTTGATCAACAGAAAATATTGATAGTGTATATATATACTAATCATTTTAATGAACATATAAATCTTTTATCTGAATTTTAAAATAGATTAGCTATTCACATAAGAAAATATGGGTGTTATTTACAAGTTCATTTAAATGATTCTTGAACCCTTGTGAATCATCTTCGTAACTTCAGATAGGCATTTGCCACCATTAAAACATAATATTTTTAATGTATTTTCTAGCATAATTTCTATAAAGCTTAAAAAATATGACATCAATGGTAACCATAAAATTGACTTATCTAAAATGTACAGGATGCTGTCATTTAATTTCTTAAATAAAACCATGAATGTAATAAATTCGATAATGTTTATTTAATTGTAAAGATACATTTTTTGAATATTCGAGTAGACATCTTCAGAAATCTACTGATCTATTTTTTGTTTAAATCACTAGATTAGAAAATTTAAATCAGTAAAACATCACATGAGTTTAAAGTCAGAAGCAAGTCTGAACAGGAAATGTAATAGTCTTCTACCCAATGTGATGATAGATTGCTTTAGGGTATAATACAATTGAACATTTAAGCCTAATTAAAATAAACAGCAACCATACACCATAAGATCTGGTTCAATAAATTAATTTATTTCAAAACGTAATTTTGAATCCTACCTTTATTGTAGTTTACATTGAAATATGTGTATTTAGTGGTAATCCGTTCTGATCCTATAACCTAAACCAAAGTTAACAGAAAAACATCATAATGACAAATGACTGCTGTGCTCAGACTATTTACAGGTTCCACAGATGCTGGAAAGTGGAATGAAGCTTTTAGATATGAATGTCATCTGCAAATAACAAATAAACAGTGCCTGTCCAAGAGCTCTTGTTGGCTTGGAGAGTAAAGTATAGGTTTATCAAAGGCTAGTTACTGTTTCTGATACAAATGGACTTTTCTAATTTCTTCTTTTTTTTTACTTCAGTTACTTAATTATTGTAGGGACTAGTTAGTCATTATGAATCTCTTACGAAATTGAACATATTATAATCAATGCAATAATGTAATGTATATTGTGTGTCAACATCTTCATTCTTTAACTATATGCACAAGATTTCTGATTCTAATAGTCTTCTCTTCTTTTTTTAATTCAAGCCTCCAAGAAATAAGAAAGCAATGAAAGAGCTGTTTGACATTAACCATGATCATTCATTAAGAAAGTACAATCACTGTTGAGACAATTTAAAAATAGATTTAAGTGAGACAGGAGTTTTGGTTGGAAAATGTTGTATGTTTATGCAGAAAAGGTACCTCTCTCATATAGTTGACTAAGTTGTCGCACCTGTCAAATTATTCATTTCAATAGTAAAAATAATAAGAATAATAATAGTGCAGTAATAGAAATAAAGCAAAAGGTAGGTATAGCATTAAAGATAATTATTATAATTCTAATTTTTTTCTAAATATTAATATATAGACTGTGTGAACTTTATTTGATGTATAGTCTTCAATAACAGAATAAAGAACTGAGCTTGTGGCTAAGGAGCTATTAAGATTTGAAATTGATATAGCTGCTCCTAGCAAAACTTGTTTTCCAGAAGAAAGATGTTTATTATAACAGGTAAATGGATACACTTTATTTTGGAAAGACAGATCAGTCAATGAAAAAAGAATGTGGGTGTTGGATTTGCTGTAAAATTTAATTTAATATTTTCTGTTGTTGGAATTCATCATGGTATCAATAAAAATTAATGATGTTAAAACACATCTTGTATAATGATATTAACACTAATTTTATTAATATCTATTGTCCAACCTTAAATTCAGAATTCAGAGAAGAAAAGTTTTTATTCCTTGTTGGATAACACTATTGTGGCAATGTGATTAAAAGATCAGTTTTATCTTCTTGGAGACTTTAATGCATGTGTTCATACAAATAGTAAGCTTTGATTAAAATAATAAACATCACATGATCGCCATTACTTATGCTTGCTTATTATAACTGTTGTTAAAACAGGCAAAACTCACTATACGTATTGCCACACACAGCAAGCTAGAGTAATCAATGGATGCAGTGCTCTCAGATCCAAGGCTCCTCACTGATGAAAGCCATGAGCCAGAAACTAGTCTGAAAATATTGGATGAGTAGGCACTAGATGGGGATTTTATGCACAAGCCTTATGGCATCCATTGATTACTCTAGCTTGCTGTGTGTGGCAATACGTATAGAGAGTTTTGCCTGTTTTAAGCTTTGATTAAGTTATAAGAAAGGTCTGAAAATTCAAATGGTTTACTATTATTGAATTTATGCATAACACATGGATTGACTATTATAAGTAGTTTGTCTAGACAGAAAAAAACATGATAAAGGACCATGTATGCCTCCACCTTTAAAACAATAACATTTAATAGATTACACTACAGTTAGGAATACAATATAAGAGAAGTTCACATCGTAGATTAGTATATTCTAGAATTGAAATGATAGTTGCACTTAAAAATAAATTTTATTCCAATCATATTTACAAGAAAATTAATCTTCCTTAAAAAAAAATCTACTACTAAATTTCAACAGCTATTAAACACTAAAATTGCTAATTGTCAAGCATTGGTGGTCGAGAGGTTAGTGACGGCTGCTTTACAAGCAGTTGTCCCGGCAAGCAGTTGTCCCGGGTTAACGGGTTCGCTTCCTGGCTGATGCTATGACACATGGAAAAAAATTGCTAATTTAGATTTTCAGGATTATTATTGGAGCATGGAATTCTCTTAAGAAGTGTGTTATGGATACATATAAATCTAATTCTTGGGTTTACTAAAAAAGAATCATGACTGTTTTTGGGGTCAATGATCTTATTATTAGTGGAATTTTTTGTTTGGCAGAATAATAGATTAAATGCCAAACTTTATAATAAATATAAAGATCTATGGGTAGAAATTTAATGAATGGCAAAAAGACTTAAAAAAAATGAATGTTGGATTATAAATGCAAAGAAGTCAGAAATTCACTGAGTATGAACGTTTTAGATATTTTTTATGCATTAACACCAACATACAGACTTGAGAAAGTATCACACTTCTATAATGATATTTTGACCAGGTGGAAAGAATGTTTTGATCATCGTTTGAATAATGATACAAAAATTAAAATGATGACTTTCAATGATATATCCATTTTATCTACACATTTAAATTTGGACAAAGATATCCAGATTAATGAAATCAAAATAGCTCTTTGTAACCTTAAAAATGGAAAGACTGCAGGCCCTGACATAATACCACAAGAAGTTTTAAAATATGGTGGTGAAATGTTAGCTTCAAAAATATTGGAAATTTTTAGTAATATGTGGATCCATGAATTTGTGTCATCCAATCTTAAGGATGCTTTTATTTTTCTAATTTTTAAAAACAAAGAAAATAGACAAGCATGTAGTAATTATTGTGAAATATCACTATTATTCACCACAACAAAAATACTTCCAAGAATTTTGTTAAATAGATTGCTTCCAGTTATAGATGAATGACTACTACAGATTTAATATGGTTTTAGAGAAGCAAAAAGCACTAGAGATGTGATATGATTTTTTTCCTCATGTGTCATAGCATCAGCTGGGAAGCGAACCCGCTAACCCGGGACAACTGCTTGTAAAGCAGCTGTCACAGACCGCTCGACCACCAATGCTTGACAGTGATATGATTTTTGTTACTAGGAAAATGCAAAAAAAGTGTTGGGAAACAGGGAATGATTTATATGTTGCTTTTATTGCTTAGCCTTTTCATAAATGACAGTTCTAATTTTCAATTTGTTTATGATTAATTTATATTACCAAAAGAGTTTATATTTGCTTTATGATGTTACAAATCTCTTTTACTATTTGTGTAACTTTTATATAAAAATTCATTCTTACTTTACTAAATTGATGAAAATCATTAATTTAGCTATAATTCATTCAGAAATTAAATTGTCAAATATTTTATAGCTTTTCTTTTAAAAATGATATTTTATTTCGTTTCAATACTGATTAATATTTTGACTCCATTTTCCTAGTTAATAATTAAAATTAATATTTAATTAAGCTTTTCACACGTATGTGGTCATATGTATCGGTTGTTTGAGGTGGAGTGAAGAATGATTGTGGACTGAAAATCCTAAGTTCAAATCACTCTATTTAAAATTAATCTAAGAAAAATTTAGTAAAGATGAACAAATTGCAGAAGAAAAATTAAGTGTTAATAAGCTCTTAAAAATTGTTAAAGAGATTTGATGTTTTTCAAGACTGAAACATTCTGAAAAGTCTTATAGCATAATTAGAACATATACGCTTATCATAGGATAGCATATACTTTTATTATTTTTTGACATTAAAGTGACTATTTTAGATAAAACATGTTATTGGATCAATGTTAGCTTTTTTCTGTCTTTTGAAAAAGTTTTTCCTCTTTATTAAAGTAGTTGATTTAATTGAATGATATAAATTAATTAATTTGGTGATAATATATATAGCTTGTTTTCTATTATTGATCTCATATATAACTAGTGAATACAGAAAAATTTAAGATAACTATTAAGCATTTAACTTGTCTACCAAGTAAAGACTACAGTGCTGTCTAATTGAGATAGAAATGAATGGATCCTAGTTGTTTTTCAGTTGAGACAAGATTCTATTTTGTCTTTTGAAAGTAGTTTGCTTATTTTGAAGTATAACATTTTTGTATTTAGACAGGAATAAAAATTTTCTATTAATATTTTTATTTTGTTGCAAAATACAATACTAATAAATTATTCACTAAACCAGTAATTCTATATATAATTATTATCAATCGTTAATTATTAACCAGCCTATATTGTAAGAGTAAATTACAATCAATCAAGAAATTATATAACATAAATGTATTTGATGTAAAGTTTCCACAAATTACAGCAATAAATAAACAATACATTAAGTACCTAAAATTCGCAGTCCTAAGATCAAGTTCAACTCTGCTCAAACTTCAATTGAACTCGTTTGCAACAAACATTTTTTATGGTGTTATTTTTAAAATGCAGTAGTTGCAATCAGAATAGAATTTGCTGCATATCCTATATATACCGATATATGTTCTGACGATTCTTAATTAACTGAAAACTCCATTTTAATTTCAAAAAAAAAAAAAAAAGACATTCTAATTTGTTAAAAAAAGTTAGACCTCTGATAAAAATTTTATATTGTGATATTTTATATTCAGAAAATATGTAGGGTATAATTTATTTATTTATTTATTAACAAAAAGTTGTATGCAAAGCCTTTTACTGTTATTAAAGCTTTTTATCTTTTTTTTTAATAAAAGTGCATCACGAATTCTCACAGTTAATTAATTAAAACTCTAAGCAAAATATTAATAAGTCAAACAAATCAAAGTTTGCTTTTACTATTATTAATATTAAAAATAATTTGCGAAAACTCTTGAGTTATTTTCTTATTCCAATTTTTATTTGTTGATAAAAATTATTTTTTAAAAAATATGGCTTTCACATTTTTATTTTTAAAATGGTGAGGGATTACATTTAATTGTCCGCATATACATATACACGCACGTACATAAAAAGATAAAACTTAGCAAATATTTGTCGTATATACAAGTACACAAAGTTAATTAATCGATATTTATCATATGCAAATACACTAGGAGATAGCACTTAAATATAATTGTAGATATTTGACTCATACATAAATATGCAAAGAGAAAAAAGAACTTAAACAGTAGATATTTGACATGAATACTGAATCCATAATTTATCTCTATTCATTTAAAGTAGCTTTAATATATATAGAATGTACATGATCCACAAAAGTGTGAGAAAATTTATAATACTATACAATTTATTTAAAAACTTATATATATAGCAATTGCACTCAATTCTACGGTTAATATTTTTTTTCTTTTAACTGTTATTAATTATACTAAACAAAATTTTGATTATTAAAAAAAAAAAACCTTTGTCTTAATTGTGTTGCATTTCTATACTCTAGAAACAATTTATGAGACTGATTTTCCTTCTTTCTTTTTTTTTAATACATTTTTAAAAGGCGAGCGAATACTTTTCTAATCAAACAAAGTAAATAGGCTTGAAATTAACCTAACTTTAAACTGTCTCTATCTTCAAGACAAACAGCTTTAAAAGATATTTGTTTTTCCTTTCGCGACTACACTGAAGCGACGTCTATATCTAAAAATTTGTTAAGATACTTAAATAGTTAAGTCTTTAAATAACTAAAGATTTTTTTTTAAAAAAAAAAAAAAGCAGAATCAAACGAGTTACATAACATTTGAAATCATAGGTTAATAGAAGAAATGAGAGGATATAGAATAATAAGTTTCTGCGCAAAATATTCAGTAGTGACAATACGCTTTTGAATTAAACATATATACAAAACTAATGCTTATTATTCTCGGTACCTAAATGCACACACAATATACATGTGCATGCGCGCGCGCGTTAAAATAGATTTTGGATTCGACTCATTCTAAATACAAATATTGTATATTTATATTTTTCACTGTAATTACATATTTTATAATTAACAAAAATATCTTAAAATTGTTTGGAAAAACCGGTTTAAAATATTTTAGATTTGGATGAGTTTTTAAAAAATTAAGATATATATCTAAGCATATATATATATAATTGCTTCTTCAAACTAAAAAAAATAATTTTGGTATAAAAATAAAAGCAATTTATTTCTCTAAATTAAAATTTTTAGATAAAGCAAACACCTTAAACATACATTGTAATATTTATAACACAGATTTATTTATTAAATCAAAATTATATTTATGAAGATAAATATGATCAAAAATTCTGAAAATTATTTAAGCATTTGTGGGTATAGATTGCAAAGAAATGTAAAAAGAATAAAACTCACATTAGTTTGTTTTAAAATCGTTATAAATAATTTTTTATTACAATTATTAAAACATTTTAAGCCGTATCATAATTATACAGAAAATAGGATTTATGTGGGTGGTAGTTGTTGTTAAATTGACATTTAAATTTGTTTAGAATTATTTTAATATTGTTTCTACTTTTTTATTTTATAAATATATAATATATATTCCTAAAAATTATATTTCATTTAATAAAATATATTATTCCGTTACAGAACCATGTGGAAAGTAAATACAAGGTAAAACAAAAGCGTTTCTTTATTTAATAAAACCACCAATATTCTCCATTCACAGATTTAGATTTTTAACCGGGTGCAAAAAAAAAAAAAACCCCATTCAAAAAGGTCAGAAGTAAAAGTTTTTTTTTTTTTTTAAGTGTCATAGCATCGGCCGGGACGCGAACCCGCAACCCGGGCAACTGCCTGCTAGTGCAAGGCAGTCGCGCTGACCTCTCGACCACCAATGCAAGAGTTTATGTGTGTCAATAATATGCTGAAATAAATATTCAACATTCTAATTACCTTTCTATGACTTACTAATAGATACATAAAATTCTATGGTTGACTTAATTTCTGTAAAACGCTACTTTCAGATACTTTTCTTTTGTTGTACCTACTATCAGTGAATTAACTTTTCGAGAGACCTATGTTATGATTTGAAAAGATAACATTACTGCTTCATTTTTAATTGATTTCTTCGAAGATATTGGTTTATTATATATGAATATTGTTTCCTTAAATATTGTAACAAATCTGCTAAAACAACTCCGTATTAGTGGCAGTAGGTCTGGACATCCTATTATATTTGGCAGTGGCTTTTCTTTCAATTTAGTTTTCTAGGATAAAATTATTTGGATTTATTTTTTTCTCCTCAGATACATCTTAGTATATAAAGATATACATCAGCTCTATAGTGTGTTGTGTAACAACAAAAATAACAAAACTTTCAAAATAAATTAGGAATTAATCCAGAATAAGAAATAAAGCTACTAGTATATAAATGTTTATATTTTGTTAATGTTTTTAATTTAATAGTTCATTCTCATCTTTTTTATCCTATTTATTACTCGTTGTCTTAGAGCATGCGTACATAAACATTCTTGCTCACAGTACAGTTAAAGAAATCGTTTATTTGCAAATAAAATTATTTTTAAAAAAATCAGTACGATATAGGCATGAGAATGAGTGCGTACACACACACGTACATGCATGTACAATAAATAAATGTATTTAAGAAGATTATGTCTAATGCAGAGAAATGAAATATGGATATTACTATATAATACATGTATAAAACTTACTTTTTAGTTTATTTACATATATATATAGGGATATAGTACACGCGCATTAGAAATTTAATTCTTTCAGTGTCAACCTTACCATGATGTTTAGCTTAGTAAAGAAAAAGAAGAATGGTAAAACCGTTATTTACGTAGTGAATTCTTTAATAAGTGCAAAAATTAGTATCTCGGCGAGATAAGTCTTTTATAATTATAGGAGATTTTCTACGTGTGTGTTAAGAAAACTAATATTTTTGTTCGGACTCGAATAAGATTAACGTATTCAAAGGATACCGAGTTAACGGGCTACAAATAAAAACTGCTGCAGCTTTGTCAGTTTTATGCACGATTACCGTTCAAAGAACGCATCGTTTGTCATAATGGGCGGCGCGCCGAAGACTTGCCCCTGAAGCTACGGCGCTTCTGAGCGACTGAAGATTTTCTGCAGTAAAACTGAATGACCAGTTTACTTCTTTTAGAAATAAAAATAAAACGCTGATTTATTATTAAAATAAAATAATGGTTAAATAAAATTATCTTAAAACGTAATTCATTTCTTTAGCAGTTACTTTCAAACCGGCGAAAAATACTACAATAACAAATCAATTTTAAGTTTGATTCTATTTTTAACAAAAACATACCGATTCTTCTATATTTTATATAATAAAGTCTACTTTCCTGAAGTCTTTTCACTTTTATCAAGTTTCTACTTGTTTTTTTTATTCACGAATCCAGTGGTGATGTTTTGTTTATTTTTTAAAGTCTGTTTAAAAATGTATTTACGTTCCTATAGTTAGCTATCTGTTTTCTTTCTACTTAACTTGCTGGGCTTGCTATATAATTTGCTTTACTATTTTTTTTTACTATTTACTATCACTTATTTTCATTACTTAGTTTTGTACACTTTCAAATGATTATACTCTGTAGATAAGACACCTTAATAAAATGGAAGCCATTAATTTGTAATAACATTTAAAATTTTGTTTCTAAATGATTTCAAATATATATACAATAAAAAAAAAAAATGAGAACCTCTTTAATAAATTGCAGCTAATCAAAACTAAGTACTTTCTCTACTGGTTTATTTATGTAATTCTAGAATTGCAAAAACATCAAATGAATTATATAGATAATACATATGTGTGTGAGTGAGATTGTATATATGTATCTGTATAATCATTGTAATAAAACAAATTTATAAATGTTATTAATTCATCAAAAAAAAATCAATTATCTGTAGATTATGTATTATATATTGATTTTTAAAATATATTTATATATTAAAATAATATATATATAAACGAGTATTAATTTCAAATACATAAAGTCTAATTCGAGAACTTGTGTTTCCGCATTTATTATATGGGTGATTATATATATATATATCAATATAAAATCTGTAGTCTAAAAATTTGAAAAATGAAAATACTGATTTTAAAAATACAAAGGATCTGATTCACAAAAATTATAGATGACATTTGACTAGTTGACCCTGGTCATAATAACTATTCTATCAATAGAATTAAATTTTTTATAGATTTAGTACGTATTAATCTTTTAACACGTTTTAAATACGTGGTTTTACAATATGCTTATCACGTTCGAATACGAGTTATTTTAGTGGTTGATTCATAGTCAGCACATAATTTTTAAAATATGTCACACCACCACTTAAATTGTATTTTAAATGCTATTTCAAGGTGGTAGATAGGAAGATATTTAAGGAAAAGGAGATGGGTAGGTAGGTAGGTACATAAATAGTAAAAAGATATATAGGTAAGTTGTTAAGGAGGTACATTGATAGATGTGTAGGAGGTTTTAAAATAATATTCCTACAATATTAAGAAGAAAGATAGTAAGTGCATGGATATGTAGATATTTAATAAGAATAATAGCTAGAGAGACAGATAAATAGGTAGGTAGGTAGGTAGGTAGATAGATAGATAGATAGATAGATAGATAGATAGATAGATAGATAGATAGATAGATAGATAGATAGATAGATAGATAGATAGATAGATAGGTAGGTAGGTAGGTAGGTAGGTAGGTAGGTAGGTAGGTAGGTAGGTAGGTAGGTAGGTAGGTAGGTAGGTAGGTAGATAGATAGATAGATAGATAGATAGATAGATAGATAGATAGATAGATAGATAGATAGATAGATAGATAGATAGATAGATAGATAGATAGATAGATAGATAGATAGATAGATAGATAGATAGATAGATAGAAAGACAGACAGACACAGATAGATTGATTGATGGATGGATATAGATATATAGATAGATGAGTGACATAAATAAGTTGTAGTATGTAGATAGATCAATAGATAAAAAAGATATTCAGATAAATAGATAAGACAGTTAGAGATGAAGATAGGTATATAAGTAGATAGATAGAATAATAGAATCATAGAGATAGATTGATAGATGAATCGATAAATAGACAGATAAACAGATGGATAGATATATGACTGCAACCAGATAGATAGATAAGTAGATAAATATGTTAATGGACAGATATATAGATAGATAAATGGATAGGTGCACAGATCGATAGATAAATGGACAAGGATTGATCAATTGGCAGACTGATAGATAGATAGATAGATAGATAGATAGATAGATAGATAGATAGATAGATAGATAGATAGATAGATAGATAGATAGATAGATAGATAGATAGATAGATAGATAGATAGATAGATAGATAGATAGATAGATAGATAGATAGATAGATGATAGATAGATAAGTAGGTAAATAGATAGATAGATAGATAGATAGATAGATAGATAGATAGATAGATAGATAGATAGATAGATAGATAGATAGATAGATAGATAGATAGATAGATAGATAGATAGATAGATAGATAGATTGTTTGGCAAACAAACAGATAAGTAGATAGACAGAAAGATAAATTGATGTATAGATATAGATATATAGATAGATTAGTGACATAAATAAGTTGCAGTAGGTAGGTAGATCAATAGATAAAAAAGATATTCACATAGAGAAAGCTAGAGATGTAGATAGATAGATAGAATGATAGAGACAAATAGATAAATAGACATATACACAGATGAATAGATATATGAATGCAACCAGATAAATAGATAAAGTTAAACAGACATATGTATAGATAGATAAATAGACAGGTGCACAGATAGATAGGTAAGTGGACAGGGATTGATCCACTGGCAGATAGATAGATAGATAGATAGATAGATAGATAGATAGATAGATAGATAGATAGATAGATAGATAGATAGATAGATAGATAGATAGATAGATAGATAGATAGATAGATAGATAGATAGATAGATAGATAGATAGATAGATAGATAGATAGATAGATAGATAGATAGATAGATAGATAGATAGATAGATAGATAGATAGATAGATAGATAGATAGATAGATAGATGGATGGATAGATAGACAGATAGATAGATAGATAGATAGATAGATAGATAGATAGATAGATAGATAGATAGATAGATAGATAGATAGATAGATAGATAGATAGATAGATAGACAGACAGACAGACAGACAGACAGACAGACAGACAGACAGACAGATAGATAGATAGATAGATAGACAGACAGACAGACAGACAGACAGACAGACAGATAGATAGATAGATAGATAGATAGATAGATAGATAGATAGATAGATAGATAGATAGATAGACAGACAGACAGATAGACAGGCAGACAGATAGGTAGATAGGTATACAATAAGCAGATGAACTGAGCATTATACCATGATTATTTCTGATTTCTTTTCTTTAAGAATGTACATATATCGCTCTAACCGTAATTTTTTTTACTTGCTTATTTTCTAATGGAAAATGTCAAGTTATCATTTATTTTTCTACGATAAACATTTATCTTCTTTGTTTACGAAGTTGTTGTTTTTTTTAACTGAGGATTGTTATTTAAACTTTTTAATCATTCTAGTAGTTTTTTTGTCTCTATTTTGCTTGTTCACATACTTAGTAAAAAAAATTAAGCCTTTATCTTTACTACCAAAATCTTAAAATGGAAAAATAATCTTATGGATAGAGATTGAATTTGAATCGGTCTAGAGACTTTTAGTTTTTGAATCTGCCTTTTACCACTTTACTAAACTACACAGGACTTTTTACAAATTACTAATCAAATTTTTATTACAATTAAATGTTACACTATTAAAATTATCCACAAAACCTTAGTTGCATGCGGTGTCATGTTCTCTTCAACTGTAATTGGACGAAAGCTATTCTTTTATTTACAAATTTAACTGCTGTAAAATTTAAAAAATAACATTATGTAATTGTTTCCTTTCGTATTTCTATCTCTAATGAAATATGCTTTTCTGTTATAAACAAGCATCAATCTGGCTGCAGCACTTTTATTTCTCCATATATCATTTTTATGTTACCACCACCCCTTTCCCAAAAACTCATAAACCATTTATCTCAGTAATAGTGACAACCAAACGATTGTAAAATTTTACTTAATTATTAATCTCAATAATTCTGACTTATTCGTTGTTTATGATTTCAAGCATGTCACCAGGGTTTTTGAATCTTAATGAAATCACAACTTCTGTCTAGCATTGCAAGTTTTATAAAAAGTTTGTTCTTGGTTTGACATTTTTGTTAATAACTGCCAATGTTTTTCAAAAATTAAAACATAACTTTAAATTACTTACAATCGTCTCAAATTGTACACTTGAAAATGTATGAATGATGCAGTTAAATAGCTTCAGAATTTTGTTGTTTTTTATTAAAAAGAAAAATCTTCAGTTTTGTTTCTTGACAAAAATATCCGTAGAAAAGATTCATCGCTATACGTTTTTTTTTTCTATTTCTTTCAGTATAAACTATAACAATATGTAACTGAAGATTCAATCGTTTTAATCCTTGTATTAATTAAATATTGTAAAGCTACAAATGTATGCGTTTAATTAAAATGTTCTGTAGTGATATCAAAGACAACTGAAAGTGACTAAAACATTTTGAACCAATAAGTATTGTTTTTTCTTGAACCCTTTAAGTGCATATTATCTACTGAATTTCATATGGATCAAACATGGCATTTTCGGTTATAGAAGATTGGTTGCTTAGGAAATCTTGTTGCCAAAACTTTTCATTTCATTAATAAATCATTGATTTCGGTCAAGTTTTTCATGTTTGAGCTAAACATTATGTTCTTTTGTAAAAAAAAAATAATTTAAAATGATTGAGAAAGTATATCTCCACTATTACTATTCATTAATTTCTAATGAACTGATTTATAATTAATTTCATATGCAAATAATGAAATCTGCAACATAAATTTAAAACAAATTGCTGCGTAAATGAAAGTGAATATAAATATAGAAGTTTGAAAGCAGAGAAACAGTCAGTTTCAGAGATATAGACGGTCAGTACACTACATATTTTGTGTGCAGTAAGTAATAAAAAAAAACACAGCAAATACTCATCTCAAAAGACTGTGGGATTTGCTGATTTAACTAATGTAGACATAAGTTTTATTATGGAAGTAAAAAAACAATATAAAAAATATATAAGTAGTCTAATATGACTTCTAATATAAAAATAACCAATGAACTAAAGCAACACTATTATTTGTGACTTACATACAAAAGAATATGATAAAATGAGAATTGCTCTAAATAATAATAACATCCTTTGCATATTATGTTATGCTCTACTTTTATCATAAAAGTTAAAAAACTATATAACAAATATAAAAATAGTGGAATATGACATAAGGTGAAACCAAAGAACACAAGTAATTGTATTGTTTATGGTTTACATATTTAAAATATGGAAAAGAAATATGATAAACTGAGAATTTTTCTAAATAATAAAAAGACCCTTTACATATTGTGAAATGCTATTGACAAACTCAAGATCATGATAATTTGAGTTACATTACTTTAAAATTAATAGAGAAATGTAGGAACTTAGCTTACAAGTAAATATAACAAAATATATGAGTAGGAAAAAATATGAGGAATATAAGTATATAGACCTGAAAATCATACAAAGGTAAACATCAGACAATGTTATAAAAAAAAAGAAAATAATAGAAGCAAAAGTTATACCATTGATGAATGAAGTATTCTAGGATGGATTATTAAATATCAAAAAAGATAAATATATGACCCAATATTGAAAAATATCATATCATAATTAAGATTAGCAGTTCAAGAATAAGATGAAACGGAAGAAAGAAATTGATTACTGGGGAAATATTTTAGGAAAATCTTTAAGTGTCCATATATATTCAGTGGATCATTAGTAAGAATGGATTTCCATTCTTGCTATTAAAAGGTGTGAAGGTTGCCTTGACAGCAGTGAGAAATATTGATTACTATAGTTACTGTGAATGTTTGGGTGGTGACTGGTTGGAATCTAATTATAAGATTATAAGTATGTAATACAAGAATCTCAAAATTAATGGCTATTAAACACATAAATGAAGTCATAACAAAACTATTCCGGTTAATGGGCATGAAGATGTTTAAGGAAGGATTGACAAAGCAAATAATAAACTGAACAACACTGAAAAAGAGAGAAAAATCCGAAAAAGAACTGGGGAGAAGGAATAGAGAAAAAAAATAAGTAAAAGAAGTTTTTTCAGGAAGATTTACTACTATAGAGGCATGACGTTTGACAGTAGAAAGACAATATAAAGCATTATAAACAAATTAGGGACTTTGTAAATTTGGGGCAGTCTGAGTTAGTGGTGGCATATTTATCTGACAGGCCTACAGTCTCATTTTAAATAATTGGTATTTTTTCCCAAGTTTTTAGACAGACTAAGATTTTTTTTGTAATTAACCAGCCTATATACAATTTATCTAATCATTGAATATTATCAGTAAATGGGTATCTAGCTATCTGAGCTAAATATTAAAATAAGATTGAAAAGCTACTCTAACATTCTTTACCTATAATTGACTAGCCTAATAAATAATGCCTTTTTTTCTACTGCTTCTTTTTTAGGGGCTATTGAAGATGCATTTTCTCTGCAGTACATTATCTAAAGACTGTTTACTTTATGTGTGTGTGTGGTAGTGACTAATCCTTGTGCAAGTGATTAATATTAATTTTTGAAATATAAGTTTTGATTTTAGCATAAATAGACTAGATGGTTGATAAGGATTTGGTAATGATAATTTGTGTAATACTATTATTACATATTTCTTTCAAGAATGGAACTTTGTTATATCTTATGTTCTTAAATAACTTTATATAGAAATATAGATTGAGAAATTGAAGTTAGCAATTGGAAAATAAGTAGTCAAAAATTAGCCATTGCTATGACTTTTAAAGTTCGTAATTGTAATTTATCTTTGTATATACATGTATGAAGTGAAGATTTTCATAGTCTATAATTAATAGTTTTCACTAACCACTAAAATGTTACTGAATTTTTACGAGGTTAAAGATAAATGTTATTTTGCTGAAATTTGGTAATTATATGTTTTAATATTTTATAGAGTTGAACCAAAGATATATATATATATATATATATATATATATATATATATATATATATATATATATATATCATGATATATATATATATATATATTTCATGAAAACTTACAACCTAAGTATATTTATCCAGCATCACTACCAAGATTACAAAGTTCAAATTACAAGCATATGAAAAATGGATTTATCATTAAGACTTTAAATAGACAGTAATTCAGAGCAATATTATTTGAACTCGGCACAGCTTTATGTATATTTAGATTATATATCATCATCAACCACTATCAATCCATTGCAGGATGAAGGTCTCTTCAAGTTCAATCCATCTTCTCTGATCTTTAGCTTCTTTTCTCCACATCACCCATGCACACTTTCTTATTTCATTCACCCATCTCACATGTGGTCTCTATCTCGGTCTTTTACAATCTCTTGGAATCCAGTTTAAGATTTCAATTGTCCATCTGTTATTATCTCTTTTAGCAATATGTCCAGCCCAATTCCACTTCAGTCTTTTAATTTTTTCAATGAAGTCAGTAACACCTATTTGTTCTCTTACCCATATATTGCATTTTCCATCTCTTCTTGTTACTCCTAACATGCATCTCTCCATACTTCTTTGAGTGGTCTAAAGTCTCTGTATAGTATATATATATAAATATATAAATGAAGTTAAAAGACAAAAAAATAAAGATGTGTTATGTGCTGATTGTGCAAACGAATTCATTCCATGCTAATATGCCCACATTTTTCCGCATTAATATTTTAGTCTATTTGAAATATTTTAATATTGTTATTAGTCATATTTTCTGCACCAAACTTCTCTTTCCAAAAGATTTCAAAATCTTGCAGCATTTAGCTCTCAATATTCATCTCAACCTAACTAATAAAATATTTTAGTTATTTTAATATTAAGTATTAAGAATTTTATAAGTTCCATTCAAAATATTATGAATACAAGTAAGTTGATGTTTAATTGAAACCAGTAGCACAATCAAGATATAAATCTAAAAAGACAAAGTTTTTACATTTATCATTTCAAATTAGAAATCCAATCATCAAATCTATTTCAATTTTTTTAATGTTTGCTTTATGAAACTGATTATAAAATGTGCCAGTGGTCACTGTTATAAAAATGGAGAGCAAAGATGTAGCTAGCACAAGTCTGTGTTTAACATTCTTTACAAAAAATTTTATCTTTACTAACGACGTTTTTCTATCATATCATTGTAGCAACTATTAAGATGAATAAATTTTAATGGACAGCATTCAAACTATCTTTACGAATTCAAATATATTCCTTTAATTATAAATTTATTTAAACGCACATTGATTACGTAAATAATATTCATTAAGGCTGTAGCCTCAAGCACATGCGTATAAAATGCGATAGTAGGGACCTCTACTTTTTCCCCTCTTTTCTTCCAATGAGTAAGCTTGTGGTTTTAAGACCTGTAGAGGTCCGTACTATCGCATTTTATACGCATGTGTTTGAGGCTACATCCTTAATGAATATTATATTCCTTTAAAAAATCAATAGAAGTCATAATAAATCTAAGTAATAATATTTTGGGCATCTTCTGGAGCATTTTGATTTTCTGGAAATCTGGAATAACTATTATCTTGGCCAAAAACTACTCGTTCAGTAAAATCTTGGTTACATTTTTGCTCCGGATATCTAATAATATTCCATGATAATTACTGCACTTTCTTCTAGCTCTAAGTTTTGATAAACTAAAACAATTGAGGTATTCTTAAGAATAGATCTCATATTCATAAGTATCCGTTTAGAAAGTGGCTATCTCATAACAAACTTTTTTAAATATTTCCAGTAATAACAAATTGCTTTATTTATATTAATCTACGAATCTTTATCCAAAACTTGAATTAATGATTGGGATGAATATGTTATTAAATATGGTTATCTGAATTATCATATCATTATTCAAAAGATAATAAAAATACACCATTCATTTTCTCAAAATATCTCATTATTTTTAGATATTATGATCTAATAGGAATATGTTATCACTTTACAGATTAGTGAATTTAGAGTTACAAAAATATATCCATAGTGTTGATACCAGCATGGGATTGTATGTAATCTTTGGTCAGTTTTTAGATCAGTTACTAAATTCAGTTCGAATTAATAATCTTAATGAATTTCCAATCATTGCCACCAAAAATAAATTATATTGCATTACTGTCCAATATCTATGACAATAAAATCATTAAAATTCCATTGGAATAATAATCGATTCAGAATTTTTCTTCTAAAAATATTCTAGTATAAATTAATGAACTGTGATAATGTAATATAATTAATGTTCCAAATAAATCTTTTTGATATTCTACATTCATTTTAGTATTGATTCAAGCTAAGAAACCTTTATATTTTTAATGAGATCAGCAACTGTTATTGCACCAATAGCAATAAAAAATTAATTTTTGGAGAAATATTTAATGCAATGTATTAATAAACAGTTAAATATTATCTTAATTTAATAAAAGGAATTTGTTTTTATAAACTCAAACAATAATGTGCTATTGTTGAAACAAGATAGACAAAATTCGATCCCTGGAGTCACTTATGTATTATATGATGTAGATCAACAATGGCTCTTGGAATTAAGAATCGATCTTTATATAACACATAATGTAGGCGGATAACTTTGGGGATATATACTAAGGCTCCTGATTTAAAAATGAAAGAAAATTTCACAAGCCAGCCAAAGAAAGTCCTGGAATTTTATACTGTGATTAAACCTTTGGATTAAAACTTCTGTCCATTATCTCATCAACTGTCTCAGTGACTGCCCTTGGAATAATAACCAAAGAAATACTATTTCGAACTCTTCTATTGTCCAGGGGGAGCAATCTCATGAACTCTTAACTTGACTCTTTGCATCCCTCTTAAAAATCCTACTCTCTGCTTGCTGTTTTATTATGACATAATTACCATTGCTTAATTTCAGAGAAGTCACTCTATGTACTTCATTGTAACTCAACCCTATATACACCTTAAGTTTTAAATAAAGTTTATTTTAGAAATAATATACTATTGTTGCATTTTTTTCACAACATATGAATTTATTATTAACTCTCACTTGATTTAGCTAAAAAAATAATTGTTGAAACTCTTGGATACAACTATAGTCAAGACAATGGCATCTTATGATGAATTAAATCTTTGAAATCAGAATGTAAAAAACAGTCAATATTGCAAGCAACAGTTTAATTCTTAAATTGTGAGTCAGTACATTTCACGATTAAATATATTGTTCATGGCATTCCCAAATCTATTGATTGACAAAATGATGGTCATTCTTCAGAAGCAATTGTTAATTATTAAACACTAAGATTTCCATTTTGGACTTCCCTAAGAATAAAGATTCTGATTGTTTCTCTGATCAAGATAGTTTTACTGCTATGAGTGCCTGATACTACGCTCAAATCAATTTTATCATTGATATTCAAATAACACATCTTAGGATTTAAAATATAAACAACCAAGTTATATCTTGTATTAAATCCAACACCTGTTTGATATTCTTCGTTATTCATTCAGTAAATTATCTTTCAGAAACACATAATCTGCCAGTTTTGTTGCTGTTGTTTTTATCAGCATACTTTTCATCTTAACTTCAGTAGATGTTTGATCATAGGTTACAGTTAAAAATGATACATTTTTTGGATTTATCCATCATAAATCAATGTTTATAATACTGTTCAAACCGAACTATTGGTATATTATAATAAAAAGCATACATGGAAAACAGAAAAAAAGCATCATATATATATATATATATATATATATATATATATATATATATATATATTGTTCAGCCTTCATTCTTCCAAAAGGTATTAAAAGTAGATAGAAATCCTTAACTTGCATCACAATAGTGTGGAGAATAGTTAATGAACTGATGATATAAACAAAGAGATTCAATTGCTTGATATGTCTAGTCCATGTTAAGAATAAATATTGTTCACAAATTGCATGCATAGTGAAAAAAGGCACTCTGACTTCCAGTGCTTCAGGATTGTTGTGATATTATGAAGTTGAGATAAAAGATGCAATAGATTTACAATACTTTTTTGGTTTTTATAACTTCCTTTCCCTGCAAATGTTTTATTAAAGTTACTAATACTAATATCAAATCTTACCAATTCCTTATCTACAAATACAACTTCATGTTAAGATCTTGAAATCTTTCATCAAAGAAAGCTGCATTTTTATGTACCTATATTCAGAAAAAAAAATTAAATTCTTTTATTATCAACAATACATTTTTCAATCATTACGGATATTATTACTATTTCTATTACTGAAATGATTAACCTTTTTGATATGCAATGTATAAAATAACTATATTTAGCCACTTTTTATATACCTTACACTCTCTCCTTCACTATTTTTTTAATATCAAAAGGTTTTCAGACTTTATATAAACAATTATAATTAATTCAGATATTTTGAAAACCTCATAACCATCATACTCTATACAATCTGAATGATTGAAGACCTTAAGGTAAAAAGAAGAAGAAAATACAGAAAAAGAGCACAAAAATAGACAGAAGATTGCAATTTGATAGGCCGATAACAAATTCTAGAAGGTACTATTTATTGATTAAGCAAAAGAAAGACTCATAATGCAAATATTTATATCATCAGCAGTAGCAGCCATTCTTAAACGTGTATGATCACTCCAATTCCAAAAGATTAAAAAAGCAAAACAAAGCAATAATAATAATAGTAATTAAAAAGACAATTGGAGTCAAAATTGCTTGTTGTAGTTAAAGAATACAAATGGGACTGCACACACACATAATTTTATGGTCACAGTTAGTATAGGAACATGATTGATGACAAGAGAACAAGTACAATACTGAATTAAGTGATTGAGTTAGTAAGAAAAAAAGAAAAAAAAGACTGTTTGTATCGAAAATAAAATCCAGCCTTTGAGAAACCAGTATCTTATCCTACAAGGCAGCAGATGTAGTTTTTTGTTCAAGCACTGTTTATAAATTATTTACAGTTAATGCTCATATCTAAATACCAATCCACTATTTATTTCTAAAGTTCATAATTAGCCTGAACACAGCATATTGCAGAACATGTAGTAAAATATTCAGAATCTTTTATCAGACAATTAATATATTAATTACTGTTAACCTAATTAATTTTTATTAGTAAATTGCGCATGTACATGTTCATTAAAATTTGATGACATAATGATTGTGTTCATCCCATTTTATGTTCCTTACATCATTAATCTATTACTGAACATATATATATATGCTATATATATATATAATCTATTACTGAACATATATATATATGCTCAGAACCCTCTTATTATAATGGTAATAAATTTATCTATGATTCCCACAAATTGAGTTCAAATCTATTTGGATTCCAAGTTTCGATTCTTTCAAATAAACCTATAGCTAGTCATTTTATATTGGTTAGTAATTGCATATTTGGCTATTTTTACCTAGGAAGAAAGGCGAGAAAGAAAAATAGTACCAAAATACGCATTATTTCGCAATAGGAAACTCTGGTGAATACAGATTTTTCGTTTAGAGTTCTTTTTTGAGAGGCAGCTGAAATGCTATTCAAAAACTGTTTAGCCTTATTACTATAATATATAAATGTATAACTGCGTATATATATATATATATATAATTACTACAACACAGACTCTCATAAAGATACCAGATATTATTTCAGAATTCATTGCCAAGCTAAATTTTGAATAAGTAAAATGGAAGCTATATTACAAGCAAGCAGAACAAATGCTTAACAGACTTTGCTGAAATATTTTATGATGACGGTATAAATGTGTGAAAGCTGGGATTTGAAATAATTATAGATAGATAGATAGATAGATAGATAGATAGATAGATAGATAGATAGATAGATAGATAGATAGATAGATAGATAGATAGATAGATAGATAGATAGATAGATAGATAGATAGATAGATAGATAGATAGATAGATAGATAGATAGATAGATAGATAGATAGATAGATAGATAGATAGATAGATAGATAGATAGATAGATAGATAGATAGATAGATAGATAGATAGATAGATAGATAGATAGATAGATAGATAGATAGATAGATAGATAGATAGATAGATAGATAGATAGATAGATAGATAGACAGACAGACAGACAGACAGACAGACAGATAGACAGATAGACAGATAGACAGATAGATAGATAGATAGATAGATAGATAGATAGATAGATAGATAGATAGATAGATAGATAGATAGATAGATAGATAGATAGATAGATAGATAGATAGATAGATAGATAGATAGATAGATAGATAGATAGATAGATAGATAGATAGATAGATAGATAGATAGATAGATAGATAGAGAAAAGAAAGGAAAAAAGAAAAAAATGAAAAGGAAAAATGTATTTATTTATTTAACTATTTACTAGTTAATCTCGTTTCATATTTTCATCACTTTAGATTGATCCATTGGAAGATAAGTTTTAGTTTTTCTGATATATAGCTTCTTCCATCCATTTTATTTTATCAATTTTTCTTATCCATTAATATCACATTTTAATTCTTTTCCAGGCCAATTCAATTTATTTCGTGTCATCTTTTCTTCAAACAGTTTCAGCCAACTTTCATTCTCTTAATTTTTTTCAACGATGTCTGTAATGCCAGTTTTTATTTTATTTTAATCTTTTTTAGTTATTCTCAACTTACTTTTTTTTTATTTAGATGTGTACTCTGAAATATCAATATTGTTCTTCTATTAAGCTCTAATTTTTAGTTTTGAATGCATGTGCTACCACATTTATTTATTTATTTTTTAAAACTTTAGGTATTTTTTTAATGTTTAAGTTTTCTATCCAACTTTAATTCTGTGATTAATTTTATCCACTCCGTTTGCATCTCTATTAATAAACTGACAGAGTATTTGCAAACTATATCTTCCGGTTCTCTCTTTTTTTCTTTTTTCTTTGAAAAGTCATTTTTAGCTTTTATTTTTAGTCATACTTTTTTTTTATTTTGACTGCTTTTTTACATTTCTTGATAATCTTAGCATTATTTGCATCAGAACCAAATTATCTAGAAAAATTTAATTGATTAAGTCATTCCTACTTACGCTTATTTTTTTGGCTTACCATTTTAATAATCTCAGAAACTTTTTGTAAAACTACTAATAAAACTTTTGAAGATGTAATATCATCTAATCACACGTTCTTATAAATAATTATTAATCTTCTCGTGTCACCCCATAATTAATCAGTTTTGCAATTAACTAAATATTATTCAGAGTTTGATGATATTTTGAATCTAGATATTCTTTTATTATTGCAGAAATGCATATAGTATTAAATATTTATCGATTAAAATTCAATGCAAAAATTCAAACTTATTAGTCTTTTCTGCACCGCTATTCTCTTTAAATGCAACTAGGTTGTTTAGTTGGTTTAAATTCAAAGTTTTGTAGATCAGCCTTAAAGATCCTAATAAATGCTTTATGCCGAACTGATAAAAAACTAATATATCAGTAATTCCTTTCAATTTCTTTTTCACTTTTTTAAATATTCCTACTGCATTCTTTTTTTTAAGTGTCATAGCATCGGCAGGGACGCGAACCCGCAACCCGGGCAACTGCCTGCTAGTGCAAGGCAGTCGCGCTGACCTCTCGACCACCAATGCAAGACAAAGATTTTTATCATTTAGACATTGGCTTAATATTTTAATTATTCATCTACTTTTTTTTTATTTTCTGAGTTTTTCAGTTCTTAATAAATTATCTCTCCATTTAAAATATTGCATTTCAAGAAATATAAGTTTTCTAGTTCTTTATTATAATGTAGCTTTTTCTCCCTAGACCTCCTTCAAACATTTTAAGTCTTTTCTCTTTTTTACTATTGTTTTTCTATAGTCACAACTTTTTTCCTCCTAATATTAAAATATTATTTTATACTTTTGAAAACTTTTGTTTCTAATTCACAAATATTTTTTCACCTGTCATCATAAACTGATTTTTACTATATTACAAAATTTCAGATATTTCATTCTTTTAAATAGATTCTTTGTAAATATTTTTACATCCCTTCCTTAGGCTATCTGTGCAGCGGTTTTTAATAAAGTATTGGTTATCTTCATATTAATTTCAAGTCTGATCCAATAAAATCTATTAATATTTTTAAGAATTACTAAAATTTCAGTTTTCTTTAGAATTTTTATTTCTCCAACTTTTTATTAACTGGTATTAACTTGTTTATTAATTTTTATTAATCGATTGCAAATTCTCTTGTTACATCTATTAAGGAATAGCATGTCAATTTTATTTGGATGTTTTCCTATAAGTATATATATATATCATTAAAAACCAGTCAATACTTAGACAATTCCAATATCAATAACAATCAACAATTTTAAACTGTTGTCAAGGCAACCTCATTCCAGCTTTATTATTAAAAGGAGGTTGCCTTGACAACAGTTTGAAATTGTTGATTGTTATTGATATTGGGATTGTCTAAGTATTGACTGGTTTTTAATGATTACTGACAAACTCTTTGATCTTGAGAATTATAACACTTTTATTATAATAATCAGAGTTTTTTTTTAATTCCACAAATCTATGTTATCTTTCATCTCTGCCACCAAATCAATATTTTCATACAGTACTTAGGACCTCTTCAATTTTTGCATTAGTAAATTTACAAAAAAATACTCTACTTTTTTATACAAATTTGTGAAAATATAAAGCTAATTTATCTATATTTGATCTTTTCCATTAAGTTGAATAATTAAGTTCTAACCTTAACCCTAATCTCTAACCCTAACTATCAGTTCTACAATGTTTTCATTACATATTTTAATTTATAATGAATCTCATTCCATTTAAGCTTTTAGGATTTGTGCAATTAATTTTAAAAATTGTCCCATTTAATATAATACAGCTTCTCTTCCAATTTGTGAAATCTTCTTTTATTTGAAAATGATGTTGATTATAACTAATTAAATACAGAATTATCATCTAATGATAGTCTTGTTTTTGCAACATGACGATTCTAAGGCCTTTTTGTCTTCCATGTCAACCATATTTTTCCAGATGATTTTACAAAACCATAATTTATTACTGCCTGTAGCATGATTCTAAATATAAAATAGATTCCCCATTTATACACACATTTATATATCTCTTTGTTCTCTTAAAAAAAAAAAACAATTTATGACTTAGTTAAGACCTATGAGACATCTGAGAAGGAAGATCGTGTGTTTCTTGGTCTTAAACTTAAAAATAAAAGTCTTTAAACTTACTTTGATTGCTGATGCATATTAGTAAGCAGCCCATTTATGTTCCTCTACTATGCAATAATAACAGCTTTAAGAATAAAGGCTATTTATGTTTTATCGATAGATAGATAGATAGATAGATAGATAGATAGATAGATAGATAGATAGATAGATAGATAGATAGATAGATAGATAGATAGATAGATAGATAGATAGATAGATAGATAGATAGATAGATAGATAGATAGATAGATAGATAGATAGATAGGTAGGTAGGTAGGTAGGTAGGTAGGTAGGTAGGTAGGTAGGTAGGTAGGTAGGTAGGTAGGTAGGTAGGTAGGTAGGTAGGTAGGTAGGTAGGTAGGTAGGTAGGTAGATAGATAGATAGATAGATAGATAGATAGATAGATAGATAGATAGATAGATAGATAGATAGATAGATAGATAGATAGATAGATAGATAGATAGATAGATAGATAGATAGATAGATAGATAGATAGATAGATAGATAGATAGATAGATAGATAGATAAGTGAACATAGAAAGTTAAATAAGAAGTTAAATAAATGGATATATAGATAGATTAATACAAAAGGATAGATAATATTATGCAATACAAACGCATATACATATTTATATATCAATACGGATAAATAAATATATATTAATATAAGTTCATTCAAATTTTTTTGTCATATAATCGTTTAATTCCATAAATGTAGATGTGTTATTTTATAAATTAAATATTAATTAGTGGATTTTTTTAAAATGATGAGAAATAATATTTTTTTAAAAAGTAACTATATTTTATATCAAAAATATATTAATATTTAAATAGAAAATTTTATTTTTTTCTTATTCTAGACTTTAAATATTAGCATATATTTTTATTTGATTTAATAAAATATTTTAACATTCATTGTTAATTAATATTATGCTAGTAAAAAAAAGTATTATTTTCATATAAAATATATTTTTGCGACTAAATAGTTTATCCATTAATGTTATTTTTTTATTATTTTTGTTTTATGTATAACAATATTTATATACTGCATAACTTATAATACAATGTTAATTTAAATAAATTTTATTAATATTTACTAAAAAGTAAATTTTAAAAAATATTTATAATTTTTTTACTTGTTTATAAATTTAAATACATTCTTTTGTTATTTTTTAATAGTCGTAGTTGATTGAAGTGTAATATCAGATTTTATGTAAATTTTTTTTATATTATACAATTTATGTTTTATAAATACGATATACATGTTTTTGCATAATAATGAATTAAAATAACTATTTGGTATATATATATTAATTGCACTCACTATACGTACTTTATAGACTTTGCTTTTCGCAAATATGACAGTAAAATATATATACATAGGAATTAAATTCATAAATAATATTTCTAAAGTATAATTTTCATTACACTACAGAAATATTAGTCATTAAGTAGATAATATATCGTCTAATGAATGAATTAAATTAGTTTCATTGCTAATATATATTTATATATATTAACCTAATAATAAATATATACACTCCCACTGTGTATATAAATATATATAATACTTTAAAAAAATTATAAATTTATACATATAGATATTTGAAATACAGGCATACTTCGTAGACCTGGAGTTGTATTATAATTATAGGGGATTTGAACACAGACTTTCAGGCTCCCTTCAGCTATCCACTCTATGTCCTACACCGAAACAAATGACCACACATATGTGAAAAAGATAAATGATCATCAATATACAATTTTTCGTGCTTAACCAGCAATCATCAGTTGCTCCAGATCATCATCTAACTCGCATCTATAATCAGTGCTCGGAGAGAGAGAGAGGGGGGACCATTTGCAGGCAATAACAATGCACTCTACAAATAATTAGATGAATATACTAACCTTACCTGTAATGGATGCCATAGAGAGTGAATATATGTAATAAACTGTTTTGTTTTTATGTGTGCGTGCGTGTGTTTGTTTATTTTTAAAAAATGTAAAAAAAAATAAGAGCCAATCTTAAATTATAAAGAGGGAGGAAGGTGAAATATCTGTTCCGTACAAAAATTATACAATTTAAATTAATATATATATAAAATGTTAAAACATAAAACATAAAATATTTTAAAATGTAAAACTATGTGCATGATATTAATTTACAAAATTTTAATTTCAGATAATGAAAATAAGTAAAAACAAATATGTTTAGAAATTATAAATGAATAAAAAACATCTAACGTTTTCTGGTTATAAAACCTGCATTAAAACCCTATACAGGATTATATGACCGGCGTTGAAGTAAGCTTATAGATATGTGTGTGGATATGTATAAATATATGTAAGGGTTCGATTGTATATATTTATTACAGAAGATGTGTGCATAATAACATTATCCATTAAAAACAATATTTTATTAAATATAATAATAAATCCTAATTGTTTAATTTCATCGTTTACGTATTAAATAGAAAAAATTCTTTAATTTAGTTACTTTTTTTTTTTTTTAACAAAAGAAACAAATTTGCTTTACTTTTTAAAAAGACTACTTCTTTTAGAATTTTTTCTAAATAAACATTTTCTTTACAAAAATATTTTTATTCTGCAAAAATAATTTATTTTGTTTTGTACAAAAATAACGTGTATATAAGCATAAATATATTTGTAGATATTAAATTTAATAAGCTTTAAATGCTATCATATATATCGCTATTAACTTTTACAACATTAAAATGTTAATTCTTTATACCTCTTTATTATGTATACAATATCAACGTATATGTATTTAAATATTTTTCATCAAATTCTTTTTGTATTTATAAAGAGAGAAAATGTTAAATAAACAACAACTAATGAAATTAGCTATCTAAGCTATAATTTTCAAAAATATAGAAGCTGATTACATTTTATTCTGATTCATTATCTTATTTTTTTAGTAAATGATTTATTGTTTTATTGAGGTTTTATTTTTAAAAAATTAAACTACCTATATTAGTTAACAACCAAAACTTATTTACGACCCATGAAATGTTAGCTGCTCATATAAAGATTTGTAGATGAGCTTCTATATATATATATTTCTATAAAAACCTTTTTTATTACTTAAAAGCATTAAATGGGATTAGTATTAATCTTTAAGTTAAGTTGCTGTTGTTTTTTTATTTAAATGGTCCTAAAATATTTATATTATTATATCAATTATATAAACATTTTTAATATACAATAATTATGTGTAATATATTCTTTGATTACATACTGTCTAAAATTCCTGTAGAAATATTAAGTTGGAGACAAAGGCCGTCCTATCCTGTGTGGTTTGATTTAGCGGTGGGATGGGGTAGACTTTGGCTCCTGGAACATAGTTCTTGTTCTGTCTCCTCTATTGCTTACTCTTTTTATGAATTTCCAAACCATAAATCATTCATTTTTTTGTTCTATATAAATTAGTGCAGTTATAGAATGGTGGACTTTGGACATCAAAGTCCATGTATTGCAATTCCCAAATCTCCCAAAAAGCAAACTATTTGTTACACGTTCTCTTTTGAACATTCAATTTAAATAATATTACACTTAGTTACTTATTGGATTGATAATGACCTAGAAACCCTGAACCAGTTATCATGTTCAATTTATTGAAGTGATGAATCAAAAGGTGAAAATTCCTGAATTAATTCCTAGTGAAAAAAGAAATAAACAAATCTCAGTTTAATCAATTAATGCTATTGTGTTCAATCTGACAATTTAATGATTAGATGTCATGTGATCTCCGAAAAAACGTTATTTCTTATTACTTAAAATATCATCGCTATTTAATCATTACGGCTTTTGTCAAGTTAATTTTTGAAATCATAAAATCTGATTTTTGGTGATTATTTTAAATGCTCATAATAGTGAGTAAAGGCTTTTATTAAATTCAAGCTTTTAAAACTAATTAAAGCTTAATATTGTCAAAAAATAAAAATATATTTTTGTTGAAGAAAACTTAAAAAATGATATGAAACTGAAATTAAAATTGTCAGATATTTTATTGATGAACAATTACTCTTTGTTTCTAAATATATATTATTACATAAAAAAAAGTATAGTATATTTTTTGCTTTGCAGCTTTGCTTTATATTATCTATAACTTCTGGGGTTTTTCATTTTTGACTAATGATGGTTCTATATTTTCATTATTATCTTGAAATCAGTTGCTGCCTTTATTGACAGTTTCTTTGTCTTTTTTATATGTGGCATTATTTAAATTTGTTTTTAACTTTTCTAATGAGTAATTTCAGAACTGTTTCTTTTTCAGCTTTTTGACCAATTTTAGATTCACATTTATCTTTAGATTGATCTATTAAATATTCATGAACACATTGAAAATAGATAATCTGCAGATTTCTGACACTGTTCTATTACAGACATTATTACTGTATTTTTTAATCTAACATAAAATATTCTTCTAAAAACTTTGATAGATGCTCTATTATAAAAAAAAAAAAATTATAAGAACATTCAATATTTAACATAATTAATAGAAATGAATACCTGTTTCATGTCAAATAATGAATATGTTGATTTATTTTTATATTCTTTGATCTTATCGATCAATATGCAACCATCAACAATGACGTTTTTTATTTTTCAATCTTTCCTGTATATCTGGCAATTCTTCTCTAAGATATGACTCTAATCTATGATCAATGTTATTTTGGCATCTTATTTGTATATAGTATAAAAAATATTGCATAATATTTTCCATAGATAATTTTCACAAAGTGTCAAGATTTCTACTTTTATATTAAATTTTAAATTTATTTTTTTCAATCTGGAAGTTATTAAATCATGGTTTATAAATTAGAATAATTCTATCAACACTTTTATTAATTACTCTTTAGTTTTTGTGCAATGCTCCCTATGTCTGTAATCTTATTTTCTGCTAACATCTCACAGTTTTGATAATTTTACATCTCACAGTTAAGCTTCCATTATTAAAAGATTGCTTAAGATATATCTCTTTTGGATATAGCTGTTTTATGTATCATTTATACTTGAATTTTATTTCTTTCAATAATCGATCATCTATTGAATGGTATTTTTTGGCAGTCATTGAAATTTCCTTTTCACGTAGAATTCTGTAAAAACAGGTTCTTTTTCTGTTTCAAAATTTTTACAAACTTTTTATAACTGCCCCCCCCCCTATCCCATTCAGTTCTAGCAAAAATCATGATTTTTGATTTGGCTTCTGTTTATTTACAATTACTAGTTTTATTTTAATCAAACTTTTTTCATTTTTATTTCTAATTTTTTTTTTCTTTTATACAATTTGTTTGGATTTTCACCAACTGAATTCAAAATTTTAGATCAATTTTAATGTTTGTTTGTTGTTGTTGTTTTTTTTAAAAAAAGAAGCAGTAGGTATATTTCATACATTATAACTAGAAAGTTACATGGTTTGTGATTATCTTCTTTCAAAAAATAATTATTTTATAATCCATTTCTGACTATAAAAGCAAATAAATATGATTTCTGTTTTGTCCTCATCTAACACTATTTGTGTGTGTAGCTAGGATAGCAACTTAGAAAATGTATAAAATAAAAAGCAAGACTTAATTAAACCACTAAACAACCTTCTGACATCCATTAATTACTCTGGCTTGCACTGAGTGGCACTACTGTGTGGAGAGTTTTGCCTGTTTTAATGAGAGTTAAATTTTCTGTCCTTTCATTTCCAACATTGTCATTGTGGTAATTATTAAATTGGAAGAATATTTTGTCTGAAACTTTTGTCCACTTTTTTCTAACTCTGATCATAGGACTTATTAATTTAATTGACATAAATTGATCATTATCAGAATAATAGTTATTAATAATTCCTAAAATATCTTTTGTGATAATTAAAACTATCTTTTTTTATTCATGGTCGAAATGATCAACAGAATGTTATCCCTAATTAAAATCTCACATTCTAATTTGCTTTGTTTCTCTAATCCCCAAAATGCATGTGTACACTATCCAAATTTATTTTTACAATATCAAACTTTGCTTATTGTTCTGAACATTTGATATTCCAAATGTGATCTTCTTCAGCAATGAGATATGCAAATGCTTTTTATAATCTAGCTATGTCCAGTTTTGATTAGCAATATTCAGAAATATCCTTTTATATGTAGAACGTTAAGATCATTCAAACCTGAGAATGCCATTTTCCAATATTATATTATTCTGTTTTGCTATATATTTTTAATATTTTCAACATAATAAGTAATTAGTTTATACTTGCTTTCTCCAACACAAAAGAAATTGTTTTGCTATTAACAATACTGAATAGCTGTTACTAATATCATCCTATATTGCTTATTGCAGATGATCAATGTCTATATTAGGATTAAAACCAAAATAAATAATAATAATAATAATAATAATAATAATAATAATAATAATAATAATAATAATAATAATAATAATAATAATAATAATAATAATAATAATAATAATAATAATAATAATAATAATAATAATAATAATAATAATAATAATAATAATAATAATAATAATAATAATAAAGTAAGACAAAGTTGAAATAATAAGGATCAGAAAAAAACATGTTAGTATAAGGATTGTAAGATGTACAGCATTACTAAAAAGGAAAATAGAATGGTAGAATGGAATTCAAGATCTATATACATCATGGCTTAAGTTCTATCACTTTCAGTGATTGCACTTATGAACTTCCATTTTATAATATAATATTCTAAACAATTCTAAAAATTAGTATAGTATTTTTTACTTAATTAAAGAAAACGAGGTAATCTATTATAGCAACTAATGTTATAAAGAGATAAAAAAACATACTTTTAGCACAGATTTAGTATTTAAAAAATATTTCAAAGAATCCTAAATTAGATGTTTCCAAAGCTTTTATATTATAATAATAAAATATCCTTTTCTCACTTTCATTTAATAAATGTGACAGCATAACAATCTTATATACAAATAATTTAATTGAAATAGTTATATTGCTATGATGAAATATTTAATCTTTTAATATGTTAAGTGAAATAGGAGCAGATTGGAATCTATGTTGCACTAAAACCTATTGACATTTTAAAACTAATTAACATTACTAGTGACAAGTAATCAAATCAAAAGTTACTGTTTCTTTTTCCTACCTCTGAATTTAATAAAATAATCTGAGTTTTTAAAGCATTAATTACTAAACCAAAGTTTTGAGTTGCACTCAAAATATTTAAAACAGGTTGCAGTCTTTGCTTTAATAAGAATGACTATCAAACTTTCCACCAGTATGTTTAAGATGAAACCTATTTTTAATGTAACTATCATTTTAACATTATCATATTCTATTAAACCAAAGATGCTAATTTTTAACCTGCTATTATATAATAAAAATTACTTATGCAATCAACTTTTAAAGTTTCCAATCAAATTTCAACAGATAGAAAATGGATTTCCAATTCTATATAAACATATTTCCACTTGATAATAGATGGTGAGATTTGCCTGAAAAATATTAATGTTGATTGGCAAGAAATCTAATTATCCCATATATATATATAATATATATATATATATATATATATATATATATATATATATATATATATATATATATATATATATATATATATATATATATATATATAAACAATGAGGATTGCCAATTCCTCAACAAGTTTTGTGATCTATGACTCTTATTTTGACTATATATATAAATTTTAAATTATAATAATAGTAGACAATAATAGTATATATACTAATTAAACAGGAGTATCATATAATACTAAATCATCCATGCACTTTACTACCGTTACACAATGCTTTATTTACCACCCTCTTTTACAGTTTACAGTTTTGATTACCCCAGCAATATTTTTAAGAACTTTTATATCTCCTAACTGCAGTTGAAGTTAGGGGATATAAAAGTTTTGAAGAAGATTGCTGGGACAATTGAAACTGTAAACTGTAAAAGAGGGTAGTAACTTAGGATATATAAAAGTTCTGAAGAAGATTGCTGGGCCAATTGAAACTGTAAACTGTAAAAGAGAGTGGCAAATAAAGCATTGCATAGCAGTAGTAAAGTGATGGATGATTTAGTATTATATGATATACATTTGGCAATGCAATAAGAAAGATTATTTATTAAACTGAAGTACTTTCAGTTGTGTTGTAATCATTATCATCTGAAGTGAAATGGATAAAAAAGCATGATTTTACAAGAACTGTGTGTACCATATTAGCAGATTGTTTATTTATTATAAAATCTTTAAATTGGTTTATAAAAATTGCCTTTTTAGTTTTTAATTTTTCATTGATGCCTTTCTTCATTTAATATTCTTGTTTTATTTGGGCTAAAGATAAATTTGGTCAAACAAAATTGAACTGATTATTCTTATCCCTTTTTTACATAATTGTATAATAGTTAATGTTCTTTTATGTTTTTTTCAAAATACATTTCAATACCCTTATGTTAGACCTGGCATCCACATATAATTTAATATATAATGTTGCTTTTTTAATTGTATTTTTAGAATTATTAAACAATCAGTTTACATTTGGAGGAACATAAAGTGAAACATTATCATTAAATACTTGTTTAATAAATTTGGATTATTTTAAATGTCATAGATATCCATTTTTTTTTTATTTTTACTTATGTTAATTTTGTAAGGTTTATTATTCAATGTGTATAGAATTTACTTTCTACCATATCCTATATTTATAAGTTCTTGAATAAATAGTTTAATATCTTGGATTTCATCACTTTTATAACTACATAATTTTTCCTTACGATATAAAAAAAGATTGACATGTAATTTGAAATAAATATAGCCCCTTTCTTGAATAGGTATAAGTAGTTTAGAGTTTAACTAATCATTTTCTCTAGATATTTGCAAATCTAAAAAGGTTATCTTTCTATTTTTCTCTTTAATTATAGTCCCATTTAAATTATTTAAATTGTTTAATTTTATGTAAAAGTGTTTCCATAATATTTTCAGAATTTGACATAATTAGCATATATCTTAATATTTCTTAATATTTGCCAGATATGTCAATGATTTTTATGTTTGTTGTCCTGAAAATATTATTAAAATACTTTTACATAAATTAAACAATTTAAATAATTTAAATTGAACTATCAATAAAGAACAAAATGGAAAGATAAAATTTTTAGATTTGCAAATGTTTAGAGAAAATGATTGTTTAAACTATAAATTACTTGTCAAATCTATTTAAGAAAGGGGTTATATTAATTTCACATCCCATGTACCAATGATATGTAAAATGATTAGCTTTAGATCTTTTTTTAATCATAATGAAAAGTTACATAATTATAAGAGTGATAAAATCCAAAATATTGAACTATTTATTCAAGAATATATAAATGTAAGACATGATAGAACACAAATTTTATACACATTGAATAAGTTTAATAATAAACTTTACAAAATTAACATAAATAAAAAAAATAAAAAATTGATATCTATGCCATTTTTAAATAATGTTCAGTCCAAATTTATAAAGCATTTAATGATGAATACAATATTTTCTTTTTATTTCCTTCAAATGTAAACTGATTGATTAATAATTCCCAAAATACTATTCTTAAAATGTGAAAGAAGCAATATTATATATCAAATTATATGTGGGTGCAAAAAGTCATATGCTGTGGAATCAAGTTGTATTTTGGAAAAACGACTAAAAAACACCAACTACTATATAATTATGTAAAAAAATGCTAAGAGTATTTGGTTCATTACTCTCATTCAGTACTCTTAATTTCGTGCTTTGTTTTTTTTTTTTGTTCATAAAAAATCTTGAAATTTTAGATATATATAATTTCAGCCCAGATCATACAAAAATAGCAAATGAACAAAGGCATTATAAAAGGAGAAAAATTAAAGAGGCAACTTTTATAAACCAATTTAATAATTGCATAATAAATAAATATTTCTTATAAAATCATTTGACTTAGTTTTTTTTTTTTTTCTGCTTTACTTCAGTTTATAATGATTACAAAATAATCGAAAGTACTTCTGTTTAATTTACATGTTGCTACTGTCTCCTGTTATTATAATTTAAAATGTACATATAGTATGTCTTTACACAGAGGCTAAACTCTCCATACAGTAGCATCACTCAGTGCAAGCCAGAGTATGACCTTGATGGTTAATTTGTTGTTTTATATATACCTCCCCCCCCACACACACACACAGAAATCTTAAATAATGTTAATTTAATGTAGTCATCTATAGAATTTTTATTTGATTTTTTAAGCATCAATATTTGAATTAAAACGAATCAATCTCTGATAAATACTGATGTGTGTCATCAGTTACCTAAAAATCAGTTGTCAATCCATCAAATACTTGATGCAATTTTTATTTAAACACATAACAACATTCAATTTGATATAAAAATATGAACATAAATTTATGTAGCAATAATTTGACGAAAGTTTATTTGTATAGGCTTATTTGTATAGATTTAATGTTAAATAGACAAGCCAGAACTTTTAAACAAAGTCATTTTATACATATAAATATGTAAATAGTTTATTAAAGACCACATAAATATGCAACAATATTAAATAACATGAGTTTAGACCAGCTATAGAAAATATTTCTATCTCAATGCTTGAAAGATGAAAAAAAATTGTATAGACACAATAAGTAAAATTAATATTATTTAATATATTTAAAATTAATTAAAACAAAAATAGGAAATAAAATGTGTTCATATTTTGAAAAATAATCATTCTTTCACATAGACACAATCTCAGTCACTTTTTTTCAAGTTATGTTTCTTTATAAAGTAGGCTATTGTTGTTTGGAAATATTGAATAATTAAATGTTTTTTTTACTTCTTTTTACTTCAAATGTATTATTATTATTTTGTTTTTCATTTCACCATATTACACTTTCGTTGTTTTATTTCAAAATTATATATATATATATGTTCTTATCAGAAACTTTTCTTAAACAAGAATTTCAATCTTAAACTCGTTTAAAAAAAAGAGCCACACATACAAAAATAAGAAGTTATACATATATCTCTATCAGTTCTATATAAAATCTTTACTGAGATAGGTAAAAATCGTTTACAGAAAACTTTACACTCAAACCAACTCAAAGAACAAGTTGAATTTAAGTGACTTTAAGTAGAGAAACGTCATCCTAATAAACAAAGAAATTATAGAAAATGATAAATAATTATGACAGGATGAATCCATCTCTCCGATTGTAATATAAATAAAATATAAATGAGCGTTCCACCATCAGATTTTCAATTGGATGGACGGTTGGAGAGTTGGAGTGTGGAGTGGATTGAAGCCTGTCCATTTAAGTATGAAGATTGGCTATCTTAATATATATCTGAGCACTTATTGCATATATATGTGGAGATGATAACCTGGACCAACTGATGATTCCTAATTTAGCATGAAATACGGTTATTGGTGATTATTAATTTTTTTCAACATATATGTGTTCAAGTATATCAGTGTTATGAGATAGAGTGGAGAGTGGTTGGTCGTGTGAAAGTCTGTGCTCATATACCCTATATATTACATATATTGATACAGGTATATAATAAGCCTGTATTTCAGTTATTACATAGATGAGTTAAGTAATCTACATTTTTATCAAATAAAGTGCAGGGGCATGCTCAGCGTGACTAAAATCAATTTTAAAACTACTTACCTCTACCTATTCTTTATAAATGTCTGAACATTTATATGTCTAAGATTAAAGATGAAAATATTGTTCAGATGAGTTTTTAAAAAAAGAAGATAACAATTAATAGTAATAGATTAAAACAAGTTCACTGCTACAACTCCTTTGGTTAAATTGTTACTATAGATAAAAACATAATCGATAATGTTGAGCATATGATTAAATATGTTTCTGTAATAGAAAAAAAAAACATTTAATACAAATGTTGTATCAAGGCTTATTTATGGATCTGGAACTTGGATATTTAATATAAAAACAATGTAGACATTACAGACTTAATAACAAAATATATTGCATTGACAACGAGAGATTTTATGCAAAATAGATATGTGAGAGAACAAACATATAATACTGACCTCACAACATAGTTAATGACTGAATTGGAGACGTATATCAGGCATTACTTCATTCTTAATATCTTCATTCTTCCTTTTTTTTTTACTTAATTCTGAATTTTTTCTCTCTCTCACTATTTATAGTGAATTGGGTTGTTTTTTTTTATCCAAGATGGTTTAGTTTTAATTAATATTAATCTCAAAGAATGTTCGATAAACATTTTAACTATTCTAAACTAAAAGTAATAACCAGCCTACTTGATTTTTTTTTTCACTTTTACAAATTATTAATTAAAAAATCAAAAATAGGGATCAAACGTATGTTCCTTATCTGTTAAAGATTTTAATTTTAAATTTGCCATTTCTAATTTTAATACATTCAAAATAAAATGTGTATCTTTATATTAGCATTCTATTTCTAAATATATAGATTTATTTTGAAACTGCCACATAATTTAATGAAGTGGAGAGTGGTGAATTCCGGATTTTAAGATCTGTGAATCATAGCTTCATTGTCGTCATTTCTGGTGCTCAAACTTTTTTATAAATTCTGAACAATTACCCAAACAATTTTTTATTTAATCTTGAGTTATTATTTCATTTTATCTAGTCACTCTTCTCATTTTATTCACAATCGCGTGTCAATCTATCTACAAGAATTTCACAGCACAGGTACCATTACAATTGAGCTAAGATTAATATCAAGGTTAAATCTATGCACGAGTCTAAAAATGGTTACAGCTTCGAACCTACATCTGCTAGCATTGTCTGCTTTAAAATAAACTATGCTAAACGTAAAGTTAAAGAGGCCTAACATATTGCCAATAACATGCAAGCAATCAACAAAAAAAATCCTGCTTCTCCCCTATCAAAAAAGTGGTTCATTTAAATTAATTTATTTACACTCTATATTCAAACTTTATACAAATCCCCACTCTTGTTTATCCTTTTATAAACGTCACAAGCTTTTTGGATAATTATTGCTACGAATATGACTATCAATTAATCGAAAGCATGCTTAGCATAACGTTAAACCAAGCTTTTCTTTATATACATTTTGTACATATTTATTTTGACTTAAATGTACTATATATATATATATGATTTTATAATATATGCTTTTTTATTTATCTGAAAAATATTTTAGAATATTAATTATAATTTTTATTCTATTTTATAATACATAATGTATTTTTAAAAACTATGAACAGTATTTAATATCTCTGCAGTTTTTATTATTATTATTATTATTATTATTATTAAAACGCTTAATTTTATGTTAACTTCTGCAATTGCAAAATATAAAAAATATTTCCAATAATATTTAATTGATTTTTCAAAGAATTTTAAATAAACTTTTTATTAATAATTATTTATTTTACTAATATTTATAATTTTATAATTTTTAAAAAGTGTTAAATATGTTAAATAAAATTAATAAATAAAAAATTTATTTGCAAACTTTTTAAAGTTATTTTATTTTAAGTGCGATTAATTTTTTAATTTTTTTATTTCTAGTACTATATAAATTTTGAAATATTTTTTTAATATAATTTAGTAAAGAATTCATTTTGCCTTGAATTTATAATGGAAGAAAATGATGATGATGATGATGATGATGATGATATTCAAATATATATATAATAGTTATCAATATAACTCTAACTGATAATATAAAACAGTATTATGAATTGTGTTAGTGTGTCGATTTAATTAATATAAACAGAGCCAACTATGAGTAATAAGTTTGGTGATTTTAAAAAGTAATTTAGTAACGAATTCTATGATCAAGTAATAAAAAATATACCGTAGTATTTTAACGATTGCTTTCCTCCACTTTTAATAACAATTATAGCTCAATTCATAGCTCACTTATATTTCAATTATTTTAATATTAATTTAAACTCAAACTCCATCTTTATTACAAGATAATAACTTTTTTTAAAAATATTTTATTCATTGTAGATAAATTCGGGGAGGGGGAAGAATATTTACTAAAACTTCTTATAAATTAATACATTGCACACGCTTAAACCTGCATTTATATATGTAATATAGGCAGGATTCGAACTTAGACTTTCACACGACCCACTACTCTCAGTGCCATCTCATATTGCTGACCCACCTGATCACACACATGTTGAAAAGATAAATAATCACCAATATACATATTTCATGTTAAACCAGAAATCATCAGTTAGTCTAGATTACTATCCTCACGCATATATAATCAGTGCTCAGCTTTATATTAAGATAGCCAATCTTCATACTTTAATGGACAAGCTTCAAACAATTCCAACTCACAACTCTTCAGCCCTCCATTTCATTGAAAATCTGATGATGAAATGTTCAAAGCCCTTGTTAGTGCCAAGGTTGTCATCCTACCCATGTTGACATATTAGTCATTCTGCCCCCCTCATGTACAGAAAAAATACATTTATTGGTGATTATTTATCTTTTCAACATGTGTGTGATCAGGTGGGTCAGCAATATGAAATGGCTCTGAGAATAGTGGGTCATGTAAAAGTCTGAGTTCGAATCCTGCCTATAAAACTACTTATGTAAATAAGATATTTATTTTATATAGCCGCTATATTGTATAAACTGTAATATTAATAATTAGCCATTAAGCTAATGCACATGTGCTTTGTAGATTTTAACTATATAAATGAATACTCTCACTTTCTAAACACAAGATAAACTCTTTGTGAAAAGATGGAATAAATTCATCTATTTTTTGACCCAAACGTTTATGTATGGGCAAATCTTAAGCGTTAGGAAATGAGAGCATGAAGATGTTAAGAGATCACTTTAAATTACTTTTACTATGCCTGAATGAATAACACTTGCGAATTTTTTTACAATTTACGATACATCATTTTTATTTGAAATTAAGCATATGTAAATAAGATTTCAAAATAAAACAATTTTTATACAATTATATATAAAATTAATTTTATATCTATAGCTTTTTAAACTTTCATTGCATTTGTGTAATGAAAAAAACTAACAGAGAACAATGGTATTTTTTATATTAACTAAATAATAAATTAAAGTCAGTACAAATACCGATACTCTGAGAAAAACTTTGAAAATATTAAGTTTTATTAAGGTTATAGTTAAGGTAAAGGTATTAATATTGTCTTTAATTTATTATATTTTGATGATGAAGTTATCCTAGTTATTTACATGTCATTAACTAAATAATTTTGATGATTAAAATGTATGTGAATGATCATAAAGTTTCATTATTATAAATACTTTTAGAACAATTACATACATATTGTATTTTTTTTTTCATATGTCAAAGCGTTGACTGGGAAGCAAACCCAGGCCAGCTGCTTGGAAGGCAGCTATGCTAATCATTAGGCCACCAGTGCTTGACCTACATACATATTGTATTTTAAATACAAAATAATGAGTCTTTTATTTTAGGTTTAACATTTAAAAATTTTTTTTTTCTTAATCATAATTTATATTAAGTTTTATAAACATATACTATATAATAATTATTGCATCTTTTATGAACTGTTTCTACATCTCCAATGAAGGTTAAAAAATTGAATATTTTATCACCTTGAAATAACTATTGTAATTAAATTAGTTGTACATAAAGCTATTATTTTATCTAATTTATTGTATGGAATTGAGACTTGAATGTCTTATCGAAGATATAATATAAAAACCATGAAAAAAATTTCATTTAAGGATGTTCCATTAAATTTTAAAAGTACAATCGCAGGATCATATATCAATAAATATATTCTTCAATTTTTATAATGCAATACTATAAAATCCACTATCCTAAAATCATATCTGTAATGAATTAGACATGAGAAATAATGAACAATACAAGACTTTCTAAAATGGTGATTTATAGTAATCTTGAGCATGGTTTTCTTGGGTGAGGCATACTTGTTCATTGGATAAAGTTAGAATATTTTGGGCATCTTACATTGAAGAATTTCAGAAAGCAAAATTATTTTTATAGAGTAAACAAAAAAAACAGCATCAAAATATCAAATGAACAGAATAATGGACGAGCAATAATTTATTTGGGAGAATATTTGTGTTCCAACTGATTTGTATTGTCATAGCAAAACTCATCTGTAGTATAGTTTTATTTTTATATTTTATCTTATTATCTTTTTTACTGAAAGTTGGAATGGCCCTATTCATATGGAAATGTCTGATAATGATGCTGATGACTATGTCTTTTTAAGAAAAGTCTATAAAATAAAATAAAAAACATATTTTTTAAAAAGTCATTTTATATTTCTTATGGTTCTTATGGTTTTTTCTTAAAGACAAGTGCCTGATTTTTAGATATAGAATGATGAGCATATTGAATTTAGTTGCATATTTCATCTCTTCATTTAAATTATTTGACAATTTAAAGTATATAGTTTATTGTTATGATATATATATATTTCTAATTTTTCTTAGATAAATTGTAATTAAATTAAATTATAAGCACTAGGAATGCTTAGATAAGAAAAGCTTAAGATTTAAAGTTTGATAAAATATTATGCTGCGACAAACTTTGAAATCTAAGCTTTTTTATCTAAGCCTTCTTGCGTTCATAATTTAATTTAATTCGTTTTTTCGTTTAATTATTGAATATTTTGTTTTCTTATTTTTTATTAATCTATAATTAAAATATAATGAGCATGCTAATAGTTCTAAACAAGCTTTTTAGATAAATGCCCCAAGAGAAAGCATTTAAAATCTCTATCTAGAATTATCCTTATCTCCAAACCGGTTTTGAGCTAATGGCTCTCATCAGTGAGACACTAGGATATTTAGACACTATATCTAAAATACTAACTCAAACCCAGCATTTATCTTAGCCTCACTGATAAGAGTCATTATCTTGAAACCCATTTGGTGATAGGGATACTTCTAGATAGAGATTTTAAATGCTTTCTCTTGCAGAATTTATTGGCATTTATCATTTATCTGAAAAACTTGTTTAGAGCTATTAGAACACTCATTATATTATATTTGTAATACAAGCTTATTAAGTTAAGTCACATGATGTATGCCTTGATTTTCTTAATCTATAATTTTTATAGTTCACTATTTAATAATAATTTCATATTTTCCTTTTATTGTAGAAATAACTTTTTATTCAATATCAAGATGTTTTATATTTTAGATACTTTTATCCACTTCTATATATAGCTTCTCTTGCAAATTATGATTAAATTTATTCTCTTCTATAGTTTTCATTTCCATTTCACAATCATATTTTCTTATATTGTAACTTTTTTACATATCATTTTACAAAATTCTAGATATTTATTTCTTATAAATGGATTATTTTTAAAAGCTTTTGTGTTCTGTTACAGTTTTTAACAGAATATTAGTTATCTTCCTGCTGATTTCATTCAAGTTTGAACTGTCTTCAAAGTTTGTTAATATTTGAAAGTTCTGATTATATTCATTGGTATGTTTATAAAAGTTATGAATTACAACTGATAATTTTTTTTATAATTGTTGTTTCTCTGTATAGCATTGACTTATATAGTATATCTAACTAATCGATTATCATTTTCTGCATTGAATCTATTAAAACATTACAATCTTGAAGTACTATTTTCTATTAGTCAAAATATAATTCAATTCTGCTGTAGCTTCATTTGAATGTTTTCATATCCATTCCCTTTTAGCATTTTTTTCAAAGAAAAAGTAATAATATACAGTTTTTATTTTTTCTGACAATTCCATAAATCTATGTATTCTTTCTTATTTTCATCACACATTTTATCTTGAAACATTTAACAATTCTAAAGTCTTCCATAATAATTTTTAAATGTTTGTTCTGATCAAAAGCATTTTTACATTCATATAAAAAACTATTTTTTTAACACAATGAGAATTTGCTAAAATATAAATCAGAATTATCTGCATTTGATATCTTCAACTAATTTAAATAACTAATCTTGCTAATCTATCTAATCTACCATTAATCTCTAAAGTTTGTTCTTATCTTTTTATTGATAATGAATCTTGTTCTTCTTGCCTACTTTTAAATCAATTGTGTCAACCTTTTTTTCTGACATTATAAAATCCAATAATGTTGCATTTACTATTAGATAGTTTTTCCAAAATGTTCAACTTTTTTCCACTTGAAACTTATCTGCAGTTGTAAGTACCAAAATAAGAGATCATATTAAAATTCTGTCTGGAACTGTAATCAGGTAATTCTTAGAATGCTCCACCACTGGCCTTCAACTGCTGCCTTGACTGGCAACTTTACAATCTCCTGGAAATAAAGGCCATAATTTAATTTTGTCTATCATATTTGTAAATATTTTTTAAAAAGCTATCCACATTGATATTCATTTTGCCTTCAAAATAGTCAAGAGTTGGTGGTCGAGGAGTCAGCATGGCTGCCTTACAGGCAGTTGTCCCGGGTTAGCGGGTTCGCTTCCCAGCCAATGCTATGACGCATGAAAAAAAACTCAACTGATATTTCAATTAAGAACTGAGAATTCAAAAAAAAAAAGTCAATATGATGCTGGCTGATATGAGTTGGAGTACTGTCAATTATGTTTTCTTTCTATATAAATAATAACATAATGATAACAACTGCAAGGATAAAAAACATATGGAATGAGTATTAGGAATTTAAGGCTATGAAGAGGAAACAGTGTCTCCATTCTGGATCCATACACTTACATATATATGTATGTTTTAAAGACTATGGTGATCACATTTTATCTGTCAAATTATATAAAAATAGTTCAACATATAAGGGAGAAATAGACAATAGTTGTATTATAATTAAAAACATGACTAGTCCCTTGTGGTGATAGTTTGCTACGGCGTGCTAGCTTCATATCTTTGTTTATTCTAACCTCACACTATTAGGACTGTGACATAAAGTAAACTGTAATGAAATCTTTTTTAAGATGCATATATATACTAAGTTCAAATAATAGAATAATTGCATGTTAATTTGAAATTTTTAGCAGAAATTTGAAATCAAAGTGCGTTATCGCATTCTTCATATCAATAATAATTTTTATAGTTTGTTTACATATATATATAAATACATTTTTGTAAAATATATATGCATTTTTTATAGATGTCACCGAACAAAAAATATTAAAGTCTCTAAAACGATGATAAGAGAAATGAAGATGGTGACTTCATTTGAAACAGGTAGAATTTTTTTTTATTTATTTAATACTTTTAAAAGATTAAAAGTTGGAAAATTAGCAATTTTCATGAGTATTATGAACTATTATTTAATTATAATGAAGTCCAATTCACCCAAAGCAATCAAATATACACCATATATGTCATTTTTTTGATATCCTTTTGACAATTTATTTTATTGCTCCAATGGACAATAATATTCTGCACAATAATGTTCATGTAATGAAGTCTTTTTTATTATTAAAATTTTTAAAATTTGTAAATCTTAAAAAAAAAAATTATCATTTATTGTCTTGTGACTTCAATTATTTTTTTTAGTGTATTAAATACAAACGTTTTTATTTAAAACTTTTAGTAACATAATTTTAATAAAAAATTTAAGAATTTCACCCATAATGAAAAATTAAAAAATATGTATATTATTTTTTTTTATTATGCTGGTGATTAACAAATATTTTTTAGAAACTTTTCGAGTATTGTTTTTGCTTTTGAAGCGTACTTCCATCAACAATAAATTATTTATTACTTAAACGGGATTTGAACTCAGACTTTCACAGGACCCTCAACTCTCCATGCCATCTCATATTGCTGACCCACCTGATCACACACATGAGATTATTTATATTTTCAACATGTGTGTGATTAGGTGGGTCAGCAATATAAGATGGCACGGAGAGTTGAGGGTCATGTGAAAGAGTTCAAATCGCATACATTATATATGCAGGTTTAAGCCTGTATAGTACATTAATTTATTACTTAAACTGGGATGTAGTTTTAAATCACATTAAAAAAATTCAAAAAATGACCATTAGATGAGATATTGAATACTATCATAATGACAAAAATAAAGATCATATCAACTGACAAGTGAGAATTTTCACTTTCTTTAAAAAATTCAATGAAACCTGGATATTAAAAAAACTGATAAAAATAAAGAAAAATGCATATATATATAATTTCAGATGGTCAATTTTCAAATTTTAAAATTGAAATAACATTGACTTTTTTATAAATATATAATATTGATCAACTCTATATAAAACTAGTTCTTTATTTCTAAATATCACATGATATAAATTACTCTTTGGCACCTTCTTTTAGTAGTCATCATTAAAAATATAATACCTTTAAAATAAAATACATATCAATTAATAAATAAGTACAAGCTTATTAGCTTTTATTTTATATTATACAAATCAACTATAATTCAAAACTAAACACATACAACATGTATTCTAAGAAAAACTTGTTTAATACTTTAAAAATATAGTGTGCTATACATGCTTTCAAACAACTGGTAGTTATATTCATAGCTATAATTATTCAAGAAAATTGTGAGATTTGTAAAAGAATCACAACAGCCATTTGCATAAAATTTGAATATAAGATGTAAATAATTGAACTAAATTAGCCACCTTTTGATAGAGGAATCCAAAATTCTTTCTGTTTGATTATATTACGTTGTTGGCAATGTGTCAGCGTCTTTAATTTTGCATTTGGCATCATTTCTTTCAGAGCAAACAATACTAGTAAATGTGGGTTCAAACCTATGACCATGTTTATATCATGCTGGGGAAAATGGATTTAATATCCATATTAGTCTTATTCCATTGTACTGGCATCTGTGTTGTGTGAAATTTGTAGAGAGATCACCATTTTTGGATTCTGCTATAAATCTCACAATTTTCTTGGATTACTACAGCTATGAATATGACTACTAGTTAGTCAAAAGCATGTTCAGCAATACTATATTGTTAATGTAATAAACAATATTTCCTTAGTATACATGTATATATTTTGAATTACATTATTTTTTGAATCACATTTTTAAAAAAAAAGTTTAAAAAAGATTGGAATTAAACCTACTATATATAAATAATATTTTAAAATACATTTTTAATGTTTATTATTATCTAATAATGGCCATATTAGCAAGGTATTAGAAACTGTTATGAGACTTTACATATTCAGGAATTATGAATAAATATAATAACATGATTAAATGTCTAATGCAATTAGAAGGAAAATGGTCATTATTAGATGACTGGAAATTTCAAAAATGTATTTTAAAATATTAAGTAAGTAGAAATACAGGGCTGAATATATACTTATAACTCTCCCAAAAATGATTGCTATTAAAGAATTGATTTTTCCAATATTGTTTGACAATTTCTTTTCAGTTAATCTATGTGTATTTTATTTTTTAATATATTTTAGTGATGACAACTAAAAAGAGTGGCTCTAGAGTAATGTATAGCATGTGATAATTACAACCAGGCATCTTGAGAAAGTTCTTATTTATTATTATTTTTAACTAAAGTTTAACTAAAGTTGATGAATATTATATAGATATGGGATGTATGTTTAAAGATAATATGGCTGCTCTTATCTTTTCAAAAGTCTCTATCTTATGTTTGAGTTTGAAAGTATCCTCAGTTCTCAAAATGACATCATTGAGTTATTATAAGACTAGGGCAATGATTAAAGGTGGTAAGATGGGCTGTTCCTATCTTTTCAAAAGTCTCTCTTTTGTGTTTGAATTTGAGAGTATTCTCAGTTCTCAACATGCCATCGTTAAGTATCCACAAAAGTACTTTCAGTTAATTTCTTCTTAATTAACTGAAAGTATTTCTGCAGATTGAAAAACTGTTTATAATAGTTTATTACCATTATATTTATTATTTTCATTTCAAGATCCCTTCAAAAAATAACTGAATCTCAATATACATTTCATGCTGAACCAGCGCTCTTTAACCAACCCGGCTATAGTATTTTACGGGTCTTCCTGATATGTTTAGTATTTACCAATACTAATTGATTACAATTTGATTTACCAAATGTTAGACTTTCTGCTTTCACAATTTGACGTTATTCTCTTCAGAGAAATATATTAATGATTATTATTAATCACTTATTAGGTTAAAAATTATTATATCAAAAAAAGATATTACACATTAAAAAATAAAAAATAAAGTTGAATTATTTTATGGGTTATGTTTAATTAAAAAAAAACAATAAACAAATATATTAATCTTTAACTGAAGTATAAAGCTTATACCTAAACTAGAAATGATATGATAATTTCTAACCTAATAACTTAATAATTGATTAGTTAAGTTGTTGGTGTCAAAGTTGTAAATGCAGAAAGTTGAATATTTTGAAATAATGTATATATTATATTTAATGTTTTCATGGTTATATGATGTAAATGACTCGTGTGTTATTCTTTGATTACTTCCCACCGTTTCGACACAATGGCGGATGCTATTTCATCAAAACGTTGGGAAATAATAAAAAATAACACAAAGTTTAACCCAAAAACTACTTAATGTATATATAATAGTAGTATTATCTATGAACTAATAGTGTTAACGGAAATATAGAAAGGCAAATGTATATAGTTAACCAAATAAAAAAAGACATGAAAATTGAAGTAATAACAAATCATAAAATAAACTAAAAATGAAACATAGTAATAATTTGTGTGTGTGCAATAAAAATTTTGATATAATATTCAGCTATTAATAACACATTTTAGAAAAAGTATTTTGTTTATTGGAAAATTGAATTTAAAAAAACAACCATAAATGTAAAGAAGCCTTTTTTGGTGATTTCTTATCTTTTCTACATGTGTGTGGTCAAGTGCATCAGCAGTATGAGATAGCATGAATAGTTGAGGGTCATGTGAAAGTCTGAGTTCAAACCCCTTATATATTACATATGGGAGTGCAGGTATGAAAAAGCCTGTACTGTAGGAAAAAATCATATATTAGAAGTCTTTTTACAATTTTTATTAATCATTCATTAAACTAAATATTACCCATTTAATGAATAATATTATTCATTAAGTAGAGAGATCTGTGTTTCTCAAATTGCTATTACTAATTTTGATTAATAGTTCAAAGCTATGAAACTAGTTTTTTTTTTTTTTTATATATATATATATATATATATATATATATATATATATATATATATATATATATATATATATATATATATATATATATATTTAATATTGTATGTGTATGATATCTAAACATGTAATTTATATCTAAGGAATTAAGAAATCACCACATCAATCAATTAAGAGATTTTTAAACTATAATAACAGGTTACAGAATTTAAATCAAATCAAACTCATTTTCATTGTGAAAATCTTGGATAAATCTCTCTCATTATACATGCATTTCAATTCACAATCATGACATATAAATATAACGTTGAACTATCTTTTTGGTGTAAAATTTAAATGTTATAAGCCTCAACTAGCTTAACAAAGGTAATTTATATCTAAAATTATATATATATAATAAGGATAGATCGTCTGAAAATTTTACACTGGGATATAGTTTACAACACAATACATTTTAAGAGAGTAATGTGCTTTTAAATTTTAAATTTGATTGTTCATATATATTTTTTAAATTCAGTTGTTAATTCTTTTGTATATATTCATTATAGGGTGATATTTTGTATCATAATGTGATTATAAATTCCATTGTAGATTGAAGGTTTATCCAAATTTAATCCAGTTTTTTTCAATCCATAGTCTTTTTTTTTTCATATTATACTAATAAACTTCTTTAGTTCATTTATCCATCTTGCATATGGTTTTTTTTCTAGTCCTTTCATAATCTCTTAGGATTCAATTTAAATTTTTAACTATTCATCTATTCTAATCTTTTCTAGCATTATGTTCATACAATCATCATTTCAGGCTTGTATTTCTTTCATTGATATCAGTGGTATTCTTATGTTTTCTCACCATGTATTTTGTTTTCAATCTTTTCTTGTTATTCCTAACATTACAATGATCATATTTTGTTACAATGCTCATACATTGTTAAGTAATATGACATGTCTGTATTACTCTTCTGTTAAATGTCCAAATCCTGGATTATCCTCTTCAACCCATAGTCATATTCCTTTTCAATACTGTTCCTTCTATCAAAAGCACTTCATCCAAGTTTTTTTTATTCATTTCATCCTTGAATTTTCATCTGTATTAATAATCTGACCAAGGTATTTCTAGTTGCTAACTTCTTCTAATTCATGATTACCTATAGCATTTATTTTTAGTCCTACTGTTTTATTTTCACCTGATAACTTTTGACAACATTTCCTAAAGCTCTGAAAAATTATTTGCAAAAACAATCACATCATCCACAAAATATAAATGATTGCTGTAAAAACTTTTTGGAGATATGGAATCACCTTATCATACATATGATTTAATCACTGTTGTTATATTTTGATAAATATTCTTCAGAATATGACAGTATCCCAGATCTCTATGCTAATAATCCAAAGCTATAATCACCATACATCTTTATGATACACAACTCTAAATAATGGCAATTCATATACATGGTTCCTTTCTATAACTTCTCTCAATACTTGGATATGATCAACTGTACTAGAGCCATTTTTAAATTTATCTTATTCTTTTGGTTTGAACACAATGATCATTATAGATTATACATCTATAAGTATTAACATCTATTTCATCACCTTTCTCAAATATCAATATTATCATTGCATCGTTGTAATCATCTGGTATATCTTTATTGCTGAGACATTTAGTATATAGTTTTGCCAAGAATTTTTTTTTATTTTTTCATTTGCTTCCTCTAAAATATCAATAATAAATAATTCCCTCATTTCCTGGATTTTTTTTTCTTCTTCATAGACTTTATTGCACATAACTTTATTTAAAATACTTGATAATTCAGAAATTGAATGGCTTTATTGCTCAAAAGTTTATAAAACATTTGAGTGTCAGAAATGCCATCACTGGAATTGATTCCAAGAATCTCAAATTCCAAAGTCAGATATTCCATTACTGCATAACACCATGCAGAAAATGTATTAATTGTAGAGAATGCTCTATATTACATTATAATTCTTTATAACACTCTTTCACGCACTTCATAATATTATCTCTCTTTTTAATAATAATTCCATCTTTCTTTTTTATTGCTAAAGCAACTTTTATTTCAGTACCAATATGTTGTTTTACACTTTTGAGATTTTATTCTTTTCAACAATTTCCATGCTAATTGAAAATTATATCTTTTTATTACATTATTAACTCTTTATTCTGGTATTTTTAATCTAATGATTGAATATTCTAGCACCTCCCTGAGGATGCCAGTACCAGAAACCGGTCTGAGGTTGGGGGTATTCTACAAAGCTTGTTAAGAGTTTGTTTTGCGAGCTCTATATATAACTCTTTGTCTAGATATTCAATTTTTCTTAATTAATCACTTTTACAAATTTTCATGTTTTTTTTTCTTTTGATCATATATTGTCTTGTTTCGGTAAAAAATTTACTGTTAATTTATGCCAGCCATCTTTTTTGAAGATCTCAATAGAGGATGGGTTATCTTTTTATTAATTTCAGTCAAGCCTAAATGATTTTCAAAGTTTAGTTAAGTATATCAATTGTTAATAGTATCTTTCTTGATAGCTTTTGTCTTCCAAATTTTGCATTAACGTTTGTTTATCTTATAATTTACTAATCCATGATAACTTCATATGTTGAATCTATTAAGAATATTACAATTTCGAAACACCTTTTTTTTATTTTTAAAAATAGGAACCATATTCTGTTCTTCCTTAATTTGATACTTCAATATTTATTTTTGTTTAGCATTATTTGTATCAGTTGTGTAAGATGGAGTAGGTAGCTGTAGGTAGCTTGAAAGTCTGAGTACAAATTCTTTCTAATTACATAAATGTTATTCTGCCCATCCCTCTTCTGTGTATTTAAAAGAACATATTAAGGTCCTATATGTGAGGGTTGGAATGACTTAAGTTAACATGGATATGACAATAATATTGGCATCAACAAAGGCTTTGAGCATTCCATCATCAGATTTTCAGTGATGTGAATGGCTGAAGAGTTGGATGGCAGAGAAGATTGAAGCCTGTACATTAAAGTTTGAAGATTTGCTATCTTAATCTAAACTGAGCAGTAATTATATATGTATGTGAGAGATGATGATCTGGACCAACTGAAAAGTCCTGGTTTAACATGAAATACATATATTGGATATCATTTGTCTTTTCACATATATGTGGTCATATGTATGATCACTGTATAAGAATGGCATAGATAACTGTAAGGAGATTGCATCTGAGTTCAAATACCTTCTAATTACCTTAATTATATTAACACAAATATAGATTTTACAAAACAAGCTTAAAGAAAATATCACACAGTCAACTTCCTCTCTAAAGTTTGTATTTCCCTTTAGGATAAAATTCATCTATTTAATATACTCATAGTGGCTAAGATTACATATTATTTGCCTATTGTTAAATTTTCAAAATCATTTAATTCTCTCTTTTTGGAACAACCTATTATGTGGCAGGATGACAGTTTCAATCTCAGCTAAGAGATTTAGTTGACCACCCATTAATAATGGTCTGGGCCTTCATGCTATCCAAGGGTTCCATATCAAAAAACCTATAAGTTTAATTATGCCAATTGTTCAAAAGTTCACAGCACTATGATCACTGTTACAAGTAATCCCTACTGATAGATCTCTCCTTCTATCAACTTCATTCCTCACCACATTTTACCAATCAGTTCTATCAGCATCCAATCAATCAACATTTCCCATGACTAATAAATATGCATACTAGCAAATATATGCTATACTATATCCAGAAACCAACAAAGATTTTTCTTCTCCTATGCTTAGTATCAATAATTGCCAGCTATTCTGCTCTTTCAAAAGATGATTGCTGGAGCCTAAATTTTTTGATTTCCTAGTTCTTCTTAACCTACATGCATTGCTGACATCTCATTTTTTCCAATATTATCATCTATATAAAAATAAAAATCCATTCCACATCTTATGTCATGTGGCAAAGGAAACTCAAGAAACACTTCTTCAAGTAGTGTCCCATCCTTAACCAAATCAGGTTTATTATGCTAAATACATACAGATGACATATTGCATATATACAGCAGTTAATTCAATCCTATCAGAAGACATATCTCACACAGCACTTGTATGCTTTTTAGTTCACTCACTGGATCTTCACCATTGGCAATTACACCAGAAGACACCCATCTATATCATCACTAAGCCCAACAAATCAAGACCTAGGACTATAATACTGCACTCCCAATATTTTGGCTACCACCTCATCACTACTAAAACAACCATCCAATCTATAAAAGTCATAGTCCAACAATAACCGCATTAAATAACATTCAATGGTAACTGCCTTCAAAACTTATCCACCACCAGACTACAGAATTTACACCCCATCCACCAGCTGTTACCATATGTAATTCTACTCTAAGAAGAAATTGACTTTGTTCTTTGTACAGCACCCATAGCATGAATTACAAGTTACCTCCATATTGTACTTCAAAATTAACATTTAAAAGAACAGTAATCAAGATTAATTCAGAAACTGTAAATAACTTCCAATATGATACTAGATTTTACAATCTTAGGTCATATCTATCTATCTATGAAACTGAGTTTTATATTGAACTGTTTTTTAAAATGTTAATGATTACCATCCCTGTATTCAAAACTAGTAGCAGCATTTGTAAAAAATATATACCTTGAAACCTAATTAATGTAATCCTTAAGATTAATCCATATAAAAACTTGTACAACATGATTGCACCTGTAACCCTTACAATGAATATTATGTAATGCTATGTAACCCAAAAGATTAATAAAGATTATTGTTGAAATATAATAATAATAATAATAATAATAATAATAATAATAATAATAATAATAATAATAATAATAATAATAATAATAACAACAACAACAACAACAACAATAATAATAATAATAATAATAATAATAATAGTAATAGTAGTAGTAGTCATAATTAAACAATACATTGAAGTTATATAACAAGTGCTTAAGATTATGTCTGTTGACAGTAAAAATTAAATATCTAATATTTTTATATATAATCCTAAAACAATTCATTTATATTTTATCACTTGGTTGATCCATTTTCAGGTTCTACAATCAATTTTTCTGGCTAGTCATTAATGGTAAACTGTACTTGCTTTAATTATCATTTTAGGTATATTACCTTCTTCATCACTATCTATTTTCAGACTGGCTATTATAACTTTGTGAAATTTTGCAATACATCAGAAACTAGCAGACAAATCTCTAGGCAAGGAAAACAGATGTTCGATGACAATAACCATTAATTTAGATTAGAGGCAAAATATATGTACGTGGAGCAAACTAGCAACTCATGTTAAAGAAGCATAAGCCATTAGTTTAATTAATTAGTTTAATTAATTTAATGATTCCTGAAGATATTCTTTTCAACACATGTTAACAGAGTTTGCTGGATATCACTTCACTGCATAAGGTTTAAGTAAAATATGTTATTCTGCTCCACTTCCCCTTACTTTATCAAGAAACTACTTTAATACTCTTTTGTTTGCCTCGTTAGACAAGCGCATTCTGATCTAAGTCAATTATCTAAGTTTCTTTTATAATTTCTTTGTCACCATTTTCAAAAAAACATGTTTCCAATGATATGTTGTTTTTCCAATATCAACCTGTCTATTTCCAAAAATAAGAAAAAAATTGAATTCATTTTTTAAAAACTAATGTGTCTAATATGAATTATTAACCTAATAACCATCAATTGAAAAATTACTTTTACCAACTCTGATATTCTTTACTTTTAAAAATGATCGACTTTCATTCCGCCTTTTTTTTTCTTAAATGCAATTAGACTACTTTTTAATATACTGGACTGTCGCAATTAATAATTAAATTTTACTTTCTAACAAACAAATAAAATAGCTGAAAGCTATACTTTCCCAAATAGTTATTTAGTTTTTTTCACTAACTTACCACCTTCCTCCAACCACATAATGGTGTGTTGACACATTTTAGCACTACCAAACATGAAATTAAATTTACATGTTCTCTATCCAAAGCTTATACTTTTATTATTGTTCTGTCTTTTATTTGTAGCTACCTTCATAAAGGTTATAGTATATATAATGTAATGATAGATAACTTTTTTAAGATTCCTAGTACTCATTTATAATGCAAGGGAAAACTTGGAAATCATTTATTTTTTTCATAAGTGTTTATTTATGTTTCAGGAATGTTGATGCAATAAAAAGTTTGAAATATATTATATATTTTAAAAATATACACGTACAGTTAAATTTAGGTATATCTAAAATGTGTATATGAAAATTACATTATAACACTTAAAAAAGTGAACTGGATGTACAAGATGTGTTTTTAGTGAGGGAGGTTGGTAAATTCTGGGCTAATAAGATTTCGCTAAGGTTAAATATACCCTCTATGAAGCGTAACTCTTTTTTTTTTTTAGTATATGATCAGTAAGGATTAGCAATATCTCATTCTGGCTTGCAAATATAAATTCGATTATTTTTAAATATAGTATAAATTAAATATAATTGTTAATTAGAGAAGATATTAATTAGTATTAAAGTTTATCGGCTTAACGTTTTCGAGGATCCATGCCTCATATTCATAGCCTTCATAAAATTATATATTTTACATATACTGAGAAGTAAAGCTATATATAAATTAAATAAAAAATACTTGTATATTATTATCACTTGTTTTTATATGCCAGATAAGTATTCTCTTATATTTTCTTCTATTTTTCAGTAATATGATGATAGAGGAGCTTTATCAGTTGTTTATAAATAAATATGTCTATGTTAATTCTAAAAAAATAAAATGAAAGTTAAAGAAAATAATCATGAGATTTGCTATGATTACACAAACAAATACATCGCATTAAGTCTCTCTCTTTGACATTATGCATGTTGTCTTTTAACATTTTCAGCAATTTTTTCTTCTGAAAAACTTCATTTTATTGTTTAACTCTAGCTTTTTATTACATTCTATCCTTAATCATATTTGTGCAATAAAAGTAATTAATATGGCAACTTTTTGACTTTAAGATCATTTTTTAATTTATGCGATCACTTTCTTTCAAAATAATCAAGTTGTACTCTTGCAGTAATATATTTATTATAATAATATCCAGAAAGATAAAAAAATAACCGTTTCTTATTGCCGCAATATTTTGGTAATATTAATGAATACCTCCAAACAATTATTTTTTTGTACCTATTTATCATATGGATGGATGAACCATGTCTAATTTTTAATCAATAAATTTTTCAATAAAACAGCAATAAATAAAACTGATTTATATATATGTAGTTAATATATTTACGATGAAATAATCTATCTTTTAATCCATTAATTGCAGTAATAGCGCGTTGAAATATGTGTTGTTTCTTAGATCCGAATCTGCCTTTCTGCATTTGAAACTCAAGATATCTAAACTAATCTACATTTAAATAATAAGCATTCAAGCCAAAAATTACTGATCACTTGATATTGTTTTTTCTTATTTTAAAGCTAATTACTAAAAAAAAAATCTATATAAGTAACACTTTCTCTTAAACATGCTGCAAATACAAAATCCAGAATGGTGAAGTTTTTTTTACTTAGTTCAAATTCATAATCCATCATTAAACTATAGCATATCTTGATACCTGATTTATAAAATTTATCTCTGAAAATTATGTTTAAATACATATGTAATATATAGGGTATATGAGCACAGACTTTCACATGACCCACCATTCTCCACACTATCTCATAACACTGATACACTTGAACACATATGTTGAAAAGATAAATAATCACCAATATATGTATTTCATGCTAAACCAGCAATCATCAGTTGGTCCAGATTACCATCTCTATACATATATTCCATAAGTGCTCAAATATATATTAAAATAGGAAAACCTTATACTTTAATGGACAGGCTTCAATCTACTCTACACTCCAACTCTTCAACCGTCCATCCAATTGAAAATCCAATGATGGAACGCTCAAAGGCCACCCTGATCTTTTCAACATATATGTGTTTCAGTATATCAGAGTTATAAGATAGTGTGGAGAGTGGTGGGTCGTGTGAAAGTCTGTGCTCATATAACCTATATATTACATATATAAACACTGGTATATAATAAGCCTGTGTGTTTCAGTTTATTAAAACATATGGTGGAATGGAAGCTTTAAGCATATATATATATATATATATGTGTATGTGTGTGTGTGTAAATAATATTCATGGAAAAAGAGGGATGAAGTTAAACTAATGATACCATGTCATTATGTTTAATTATAACAAGATATATTAATCTTTAATTATATTTAAAGTTCACATTTCAGTTAGAAATGATATAATATCTTTATCCTAATAAATGATTAGTAATAATCACTAAGTATTTATTTAAAGTGAATGGTATCAAAAATGTGAGTATTGGAAATTGGTTGTAGTTCAAATTGTAGTAAAAATGACAAAATAAAAAAACAATTTTGGAGCTATTTCACATCCCTATTTTAATACTAGTTTTCTTTTCACCATCAATAATAAATCTTTCGTCTATAATTATAATATCAATAATTTTCTGTGGACATTTCATAAAATTACTAGATTAATGTCTCATGGTTTTTTATGTGTTATATATATATATAATAAATGGATCAATGAACTATCTACATTCTAAATTATATAAACTGCATTGATCTCTCTTTTCAGAATTATCTCAATACTAACTCTTGTTTGTGAAGTTAAATTGTTAGCCATATTGAATAAGGTTTTGCTAACATCTATGTATTTTCAGGGTTTGCCTTTAGTAAGATCATTTATCAGATTGACTATTATAGAAACAGGAAAATACAAATTTAAGTTGGTTTATTTTGTATTGGCAAAAGCTTCTAAGTCAAGCTCAAAGATATTCATCTGTCTAGACATTACATATTATGAGCACAGCATTAATTAGTATTTACAAATACAAGCAGTCAAGTAAGAGATCATTAATTCATAAGAAAGTTCCCAATTTTATGTTGTTACATTTTTTTTATATTAACATCTATAAGCAGACTGCTTATTTTTTTATTTTATTCAATGATGAACTTTATTCATTTAAAAAAAAAAAAATGGGTACGTTGTAACTTGTCACCTGAGTTGCAAATTATAATGTGCCTAATTTTTTTTTTTGGATGAATAAAGTTCATCATTAAATATAAAAATAAATAAGTAGTCTGCTTACAGATGTTAATAAAAAAAATCATATGTGCCAACATAAAATTGGGAACTTTCTTATGAATTAATAATCTCTAAGAAGTTAAGAAAAATCAAAGTCTTCAAATTAAAATTACAGAAAAGTGTATTTATACAAAGTTGAGCAGATTATTTTCCTTACTCAAATCTGCCTTAATTTATGCTTATAATTTGCTCTTTTACTTATTTACTAATTTTAATATATTTGCTTTAATGTACTGCTTTAATATATATGTGATTGTCTATAAGAAGCAACTTTATATTCCCATTAGATTTCGATTTTAATAAAAATAATCAAATGATTTTCAATTCGGGAATTCATAAAAAGTTCGACCACCGGAAATGACAGAGCTGGATCGCGATCCATGGACTTTGAGCTCTAAAGACAGCCATTCCACCAATTGCACTAACTCACGCAAGGCATTATAATTTAATAAATAATAATAATTTTTCAGTCGTAAAAAACAAAATCTACTTATTATTATTAACAAATAAAATTTAAAATATTGAACACAAAAAAAAAAAAAATGGAATGGAAAAAAAAAGTTAAAACAATAAATAAAATAAAAAAAATAGTAGGGGGAAGAGAGAATTTTTAAATAGTTTTTATTATTAAAAAAGCAAAACTTATATCCACATATTATAGCAAATAGTAAATTGATTTTTTTTTACTGAATAGAATTTGCAAAAATTAATTTTAAAAATTATGATAAAACAAAAAAGTAAAAAATTTCTACTAAGTATTTGAGAGAAAGAAATTAAAAATTATTAGAAATAGAATAAATTAATCATGTTTACAGACATTTAAAATTATAATTAAGAAATCTTAATTTATAAAACATTTTTTTCAGGTATGTTTGAATCTCTAAGGTAGTTACTTCTTTCCTATGCTACTGCACGTTAGAGAACAACTCAGATGTCAAGTTTATTTAGATCACTGAAAATATGTAATATACAAGTACAGCTGACAGCTATCTCATTTGCTAATATAGAGGGGTTTAATAAGACTCGAATTTATTTGAAAACTTTGAGTAAATTGAAATTATATTATTATGGATGCATTTATTTAAACTCTTTTACAAGATTTTTTTTTTCATTTTTGTGTATGACTGTATATGTGATTCGATATCTACAAAATTGTGTTAAAGAAATTATAGCAACAATTGCAAAAAAAAAAAAAAAGAATTTTTTATTATTAAATATAAAAGCATTTCATTGAGTCTCATATAAGTAAAAGAATTTGAAATATACGATATATTTCATTATGCAGTGATCTACTTAAAAACTCGGGAAATTAATGAATATAGCTTATATATATAAACACGCACTCACCACTTTATTGCTAGTTTCTTTAGTAAGCCTTAAACGGTTGTTTGTTATAATACTACGGGGGAATAGTATTAAAATTTTGAAAATTAAAAGAGAACATTGTATTGTTTATTTGTTTGGGGAGTAAGAACTGAATGTATAATATATATATATATATATATTATGTTCTGGATGGTAATTGCGATACAGTAGAATTGAGATGAGGGGTGCACTGATAAAACCAAAAAAACTTGAGAATATATTTATAAATAAATGAGCTTAAATTAAGTACTATAAAGATTGAATATTGCTATATTATATATATATATGTACGTACGTGCATGTATGTTTTGAGAGAATAGTATGCAGTTTCTACGACGGATAATTGTGATGTAAACGGGATATCTGTTTGTTTATATATTTTCTATAATGCAACAGTTAATTATTTATTGTACATATATATATATATTACATGACAGGTTTTTTTAATTAAATTTTTAGCTTACTGACTTTCATTAATTAATGTGTAATATATTTTATTTAAATCTTTCTTTAAATATATGTACATAACAATAATTTTCATAAAATAAATTTAAAAATTGCACATCAAAATTACGTAAAAAATAAAAAGAATCAGTGAATTATTTTTAATAAAAATAATAATAATATCAAATTCAAAAACAAATAATGTCTGTAATAATTAACTTTAATATTATATACGTATATTTTTTTTAAAAATTAATATATTTATAGCATAACTTTTAATTGGGGGAAATAAGTATACATCTTGTTTTTTATAAAAAAAATCTATGAAGTTTTTAGCTAAGGTAATTAACGTCTAATACAATATTTCATATATATATATAATTAATTTAATTACATATCTAATCTTTCTTGTGGGTACACTACAGATAATGTTTGCATATTTTGCATAAAATATGCAAACATTATTTGTAATAAATAGTAATTTAGGTTTTTATTTTATACACTTTTTTTGTAGTCATTGTCTCCTATTATAAAAGTAAATTACATTAATAATAATAATAATAATAATAATAATAATAATAATAATAATAATAATAATAATAATAATAATAATAATAATAATAATAATAATAATAATAATAATAATAATAATAATAATAATAAAAATAATAATAATATTTAAATACAGTTGAGATATATATTCAAAGAAATAAAAATGTATAGATTTATTTTAATTACATTAAAGTTTGTTGTTTCGTATATAATTCTTTATATACTTCTATCCTGTTAAGTCTTATATATACAGTTAAATACAAATAACGATAATAATAATAATAATAATTGACACTTGAAATGCTGATAGAAATTAAATAGTTGTAGCAAAAAATAAATTAAAAATTACAATGTTTCATTTTTTTTTCTAAATTGTTTTTATTTATCATTTTTTTAGTCTATCAAACTCTTCTGTCTTGTTTTTGTCTATTAATCTATATATCTTTCATAACGTAATATTTTTGAAAAATAAAAATACTATATATGAGCAAGTATTTAATTTATTACTTATAAATTTAATTTTTAGAAAAATTTGCTTCAAATAAAAATATATGCTATTAAAGTCATAATAAATGTTATTAACTATATACATTAATTCTATTCTTAAAGCAATTGAACAGGAATTCCCAGATATATATATATGGCTTATAATCCATTATATCTTGAATTCAAATGACGTTACAGTATTTTTCCAGCAAAAACAAGTAGTGAGTAGCAAAAGCGGACAGAAACCAGTCCTTACCTTATGTGAGAGTGGCGTAGTGAAAATTACACTACACAAATATTATTCTTATTGGATAATCTCTAGTCTAAAGACTATCTACTAAAAATTATTAAAAAACAAGTACTCATTTTACAAATTATTTTACAAGAATACAAAAATAAATATAAACTAGAGTTAGAGAAGAGAAAAAAAAGAATGGACCATTTATAAAAGTTCTTACAAAGCACTAAAATTTTACATGGTTTTGAAATATTATTTTTACTTGAGTATTTCAGTGACACAAAAGTTCATTTAGGAAAAATCTAAAAGTATAGAGAGTTAGGTTTTTCTAAACCATATCTCTTTCTATTTGTCACTTGTGCTCATTAATCAATTGCATAGCATATAAAATCTATATATACCTTTAATACATTTTTTATCTCTTTTTTATAATTCCAAGTCAGAAACAAAATTTAAATAATAATAAAAAATATTTGTGATTTCTATATCTATATCTTTATTCACTTTATATCTTTAAATTTCAAAAAATATTGAACCTTCTGCTAACACTCTCTAAAATATTTTCATTTGTTACAGTATACATTAAAATTATATCTTCGGATAGCTTACAATTGATAGTGGGATATTAATTATTGTTAGAAGTATCTTTTATATTGATTAAAGATTTGACATTTACATTATCTCAACAAAAATGCACATACTGGAAAGTATGTTAATTATTTATTCCAAGTTCATCTTTAAAATTTAGATTTTGGAACTAGTTTTTTTTTTTTTACATTTTAATGCTTTGGGAAATTCTCAATTTATTTCATAAAATATAACAGAGAAAATAAAACATCCTTTTAATTGTTCTACACTCGGAGAGGGGGCAATATATATGTATTAATACTAGTACCATATAAAAATACTGACACCCTAGTTCAATCTCTAATTAAAATTTTTGATAAAAATCTTCCCCAGCATTTATGCTGCTACATATATAAAGTGTATTAGATCTACATATATGTATGAAAAATAATTCAATAAAGCATTCAAAAATCTTTTTTTTAATAAAATAAAACTGAGGAACTTGTACTCTTTAGGTTACTTTAGACAATCTAATTATTTAACTTTTGTTAATAGTATTTTAGCTTACACACATGTGTTATAGTATCTTTTGAATTATGTTCTGCTTATGCATTTGAATAATTTTGTGATGCACATTTTTGCTCTTTGAGATTTTTTTTTCTTTAAAAAAACTAAACAGAACCGATGTATTCAATATAAATATACTACTTGTGTTTATTTTTCTTTTTTTATTATTATTATCCTTAAATTCTATTTTAAATGTCATATTATGGATATATTTTAATGCTCACTGGAATTAAGTGTTTCACTAAATTGTTTAACTATCGCTAATGATCACAAAATATTTATACCTATTGAATTGATATCTGGAACTGTTTTCAAATCGTACTCATATATATATACAATAGAACAAAAATAATTAAACCATAGTGAAATTTAACAGTGTGTAATTCAGGCTTTGAATATAGTATATTTTCAATAAAGCTGAATTAAAATGTGTATGGATATATATATAACAAAGAAATGAAGTCATATATCACATGACCTAATTTAATAAGTCAGTAGCAGAAAGCGGTCTGATGTTAGGGTCCTTAGGGATACTCTGAAAAGCTTGTTAAGAGCTATTTGCAAGCTCATTATATATATATATAAGCTTCTATAATATCTTTAGTAATTTAAATTTTTATATATAATAATTAGAAGATTTTCATAATCTTTCAGATATAAATATTAATAATTTTAACAGAAAGATATTTCTGTGTATTTTTGATAAATTTCAACCATAAATTAATGATCAAATGCCTTTATTATTATATTGCTTGAATGGCTTTATTGCTAAAAATTCATAAGAAATTTGGCGGCCCAGAAGTTCCAGGCACTAGGCTGATCAAAAAAATCTTGCATTCCAGAGTTTGAAACTATCTAAAACCATACAGGAGAATGTAGCCATGCAAAATACCATCAGACCACCCACATTAAGTTTATGCAATAGTGTATCTCACATATAAAGTATTAATAGCTAATCTACTTTCCTTCTATAAACTAGGTCATAAATTAAAAACATTCCAGTTTTGATTTTAAAATGTGTGAACAAATACTACCACTAGATGGTGTGATTTCAGTTTGTAATGTTAGGATATTTAATTGATGTTTTGACTGGTGACATATAATTGGAATTAATAATAAAAAATACACAAAGAAATCCCATTAAAATAATTAATATATATATGTTGGGAGATTACTGTCAATTTTTTAGAGCATGTGTTCAGAATAGTTTCTTTTGCTTATGATTGTATCATTGCATATTTTTATCTTTTGGTTAAAATTGTTTGAGTGTCTTTAATGTCATATTCTTTTTCTATAATAATAATAATAATAATAATAATAATAATAATAATAATAATAATAATAATAATAATAATAATAATAATAATAATAATAATAATAATAATAATAATAATAATAATAATAATAATAATAATAATAATAATAATAATAATAATAATAATAATAATAATAATAATAATAATAATAATAATAATAATAATAATAATAATAATAATAATAATAATAATAATAATAATAATAATAATAATAATAATAATAATAATAATAATAATAATAATAATAATAATAATAATAATAATAATAATAATAATAATAATAATAATAATAATAATAATAATAATAATAATAATACAATTGTGATTATTATTCATGTTTCTTGTGTGAGAATTCTATACATAGAACTATCAATTAACCAATAGTGTTCTATCCTATGAATGTCCCCAAAATAGTCACAAAGTTAATTTATCCATTCTACTCTGTTTATTACCCACTATACTGTACTACACTAGAAGTAATTTAAAACTTTAGTCATAAAATAATCAAACGGTTAGTGTGAACTTTGTGAGTTTCAATTTAGAAATGATCCAGAAACCTTTGATTCTGAGATCATTATTGGTGCAAAACTTTAATTTATTTATAAATGTCTTGACTCATGTAAGATTACTAAAATATAAAAAGATTTTGTTTTTATTGTTGCTCCTTTTGTTTTGATAACGTTACTGCATTGGTCACTATGATGGTACAAATTAGTTATCAAAAGCCAAACTACAAGTATAAAGTTTAAAAGTAATTTATTTATAAATTTCATAAATTTCACAAATACATTAGTCAGTAATGTACCAAGTTTATTTTAAGAATGAGATTTGGAGATTCAGATATTTTGTCAAAATGAAATGGCCTAAGTAGGTTCATTAAGAACATGTTATTTAATAAAAATGTCCATTTCTGAAAACCTTATATATTTAATATGTTTAATATGTTGTTATACTTTTTGATTTCAAAGTTTGAGCATCTATAGTTAATAGGGTAATTTACATTTTGTAAATGGTGTAAATATTATCTAGGCAAAATTGTTTAGAATGGCCATATAAAACAAGAGCAGTTCTTCACTCTAGTAACATTTTCCATAATCTTCAGTAATCAGTAATTACAAAATAAGTTTAAATTCTTGGACTGTATCTGGTTTCTGCACTTGTCCAAAAAGCTTGGGATTTAGTTGCAAGTCATCATTTTTAACTCCATTTGCCTGTTAAATGATTAATTATTACTATTATTGACTGTATAATAAATAATATGAAAAGTAGCCATTATTTTTTATTATTGTTGTTGCAAAATAATAATAATAATAATAATAATAATAATCATCATCATCATCATCACACTTATCTAATTGTTGTCAAATGTTTGTAAACTTTTGTATGATATAAATATAAAACTCCTTTCCAATAGCCCACTAACAAAACAAGATCTTCAGATGCCACTCTATAAAAAACCAATAAAAGAAAATGCAATGCTCCTGATAAAAGATAAATGTCTTATGTTGGTTTACACTTTTCTAGTTTTTCTCTCTAGTTAAAATTAGTTAGATGTCTACTTATTAATCAGAAATTAGATGATTATTTAAAAAAATTTAATCTTGTTGAAACATTAAAAAAAGAAATCTAAATCTCACCTACATTCCAACCTAAGATCATGGACATGGTAAAAATGTGTTATCTATTACATCACAAAATCTTTATAATGCTATCATCAATTTTATTTTTAACCATTAATGATAAACTGCAGAATAAAGATCTCTCCAAGTTTAATTCAGTTTTTCTGACAAATAGACAATTTTCTCTGCATAATATTAGCAAACTTTCTTATTTCAATCATTCATTTTACATGTGCTCTCTTTATCCTTTAAAATCTTTGAAATTCAGTTTAAATAACTTCTACTATTTATCTAATCTTAGCTTTTTTAGCAATATGTCGAGCCAATTTCCATTTCAATATCTTAATTGTTTTAATGATGATAATGATAATTTCTTGTCATCTCATTCATGTACTTCACTTTCAATCTCATAATTCTCAATACATATTTCTTGGTACTTTGTTGGATAATCTGAAATGGTGATCATGTAATGTTTGCTGGTGTAATCTGACAGTCTGGTCCATGTGGAAAAATTGGTAAAACATATTTATTAAAAGGTTTTTGAATACACAGGCATATTTTTAATACTACATTAATTCTTTTAAAAAGACCTTATCTAAGGACAATTCTATGATTAATTTTATCCATTATACTTCCATCTATATTAATAATCTGACAAAAGTATTAATTTCTGTTTTTTTTTTATTTTAATATCATATACGTTCTTTATTATTTTTACAATGCTTTTTTACAACCTAATATGACAGTTTCGATTGCCCCAGAAATCTTCTTCAGAACTCAACACCTTTTCTATTGCAAAGAACTCAATATCTTTTCTATTGCAAACAATAGAAAAGGTGTTGAGTTCTGAAGAAGATTGCTGGGGCAATTGAAACTGTCATATTAGGTTGTAAAAAAGCATTGTATAAGTAATAAAGAACATAGATGATATTAATATTATATGAATTTGGCAATACAATAAGAAAGATAAAGTTATAGGAGATTGTTTGTAATAGAAAAGGTAGTGAGTTCTGAAGAAGATTACTGGAGCAATTGAAACTGTCATATTAAGTTGTAAAAAAAAAAGCATTGTGAAAGTAATAAAGAACATAGATGATATTAACATTACATGAATTTGGCAATGCAATAGGAAAGATAAAGTTATAATGCTTTTTAATTTCTGATTATGAATTTTGTGTGTATGTGTGTGAAAATCCATTGAACATTATTTGTATCTTTTTAACATTTATCTTTAGTTGTAATTTCTTTAAACTTTCCGTTTTAATTCAAAAATTACTTTGTATAAAACTGCTGTAAAAAGTTATGAAAATTAGGCAATTACTCTATCATACATCAAATCTTTTTAGCATATGTTTTCTTCCAGAATATATTAATATTCTGAATCTATAGGAAAATGGTTGAAAACTTTAAACATGGAGTTATTTATACAACGAACCGTCTTTTCATAAACTATAAATTCAAAGCTTTATATTTATTTATCCTTATCTAAAACTTCTTTCAATATCGAATATATATATTTGTATAATTTAGTACAGTAATGGAGTGGCAGCCTCTATAATTTGAAGCCAATAGATTGCAGCCCAAATTTATCCCTTTCTGTGCTTGAACTTTTGATTAATTCTAGAGAAATAGATCATTTTATTATTATTAATAATAATATACTGATGTCAGCCACTATGCTAAAACCACTTTAAAAAGCAGCTAGTTCTTCTGTTGAATTTAAAGTTTGTTGTAGATGAATTGTGCTTAACTTAGTAAAGATCTTATATAAAACTGATAACAAATGATAGGTATGTAATTTCTAATATATTTTTTACCTTTTTTAAAATATCAATAATAGTAACATTTTTTAATCATTTTCTACATCTCTATCATTTAGACATTTAGTATAATATTTCCACTACCACCCCTTTTCACTTGCTTTTTTAAAATATCAATAATAATTCCATAATTTGTTGATATTTTTCTTTTCATCATTTATCTAATAGCATATCTCATCTCTTCATTTAAAATGCTTACAATTCAGAAGAGTAGTAATTGCAGTGATTGTTTTGTTTCTTACTACATAACTTTTTGTAGAACTCTTCCATATATTTTATATATATTTCTTTTTATTAATAATTTCATCTCTTTTTTTTTTTTTTTTTGGTTATTTCTGAAACTACAGATGTTGTTTTATACTTATGAGACTTTTATTCTCTTCTAAACTTTTTTTTTACCAACTAAATCATTGTTATTATTTTCTTATATCATCATTATTAATTTCTTTTTTTATCAATTTGCATATATTTAATTCTTTTTAAATGGGATCATTGTTCAATATTTTTATATTTCTTTTTTTTTCATACATTATCTTCATTTACTGAAAATTTATTGATGAATTACTTTATATATATATATATATATATATCAGCTATGTTTGAAAATTTATTGATGAATTACTTTATATATATATATATATATATATCAGCTATGTTTGTTGCAGTTCTTAATAGAGTATCAGTTATCTTCTTATTCATTCTCTTCAAATCTTAATCATCTTCAAAATCTATTAAATTAATTTAAAACAATTTGCAAGTTCTAATTTAAATGTATTTCAGTTATTGCAAAAATGAAAAATATCAACTATTTTTTAATAGTTTTTATCTCTCTAGTTTTGAACTAATTTGCCATACTACTTTCTATGCTGAATCTATTAAGAACATGTTAAAATACATATTTTCTGCAGTAATCCAATTCTGATGTATCTTCATTTGGATGTTTACCATTTGCATTTAACATTTTTCTCAAAGAAAGCATTTATAATATAATATACAATTTTATCTTTTCTGAAAGTTTCATAAATATGTATCCTGACTCATTTCTGACATGTAAAGATATTTATCCATAACATTTTCATCTTTGAATCATTTTTCAATTCCATTATTAAAACCTCCCATGACAATTTTAAAATATTGTTTGATATGATTAAAAATATTTTCTACATTTATAGTAAAATCCTCTACTTCATCACAATGAACTTGAATTATCTGTATTTTCTATCTTTCATAAAGTTGAATAACTAATCTTAACACTCTACCTGATATATCACTGTTTTCCACAGTTTTGTTCTTTTTCCTTTTTTATTTATAATGAATCCAATTCTATTTAGTCTTTCAATGTTTGTGCTTTTATAAAAATAAAAATAAAATACATGTCTACTTTTCATATCATTTTTCTCTTCACTTTTTTTTAACTTCAAAATATCCTATAATATTTTGCTTTATATTAAACTATTCTTCCAATTTATGTATCCAATTTCACTCAAACGTGGTCTGCAATTGTAGATATCTAAATAAAAGGGTTTCATTGATTGACAACTTGATTCCACAGTTAGGAGATTCTTAGTAGCATTCTTTGCCTTCAGTATTCAACCTCTGCTTTGCTGACAACTTTACAGCTTCCTGCGAATACAGACCATAATTTAGTTTTGTCTATCACGATTATATATATATATTCACAAATTTTTATATACTGATTCATCATGCCTTCAAAAAATACTCAACTGATATTACAACATGAGTTATCAACCAAATGAAAAAAAAAACCTTGATGTTTCTTTATCTTAAACTCAAATATAAAAAGCTGGTAACTACCCCATACATGCTTATGTATGTTATTGCAACAACAAGAACATAAGGAGTAGTCAAGCGTTGGTGTCCTAGCGGTTAGCATAGCTGCCTTCTAAACAGCTGGCCCTGGTTTGCTTCCTGGTCAACGCTTTGAGGTATGAAAAAAAAGAACATAAGGAGTAGATATTAAGAATTTGATTCCTGCTTCATTCTTTTAAGGCCTCAAAGAGGGAGCAAAGGCTCTCATTTAATTAACAGCAAATTTCTTTCTGCAGTTTTTTTAATGGTTTTATTAATGAAATATAGATTTATATTTAATTCAGAATACTAAATTATTATTAATATATTATATAATTCTTTTTTTAAAAAAATCTCTTTAATAAAATAGTTGAAGCAAGTTATTATCAAAAATGTTTCCCCCTTTTTTATATGTCGTAAACAACTTATCTTCAGTTAAAAAGCTTATCTAATCGCACAGCAATTAGCCCTCTTTGTTTGTTATTTTAAATATATATATATATAATTTAGAATTAAATCTAATGGAAATTATCAAAAAATAAAATCTAATGGAAATTAATCTGCGTTTTCACAAAAATGAATCTCTGGACCTAAGTTTTAAAGTTCATTTTAGATACATTTTTTTTAGAATTGTAGTCAAATGTTGATTGTTTGATGTCCTTATGACTTATTTTTTAAGGACTGATCTTCGACCTGATCATTATAAAATGCATAATTAAAATGTTAAATAAAAATAAAAAATTTTTTTTTAAAAAAGTCAAGACCTTTTTTTTGTTGTTGCAAGAATTAACTACTCAAATGGCTCAAAAATTGTCAAAAAGACAATATTAATAGAATAATTTTTGTAGTCAGTAAAAGCCATTTTATATTTTAAATCTTGACTCCCAAATAAAAACTAATTAGATATTATGAAACCAATTCAGAATCAAAGTGGAAAAGCCAAAGATTAAATTTTAAGTCAAAAGTTAAAATTTATATAATGACTTATGTCAAAATTCTAATCGCAGCTATTTTTATAGGGTTTGAATAATCATGATCTTACTTTAGATGGTTGTTAATTTGGATTAGATTAGTTCCAAAGACAAATAGTCTTGCTAAAGTTTTAGGTTTTAACTTGTTCAAACGCATTTAACTGCTCATTAGCTTAAATTTTTATTTAAATAATTATATTCATTCATTGTTAGTGTCTGGCATGATTTAGTATAGTGATAAAATGTCAAAACCTGGAACATAATAAGATCCTAGGTTCGATTCCATTGGTGACATTTTTGTTGCAGTCTCTTATAAGCATCATGGAAAGAGAAAAACTAAATATTTATTGATTTAATTTTTTTGTAAAAATAATGATTTAACATAAAATTTAATTAAATATTAGAAATGTAATGATCTTAGATTATTTGTAAATTTACTTACGAAAATAAGTTATACCTATTTTCTTATAGATATAAAAACGTCGATTTTATATTTATTATTAATTTATTAATATTACTTTCAAACAAAATTTTAAAAAATAATTATTTTGCGCTTACAATTAAAACTTTTGTTTATTACTTTGTGAGAGTGTTGTATTATGGCGTTTTAAAGGCAAATAATTTTAAATAAATCATTTCAAGGTAAAAATCAAAGTCCTCTATAGAGAATAATGTAGGAGATAATAATATTCATTAGGCAAACCAATTTTCAGGTGGTTCCAATTCTATGAATTTTTTTTTTTACTAGATTTATTCTCCTACTAATAATAATTAAATACTAACCAATAACTGAATGGTTAAAACCATCTCCCTGACGACTATCTTATTGGAATAAAATCTGAAGCTCGCATGGAACTCTTCAATTACTTAAAATTGTTTCGCTTTTTTTAATCTTGTTATGGGCATTGTAGAGAACTATAATAACCAAAGTGCCGTAATTCTTTTATGCCTATATTATGGGTAATATATAAGTAGTATTTTAGTATACATGAAATAATTTTAAAATTCGCAGTTGTTATAGCTCCATAAACTATCAAGCAGTTCCTCTACTCGAGTATATATATATATATATATGTTTTGCTCGAAGACAGATTGAGATTATAAGATAGGTGAATACTTCCAGCAACTCAAATTTACTGCTACAGACTTACAGTATTAATGAATACTTTATCTTTTTAAGAAACACTCTAATATTAATCTCAGCTATGTTAAAAATAAAACTTTTTTGCTTTGTCTATTTTAGCAATTGCTGGAAGATCACCTTTAACTGGCTACATTTTTTACTATTTTTTTCATATTTTATATGACAATACATATTTTATCAATCTGTAAGCTTTCTCATGGTAGACATATATGTGTATATGCGTGTGTGTGTATATAACTGCAATGAACTATGGCAAACAATGGTCTAGTTATAAATTGAAAGAATAAAGATTATTTTTAAAAAAAGACACCAGAGGTGCCTTATGCGAGTGATTATTATTTTTAAAACCTAAATAAAAGTTTTTTTTTTTTTTAATATCAACTATAAAAAATAAAAACTTACGCCATTGTGCATATGTTCAGAGATGAATACATAAAATGTGCGTATATATAGACAGTGCACAAAAATAGTTTACTTCAGACAAATATTATTTAAAATGACTTATTAATGTTTAATTAAACTGACAAAACCTAAAGTTTTTCAGTGACGCATAAAAAAAAACAATCCTTCTTGAATTTACAAACTTTTAGATCTTATTATTGTTAAATTTTTGTTAGCATTTAAACTAACATCTTCCATTAATATCTATGTGAAATAGTAATTGATCTCAACCGAAGCAGAACATTGAAATAAGTCAAAGAACATTAAAACAACATTGAAAACACGCAACTGCCTTGTTTCTTGCTTTCGACAAGTACCTTGAAATGAAACTATTAATTTTAATTGTCTAGGCGAGATCACTCTTATCATCTTGAAATCGGATTTGAATGACCCTATCATTAGAAATTGATATAGCCTAACGTAAAGCAGTCCTCATCGATACGCTCATCTCGGCTCTTGGAGCTTAATTATCGTCGATGCATTCTAACTGGTCTTTGTCATGAATAGAAATAATTTTTCCTCTTGACTAAGCTTTCCAGGTAGATAGATCTCACTAGTTCGATGACTTTTAGTCATAACACAGTTTCGCTCATTAGTCGGAACAATTATTACAATCTCGAAGAGAAGTTCTCTCGTTCTAAAGACAGCAGAAATCACGTCTTATTCAATAACGTCCGTGATGTGGAAAAATCTGTTATCGCTATCAATTAAGAATAGTGAATAGCATTTCGTCATAGAAATCGACCGTGGTTATTGATTATAGAAGTTAACGATAAAGTTCAGAATTCAAAAGCTTTTTATATTGTAATTTTATAATAAGTTCAATATATTTTATAAATTTTAATTTTGTCAATAATAACGTTCGTGTCATAAACTGCAGAATGATTATTATGAATATAATTATCATTTTTAGATAGGAACGTTAAAAAAATATAAGTTCATCGCAAAATTTAAACTTTAAAATGATTAAATTAAAGTCAATTTAATAATCATTTCGTTTGAACATCTGCTGCATACCAAGTTTACTTACCGTAAAAATAACTTACAGTTAATATGCATATAAACAGTGGCATAACCTAATTTTTAAACTACTGAGCAAAATTTTAAAAAGGCTCTTATTAATATTTATAGCACATATTTTAATACTTTTTTTTTTGACTAAATATAAAATAAGAACGCTAAAGCCCAAGGACCCATGTGTAATGCCTTATTTTGCTTCGCGATAGCTAAGCTGCTGCATACATGATATATATAGTAATATAAATTTATAATTAAATTCAAAATAATTACTAAACGTATTTATATTTTGTATTGTTTATTATTTAATACTCCCTTAATATTTAAAAATCATTTTAAAATGTTGAATAATCCAGCAGTTAAAGAGAGGATTTGGCCAAAAAGAATCTTCTGCTTATTTAATAGCAATCTGATTACTGTATTTATAGACTATATTTGTATGTAAGATTGATAATTTGTAGAAAGTCAAATTTAGTAACTGGAAAAAGTTTTTTGACCCAAAAATTCTGCATTGCCAAAATGCTTGAATACTTAGCTACATTTCAATATAGCATATGAGTGGGTGAATGTGTATGTGCTTGTGACATTTTGAAACCATCATTTTCAAGCATTATTGATCAATTACAAGGTAAAGGATTCTCCAAGTCTAATCCATAGTATTCTTTTTCACATCAACAAACTTTTTTACTTTATCCACCTATCTCATATCGTCAACCTTTTGGGGCTCAGTTTATTATCTTTTCTAATAATATACCCTACCAAGCTCCACTTCACTTTCTTAATCCTTTCAATAAAATTGCTGGAGCATCCGTTTTCTTCTCTCATCCAAAAATTGTACTTTTTATCAGTTTTGATTCCTTATTGATGCTCCTAACATGCATATCTTCTTATTTTATTGAATTGACTGAAGTCTGTGTATTTCTGTTAAGTGTCCAAGTGTTGGATCCATAAGTAAGAATTGGTAAAGTATGTCTGTCTACTTTTCAATCACATAGGCATATTTTTTTTAATATTAACTTTTACTATCAAAAGTACTCCATTTAAGTATAATTATATGCAATTTCTCTCAATATGTTTTTATAAGCATTAATAATCTGACCAAGAGATTTTCAGTTATTAACTTCTTTTAATTCATGATAATCAATTGTTATTTCTTCTTCTGTAAAAATCTACTGAACATTACATATTTTTGTCATTTATTTTTAGTGACATTTTTATCTAATAAATCTTTCAATATTTCCTGAAACTCTGAAGCACTATTTGCAAAAACAACCAAATTATCTGCAAAATCTAAATATCTTAAATAGTTTTTCATATACTTTTATTTCTTTAGTTTCTTGGTTTAATCCAGATAATATTGCTAAAATACATTATCATTAATGATTATTTTTATCTTTCTTAATATAAATTGTTATAGCTATTGAGAGTCACGTGATCTACTATTATTTAATGAGCTTTATAATGAGAGCAGGCATCATAAAACAACATTCAAAATTATTGTTTATTTAGTTTTTTGAATCAGTTAACTCAATAGTCATATCACAACTTATGAAAAATAGTAATAATAAAAGTTAACTATAATCTACTTATTAGAACGGTTTCTCAGAATGTTCAGAAGCATTGGTGGTCGATAGGTCAGCGACAGCCGCTTTACAAGCGGTTGTCCCGAGTTGGCGGGTTCGCTTCCCGGCTGATGCTATGACACATGAGGAAGAAAAAATTGATAACAAAAATGAAAATGATCACGGCTTATTCTATTACAATATAGAAAGCAAAGAAATATCTATTTATTTCCATATCTCTTGGTTTATAGTGAATTATAATATTGTCAAGTTGAACTAATTATCACAAGATGAGTAAATTTTTATTTTTTTGTATCAGTAAAATTCTTAATATAGCTTTTAATTGATAGACATAGATTCTACAATCATTAGTTCGAATCACTTATATATTACATTACATATGTGCAGGTGTGTGTAAGCCTGTACAGTGTATTAAATTAATCATTAGTTAAACAGTTTGTGGTTTGTTTTTGTTTACATCTAGATAGCCGAGTGGTTGTTAAATTTCTTTTATAAAGCAGATGAGTGCAATTACAGTGGGTTGACCCAAATCTGTTGATGAGAATCAAATTATGATTAGAAAGATCAAATCCAACTGGCTTTACTGTTGATTCTGGAAAATACTTTTTTTTTTGAGAACTTCATAAAGAGTCTATTTTGATTAACAATTCTTCATTTATAGATTCTTGGTTAAATATTTAGAAAGGGAATCTTGAGTCCCATTATTATTGAATTTTTACATAATAGAAGAATTAATTACCATGACAATTTATTTAGAGAGAAAGATCAATATGTATTGAATGACAAATTATAATTAGGAATCAAAATATAATAAACAATTAGTAGCACATGATCAGTGTTGATAGACATTATTGAACTGATTATAGTTTAATATACTCCATGAATAAGTTAATTGTATTTAAAAATTAGATTTTAAATGTATTAACATGGAACTTTACGTTGTGCTAACATATGTAAAGCATTAAAATTTCCAGTTTGGATTTTCTATCTTGTTATACTAATGGGGCAAGGAATTATTTTAAAGAGTTGATTCTGATCAGGAAGAAATCCTTTTTTTTTTATTTACTGGAAAGAAAAATCCTGACTTTTTCTGACAATGACTTAATGATTTATTAAAAGGAACTCTTGTATTCTTGGGACTAGACACATTAATAATATGAATGTGAAGTTTCATTAGCAATATAGAAATTTAAATGCAGACATTCCCTATTGATATAAAGTTTTAAAAATAATGGATAAATTAAAATTGTAAAAAAAAGATGTGGCATTTGCTAATCATGATCATTTTAGATCTTTTTGAAGTATTAGAAGAAACATATAATCTTTAAAAGAAACATGGTAATCTTATTAGATCAATGGAACCACTCATTATTATAATAATATTAATTCAAATAAATAGAGGGAGAATTTTAATGATAAAAAATGCAGACGATTTCTTTTAATGTGGTATCTTACAATTAACTTATTTTTATTTAGAGGAGATATTTTGATTGAAGATAAAATGTTTTTTGGTGATCTTAAAGTGCAAATGTTGCAATTTCTGTTGATATATCTGGAGGGTGATATGTTAGTATCACGACTTTTTTCTAAAAATATATGAACTCATGAAGTTGTGGCACGATCTTAATATTGTCCCAATTTATAAAAAAAAAAAAAACAATCGCTAAAATTTATCAGGCAAAATATTTTGATTATTTATAGTAACAAAAGTTATCCAAAAACTTAATGAAGAGATTGCTTCTAATCAGAAACCGTGATTGCGGAAGATTCGACTTCGTTTTAAAGAACCCAGAAATGTTAGACACATGACTTTTGTTACTTTATAAGTCCAATTTACATATTCCATTTTATCACAGTGGTAAAACACATTTGATTTAGTTAATTTAAATGTTTATGGTATTATCTAAAATTAGCTAAATGTCCATCAAGTTTTATTCAGCTTCTAAATGATAGTATGAAAGGTAATGTTATTATTAGTACTAGACAATATAATGCATTTGAAATAAAAATTGGTGTTAAATAGGGATGTATACTAGATCCAATTTTGTTTTTAATTTTATAGCAGAGATCTTCAAAACATATTATGAGAAATAAGTATCAAAATATGATATAGACTGCAATAACAAAAACTTTATTTGCATAGTTTTTACATTTAAAATATGCAAACGATTCTTTATTTTTGCCAATTCAAATAAAGATCTACTAATATGTAAAATTTGATTGCGACATATAAAATATTGGCATTAATTAATAATGGTGTTTTATTATTTAATAATCAAAAAAAATTTTCTAGCAATTTTTAACTTGGATTAAAATTGCTTGAGAATGCGAATTGGAATATTTTGAGATATTTTTATATAGATAGGCGGACTTAGATGCGGAGTGCCATACAAATTTTAATGTGCTATTGATTTAATTAATTAAAATATTCTTTATCATTGTGATATGACAGGGCCTGACCATCAATTTTGATGCCCAAGGCAAACTTTAAAAATCTGGGCATTTTGAAATTATTGAAAAAACATTTAAAATGATTTATTGAATAAAGCTATGAATATATAAAAAAATATGTACTAAATAAAAATAAATATATTTATTAAAATTTTATATTTATATTAAAATATACGTCATTTTAATGCCTATTTCAATTTGGTATAATATAGCAAACTCTCAGCATATGTTCAATTTGGTACCTGGCGCAGTTGTTTCACTGCTTTACATATAGGTTGAATTCTAGGTTTGACTACTTCAACTAATTAATTGTATGTAGAATTGTTATTCAGGGAAATTTATTATATGAAAGTAAAACATAGATTTCTATTAATATAAGCCAAGAGGTCATCGCATCCACCTTGCAAGCAAGTAGTTGGTTGCAGACGTTTGTGGATTCGCATCCCGGCCGATGCTATGACATATGAGAAAGAAAACATTAGATTTTCTAAAAAATTATTTTATATTAAAATTATGTATGATTTTCATGGAAAAAAACAATATTAATTATTTTCCTTGGAAGGATATGTTTAAAAATGGAGTATGATTGATAATTACAAAGTCAAGTTGTTAATGTCTTTCAAAAAAAGTTTGCTTCAGAAGTTGAAATACAAATACAAGATATCAAATGAATTCAGAAGTTGAAATACAAATACAAGACATCAAATGAGTAGTCAAGCATTAGTGGTCTAGTGGTTAACATAGCTGCCTTCAAAGCAGCTGGCCTGGGTTCGCTTCAATGCATTTGACATATGAAAAAAAAAGATATCAAATGAATAAACTTTGGGACCAATATGTGATATCATCTTTATCATTTCCAACCATTGTTGATTCACTTTAAGACAATGATCTCTCCAAATTTAATCAAGTTTCTTCTTTATGTCATTCATCCATGTTACTTTTTTTCCATATCTTTTACAATTTCGATTTAAAATATCAACTGTTTGTTTATTATCATCTCTTTTATCCATATGCTTATTCCAGATTCAGTCTTAATTTTTTGAATGGTGTCAGTGTTATCATCTTCTTCTGTCACTTATGTATTTTGATCTTCTTTTGTTACATCAATTTCATTGAATGGTTGAAGTCATTATATCTCATGTGAGTATATAGATATATTTTATATTTCATGGAAATTGCTTAGTATAGTTACTTCAAAGCTCACTTGTACCTTTCTTTTTGTCTTTCAGCATTTTTTTCTGTAATTAGAATAACCATATTTATTTATAAATGGCTGCTAATGATAATTAATGATATACATATATGAATAAAATAATAAAAACATCTGTTACCATTACCTTTTAATAATAATGTGCAACCTAAAAATAAAAGTACATATTAAAGCCTAACATTTTTTCTAGATATGACACAGTACTGAAAAGTATCTGAAAGTAAACTTTGTCAGTTGATGGAAAAAATTGGAAGAGAATTGATGGTTATAGTAGTCTATTACTGACAAAAATCTGCAGGAAAATCAAGGAAAGAATACAGAAGCAATAAAAATCTTGTTTAGAAATAATAAATATTTATTTTAAAATATAATAAATAAAACAAGACAAATGGAATGATATGACCATGGACAATAGAAAATATCAGGATATTAAAACAAGTATTAAACTGGACAACATCAAAAAATAGAAAAAAAGAGCATCCAAAAACATTAAAAATAAGGAATAAGTGGAAAATTTTTAGAGAGAAATTTGTGGGAGGATTTATGAATAGATAGATATATGTGGCAAATGAAAATCAGAAGACTTCATGGATAGTTATAAAAAAAATCAAGAAGATAGCAAGATGGATCTGACAGAAAGTCAGCATCAAATTGGTAAGTTTGTGTGAATGAATGTCTGTTATATATGAATATAAATCAGGCATTTGAAATGTTGCATTATCAAAGGAAGGAATGGATAAAATAGATATATTTATTGAAAACAGATAGACTTGTCAAAAATCACACACAAATTCCTGAAGAAAAGAATATAAAAATTATTGTTGTAACAGATATCAAAAGAATAGAACAAAAGAAAAACCAAGACATTGTTCAATAGATACTTAGTTGAATCCCAAGATAAAGATAGAAGTTTATTGGCTTCCCTAAATCATATCAAAAGACTGAATTACTGGTGGAGGTGATACTGATGTTGTTAGTAATCCATTAGCTGGAATGTTAGTGTACACAACTTGGGAATTATTTAAAATATCAAGTTTAGAAAGTCATTACTAGTAAATGATCACTTAATTTTCTACAAATGAGAAAACAAAATCTTATATCACTACTTATGATCAAGAATAAATGATTATGGACAGCAGTTTATAGCCTATATCTATAATTAAAATAATTTATTACAATCATTATAATGAGGACATTAATTAGTGAGCAAACTATCATTTCACTGTCACTGTCTGCAATATAGATGCTATAATAGGAAAATAGACATATCATGACCTTACAAATTAGACTATAGAATATTGTAAACATAGTATATGTTAGACAAATCTTCATTGATGCTTTTCTCAACCAATTCTTGAAGGATAGGGTAAAAATCTTATTTTTTTAAATATCTTTGTTTAAATGAAAACAATCTGGGTAATCTTATCATGGAGTTCTCATGGCCCATTCATTAATCTTCATAAATATATAATATTCCTTGAACATTTTGGCAACCAATATTTTATCTCATAATGCAAACATTATTCTTACCCAGTTCTCTCAACTATCTGCTGTAGTTTGTACAATCCAAGCAATCAAATATTGATTATGTATTTTCTGTGATAGTCCTAATCATTTGATTTAAATACGATTGAGTTATTTAGTGACATTACTGAGTGATTAAGGGGAAGATATTCTCTACTGACATCTTTAAAGATTTTGAGGTTTTTTTTCTATTCCTATAATATTTTTCTCAAGACTATATATTATTTCAGTTTTACAAAAAATATAAGCACTTCATATTGTAAATAGAAATTGTATAATATTATAAAATTAGTAAATGCAATCCTGTCATTTTTTTTTATTTTAACTGAATGATATTTTTAAATTGAATTAGATTATTTAAAAAAATAAATTCAAATAATCTATAAAAATATTAAATATTGTTTTAAAAATATAACTAATTCTTAATTTTGAGAATTTTATAATATTAAGAAAATATGAAAGTCTCGCTGAATTAAGACATTAAGCCATTAAAACATCATATGACCACTAGTAAATTAAGAGATGTGATCAATCACTATTTAATAAATTATCTTGTTTTATTCTTCATTTTAACTTTAGAAAGTAATCTTTAACGATACAGAACTGCCAAAATATAATATTAATTAATAAAATTTCATCATTACAAAAAATAAGTAATTAAAAAGGGTTATTTACTAAACATTAAATAATATGTGATGTTAACATAAAAGAAAATATTGTTTAAATAATATAGTAACTAATAAATAATTCTTTAGAAAATTGATTTAAGTATCTAAAAATTAATCAATTAGATAAAACTTTATTTTTAAAATATACATATATATATATATTGAATCAATTAAAAAACAATTAAAAGTATCTATAAATTTTAATAATACTGTTGAAAATAAGAAGATAAATAAATAAAAATCAGCAACAAATAAAACGTTTTGACATGATTTGTTTAGTAGATTGCAAAAATGAAAGTAAAATATCACCGTCTTTTGTTTTCTCAAAAACTTTAACATTATATATATATATATTATTTGTCTTGACAACATTTAAGCATGAGGTCTGTGTTAATGTAATTTACGTATAATGACCATTTTAGATTTATCATATATACATAATACTGTAGAATAATTTGAAGGTTTTAAAAATAATGATAATTTATTTTTAACCTGATCATTTGTGTTTCAATTGAAAGTTCATCTAAACTAACCATATATATGTTGTTTGTGTGCTTGCCTTTCCTGGTCAGTCTCAAAAGTCTTCATCAAAATTCTTTCCAAAAGCATCAATGTTTTTATTATTATTATTATTATTATTATGTATCCAGCATTCACAACCATAAAGAGTATGGGAAACGTTATACATTAAACAATTCTAATCTTCATTTTTAAAGATATGTTTCTACAACCAAAACAATATTTTCCAATTTTCTTTATTGAATCTGAGATAAATTTTTAACTATTGATTTTTTTTTGCATTAGTTGATGATTTAAGTAGGAAAAACTGTCATTTATTCCTATAAAAAAAAAAAGTTGCGCATAATATATGGACTTTTGTCTTTGATATCTGCCACTAATTTTCTTCATATTTAATTTTTCTTATGTTAATAGTAATTGATCAATTATATAAATAAAAAAAATTTTAAGTAATACTCTTAATCATATTTTTGTTGTGATAATTTACAATTTTAAGTAACCTTTTTTATTATTTTATAGAGCTTTAATATCCCTTCCCTCACATTTCCCAAAGTCTTTATATATAATTAATAAACATTTATATTACTGAATCACAGCATTCATGTTTTTTTTTATTGTCTATAACATTCAAAAATGGAAAATAAATTTAGATTTTTTTAAAAATTATATAACATAAATTAAGAGTATTGGGGTACAATAATAGTCCACTTGTCTATCATATCTAAGATCTGAGTACAAATTAAATAGGATTAAATTTTGAATTTTTTAAAGCTTTGATTAGATTAGATAATTTTATTTTAGAAAGATATCCATAACCAATAATTAACTCAACTAATCATCTAATACTTGTTGATAAATGGGCATCTGACTATTCTTCATCAGAAGTTAGAACAAGGTAGGAAAGTTATCTAAATCATCATCACCTGGTAGATAATAAACCTATATTTTCCTTTTTTACTGTTTCTTTGTAAGATGCTATTAGAGAAATTTTTTCTGCAATAGGCTATTTAAAGGTTGTTTAAGGTATTTGTATATTACTATATCTCTGTATATATATATACATATATAATAATCCCAGTGCATAACGCTATACTGAAATAAATATACAAATATTTTTAAGCATTAAATCATCCCACATGGTTAAGAAATTCAGTACCGCCTTCTGTGAACTAATATATAAATACATTAGAGTTCGTATTGAGCTGGCTATATTGAAATATAAACTCTAATGTATTTATATATTAGTTCACAGAGATCGATACTGGATTTCTTAACCATGTGGGGTGATTTAATGCTTAATATTTATATACATATATGTATAATTACATTAATATTTAATAATTATAGAATTAATCATATATATGCAATCGAAACAGAGATTAGATTTTCACGAGCTATCAATATAAATGCATATATCTTGGGGGGGGGGGGTCACAAAACCCATAAGAATAAAGTGTCTATTTAATTCTTAGGCTCTCAGATTTAAAACAACTTGATTTCCTGACAAGTGTTGGAATTAAAGATGAAATTTAACCTCAAACCAGATGTAAACATGACATTATTAAAAATATTTAATTCAACCAATAACCACTGTCATCTGACATTTATTAGTTATTAAAATTTATATTAGATGGCATAATTGAAGTGGAAAAAAAATTAATTATAAATGTTTAATAAATAGTTCACTTGTATTGATGAAACATAATGTTATTAAAATGAGATGCAATAGTTGTTACCTAAGGTGTGTTAGTCATGAGTTCAAATTATTAATGTCATATTTTCATTTGGTTTGAATTTAAATTTCATTTATAATTGCAGCAGTTGTCAGAAAATCAAGTCTTATTAAAACCTGAGGCCATAAAAATAAAGGCCATTTAATTCTTATAGGTTTCTAGACTGAGATAGTTTATTTATATTTATATTGAAAACTCATGCAAAACTAGTCTGTTATTTCTATTATATATTATTAAGTGCCATGAAAACACCATTAGTTATTTTTAAAAAAATCAGTCACAAAACTATGTCATAATAATTTTAAAGTAAAAATATCAGTTGATTCGACATTAAATAAAATGAATCTAGTTAAAATATTTGTGGTTTTAATTACTAAATCTAGATTAATCTATATAAGTCATTAAACTGTCTTTAAGATAAAACCTCCAAGTACACATCTTTTAGTTGGAAGTCGGTGTAATAATAACTGAATTAATAAAATATTTGTATATTGCGTAAAATATCTGTATATTGCGTAAATAGTACAGTAAATCTTATAAAAAAATTTTTTTTAGTTTTTCATTAATGAAAATTTATTTATGTAATAATTATTAAATCAATTTAAGGATGCTTTAATATGAGTTAAAATAACAGAGAATATTTATATTTACATATTTTAAAAATATATATTCAAGTGAAAGTGTTTATAATAAAAAAAAAACAATATATTTTATTTTTTAAATTACTTATTAAAAATTATATCTTGGATATTATATTTGCTTTTTAGTTCATGCATACGTCTGAAAATTTATTTATAAAAAAATAAAACTGTGCAATTTATTAAAAGTGTTCATTTTGTAGTACAATTTATTTAGAAAAAAATACTTTTATTACAATATTTTTTAAATATAATTATTATTCGTATGAAGTTATAAATAGTGACCTTCTAAATGACAGTTTATTTTTAATTAATTATAAAAGTAGAAGAATATCAGCAATGAATCAATAAATAAATATACTTTTTTGTTTATATCTTTTTTTTTTCCTGTGTCAAAGCATCGGCCGGGAAGCGAACCCGCAAACCGGGACAACTGCTTGTAAGGTGACAGTGCTGACTACTCGACCATCAACGCTTGACTTTTTGTTTATATCATTTATTAAAACTGAGCATACAGTATATATCTTCAAATAATAGTAATAATATTTAATTATAATACAATAAAATTTAATATGGACAAAAGTCACAAGGCAAAAAAACTTTTAGTTTTTGCGATATTTAAGCTTTAAATAAACCTAAATAAGACAGCCTTTTAAGTAGTCTCTTCAGAATGCAGACCTCTCCAAGAACTCAATGAATAATAAAAAGAAAGACATAACCATTTTTATCCTTAGCTTTAAAAAAAACTAAATATGTATCTACTAACCATAAGTGAATGAGAAGCTAGGTTGGATATAGATTTTCGAATTAAAAGAAAAATTCTAAACTTATTTAATTAAAACCTCAAGCAAACTTTAACCATGAGTCAGAGGCATAGCAAAAACATATAATCGCCATTTTGGCATAATAGTCTTTGTAAACCCTTATGTCAAATTATCTATTATATGAAATTATTACAAACAAAAATAATGGTTTATTGCTTTATAAATCAGTAATTGCAGATTTAAGCTGCAATCTTTGTATCTTGAACTTCAGAATCCATCTCTCTATCAGTGCAGATTCTGCCTCTCCATCACTACACCAAACCATGCAAAATAAGTAATTGAATGGGTGTATTGCTTAGGAGTTTATAAAAAGTTTGAGCATCAGAATTAATCATGGATAATGATTTCTAGATTCTATAACTGCACTCAATCACAAAGGGTGATGAATAATTGAATAGTTTATTGCTTGGAAATTTATAAAAAGGTAGAAAACTAAAATTAACAAAGATGGAGCCATAAATCAATGGAATTTAAATTCCAGAGTCTATCAAAGCACATAAAATCATAATTGAATGATTATTTTTCATATGTGCATAAAAAACTGGAGCACCGGAAATGACAGAATTGGAACCATGATCCATGAATCTATAGTTCTGAAATATGTCATTTTAACATTACATTAAACCACTATGAGCAAAAAATCATCAACTAATTCATGGATTGGGAGTTTACATAAAGATCAAGCACCAGAGATAACTGAATTGCATTAAACTACACAAGACATTACTTAAGATACTATCATTGAATTGTTCATCTTTCTTATCACTGCTAACATTTTAATTAAGAGACTACTTTCAGAATAAAGCTTTTATGATAAAGCAAAGACTTTTATAATGCAGTCAATTAAAATAATTCTGAATTTGTTAATGAAGGTTGCAGAACATTTAGTCTGTATATAAATTAAAACAATAAATTAAATTCACTTTATAATTTAAAGACCAAATCAAAAATTAAGCTTATATAATTACAATACTCAAAAATAGAATGGTATCATTTTATCGTGTCATTCGTTTTTGATACTACATAACTCAATGACATATAGTTATTTCTGCTTTGCAATTACAAATATATGAGATTTTTTGTTTAATGTAAACCATTAATTGTGTCATTCTAACTATAAAAGAGAGAGAAGATAAAGAGAGTGACAAAAAAAGATAAAGGTGAATTTTTAGATGACTATTTCACAAATACCTTCTTAAATCAAATTGTTTTTCTGTTTACTTGGGAAATATTAAAATATTTTTCTTTAACCTTTTTTGCAGCACACTTTCCTGCCTATAGAGCTTAAATGTTCTAATCTCAATCGTTTTCGTTTTCTCCCGACAAAAGCTATTGATATAGCAGCTTTTAAGAATGTTTGTGAAAAATCTTGATATCATAAATGGGATCTGTTCTATTACAAAAATTATGGTCAATCTTACTACAATTTGCTTTTTAGAAAAACTGTATTATTCATTCACGTTCATACCTGAAGTGTGCTTTTAATAATATAATAATAGATTCATCATCACATCTAGAAAGTCTGTACATTTTCCATCATATTTTTAAATCATACAGAGCATCTTAAAAAAAACTTTTATTCTAAAATAACTTTATTAAAACAAATAATATATGTTTACAAATGATATAATTGGGTAAGAATAAATATTACATTTAAACTATAGGCATAATAATAATTACATGATAACATAATGGTAAAAAGAACAAAACTTAATGAATTAATACATAATAGTTTTGTCATCAAGGACCTTATCTAGGAAGCTGAAAAAGTTTCCTCATATAAAAATTTTGTAGATAAGATTCTGTCTCTGTCTCGTAAGTTTTTTAAGAGTTAGTAGAAAATAAGAATCAACATCTGGAAGAGGCCAAGTGAATTGTTTCTTACATCTGGCCAACCATACAGAGAATGTCAGGAAAATCAACAGTCTGATGGTTGGAATGTCTCAAATGCAGGCAATCCTTAATTGAAATAATCTTGTAGAAGTCCACTTTAGAGTTCTGATAGATAAACATTTTAATATTCTCAAGTCCAGTGCAGGAGTAGATGATATGGTCAAACGTTTCAGCTTGTCAGCAGCAGTTAGAGCATATTGGATCAAATTCACTGATTTGTCTTCTACAGCTCAGGAACCAGTTTGTAGACATAGCATGAAGATTGACTTTAATTAGATAGTCCAAAACTTTGGCTCCAATGGCCAAAATTTAAAAAGAACTACAAGTTTGTGATTGGATAAGCCAAGTTTTGGTCTAATAATGGTGAACTGAGTGTTGATTAGTTGATATGCTTGCCAAATTGTGACTTTAGCTTGAAAGGTATTTTCTGAGATATTGTTAAATTTGTGAATATCATGGAGCAAGATGTCAAGCCAGCAACTATCAGCAGGTGAAGGCTGATCTGTAGGTTGAACAATGTCAGCAATCTGCATATAGCCCTATTTCTGAATTAGATTGTAAATAAGCTTATGGGATTTCTGGAAATATATTGCTGGAATGGAGTGAAATGACATGCTGTTGAACTTGCAGTTCTGTTGTATGTTGGCAATGCTGATGGAAACCAAACAGCCTTTCCAGAATAGCTTCGCACATAATGAATTGATCTTTCTTATAAAGGATTTAGTGACTGAAATTATCGGCAGGTAATATAAAATTTTGGACATTACTTTCATATTAAACAAGGCAACCTTTGCTTGAAGGGAGAGATATACCATGGAGAGGGTTTTAGTAATCTGACTGGTAGATTGGATAATTGACTGTTGAATTTCCTTGGACATAGCAGATTGTGATTTGTGAATTGAAAAACCAAGGAATCTTTGTGGATCAGCTATGTAATCAAATGAGATTTTCTTGCCTGAACAAATTGTCCATGTTGATGACTTGCTCAGATTAATCTTTAACTGAAGTGTATTAGTAAAATTATCCACTATTTGATATAGTTGTGTTAAGTATTTTTTTGAAGGGAGGATGACTAGAACATCGTCCATGTATGCTATTGAACTGATAGATCTTTTAAGACGTGGAACAAATACTCCCGGAATCCTATCAAACTTTTTGAGTGCATTTATGTTATGACAACAAACATTGTGTACCTTACTACTATATAATAAATTTGGAAATATATGTAACTAATTCATGATGAAATATCTTTTAAATCGTTAGATGCAGAAGCAGCCATCTTGTTTCACTTCTTATTTTATAATAATAAAAAATAATGGCAATTTGTATTTTATTTGTTATTTGTAAAAATAAACATTTATTTTGGAAGTTACTTTTTGTTTCATATATGTATATTGAATGAACTGTATGAAATTACATTGTACTATAAAAGAAATTCTAAATAAGATAAATATGTTTTTCTTCAATATATTATACCTTTGTTCTTTATAATAAAAAGTTTATAAAAAAAATACGGTATTTTAATTATATCGTGATTCCTTAAATAAACAGAAAATATGGTGTTATATATACAATTACTTACACATATAGTCCTTTTAAATATTTGCAAACATGGAGCATGATAAACATTTTTATATGCTGTTTATATCAATTAGCTGCTCTCTCTGTCAGGTTGCTAGCAAATGTAAAAAGAGGATTTGCATCTGCAATTTCAGTTTTTATAGAGATGATGACCTGGAAAAATGATATTAACCTTTTCATTGTTAGTTAGTGAAAGTGGCACGACTTGTTCTATTTTATTCACTCCGGCACTCTTACAGACTGATAAACTTGAATAACCACCGTTTGTTTATTCTGCATTTCATAAGGATCATAATGTATTGATAAAAATTATGAATATACATTTTAGTTTTCACTTATATAGATCTAATTAAGTGATAAACAAAGCTTTGAAAGATTATTCTCTCCCTACATTCTTAGCAAAAAAAAAAAAGGTAAGTTTTACTTTAATATAAAAGCTTATTTATGGATTGCAAATGTATTTTTGTTGATTTGAAGCATATTTTTATTAATAAAAATAAACAGTATTCATTTTTTTTGTACTAATATTTTGCTTTTTAAAAAAATTAAACCAACCCACAAACAGCAACTAATGTAAATTGTGACTCAAACACGTAAAAAAAAAAAAAAAAAATCATTAGAAATTAAAAATGAAATAAATTTTAGAATTATTTCAATTTTTTAAACAAATTTAGTAATATTTCAAACATTAAAAAATGATTTAGACTTTTAAAAATTAAATTGAAACAAGGCTAAATTTACACTAAATTAAAACTAATATTTAACATCATTGTAATTATGTTTAAACTATCACAAAATGAGTTAATAAAAGCAAATTGACACCAGATGTAAATCCATCATCTTTCAATAAGACCAATCATTAAACTTCATAAGATTTAATTGATTTTTCTCAAGTTAAAATCATTAAGAATTAAAATAACCAAATATTAATTAAATAGTTTGTTGGTAGTTTGCCCTTTTTCTTTATAATAAAGTTTTAAATTAACGGCAATATTAATATTATATATTTATTATTAATGTCGTCTTTAATTTATTACATTTATGTAATGAAGTTATAATTATTTATTAAAAAGTTTACAAATAAATAATATTCAGACGTTGTGCTTCTAAACATAAGTAATGCTGCTGAAGTATTCTAGCATTAGTTTATATTATAAATGTCTTTTATACCTGTAAGATAGATAGATAGATAGATAGATAGATAGATAGATAGATAGATAGATAGATAGATAGATAGATAGATAGATAGATAGATAGATAGATAGATAGATAGATAGATAGATAGATAGATAGATAGATAGATAGATAGATAGATAGATAGATAGATAGATAGATAGATAGATAGATAGATAGATAGATAGATAGATAGATAGATAGATAGATAGATAGATAGATAGATAGATAGATAGATAGATAGATAGATAGATAGATAGATAGATAGATAGATAGATAGATAGATAGATAGATAGATAGATAGATAGATAGATAGATAGATAGATAGATAGATAGATAGATAGATAGATAGATAGATAGATAGATAGATAGATAGATAGATAGATAGATAGATAGATAGATAGATAGATAGATAGATAGATAGATAGATAGATAGATAGATAGATAGATAGATAGATAGATAGATAGATAGATAGATAGATGGATGGATGAGATGGATGGATAGATGCTCTTCCGATCTGATAGATAGATAGATAGATAGATAGATAGATAGATAGATAGATAGATAGATAGATAGATAGATAGATAGATAGATAGATAGATAGATAGATAGATAGATAGATAGATAGATAGATAGATAGATAGATGGATGGATGGATGGATGGATAGACAGATAGGCAGACAGACAGACAGGCAGACAGACAGACAGACAGACAGACAGACAGACAGACATAGATAGATAGATAGATAGATAGATAGATAGATAGATAGATAGATAGATAGATAGATAGATAGATAGATAGATAGATAGATAGATAGATAGATAGATAGATAGATAGATAGATAGATAGATAGATAGATAGAGAGAAAGAAAGAAAGAAATATTTAGTGTGTGAAGTTATCCATTAATGATTATTTAATTAGAAAGCTCTTTACTTAGAATTGTAGCCAATCAAGATTAACTGCCCCAGACTAATAGTGATTAGATTTTTTTATAAATATAAGATTTTCAGTAATTAGATATCATATTGGTCAGTATAAAATACACCAAACAAAACATCATATAACTTTGTCTACTTACTCTCAACATCTACATTAGGAGTTGTAATTCATTCTATTTGCTATATTTAAGAGCCATCTATTAGCATCATGAATAATGAAGATAATTGCATTATATCCAAATCCCCAAACTGAATATAACTATATAAGTAAGTTAATTTAGATTCAGAATCTTAGGTTATTTTAACAGCATATTATGAGATCAGATAATATTAAAAAAATTTAATGACTGCTGGATATGTGAGAGTAAAATCAAATTCTTCTCATTGAAGAACACTAATAACCAAAATTAGTCTGAAAATATGAATGGATATAGTACTACAAATTAATTTCAATTGATAATTAAAATTTACTGTAAAATAAAGTTAATTACTACTCTTAATTTGAAGCAGGGATTTATAACCTAAATACATGTACTGTAGTGTTGTTATAATACCTCAGCAATGTCTTGTTGAATACTGAGGATATTCTCAAACCAAAGCACAAGATAGAGACTTTTAAAAAATATAAGAGCAGCCATTTTATCTTTTGAGCCTAAATTCAGTTACATAGGTCAATCTAAAGTATTTTAGTTTGAGAGTGTGAAAATGTTTTTATTCACTTTACATCCATTAATTTCTTTTTATATATTATGACATAAAATAACAATTCATGTCAATTGTTAATACAGAGTTTAATATAAATAAATAAAATAACAACAAATAATATTTCCAAGCACTTTCAACTCTTACAAGTCCTTATCAGGGCAGTGTAAAAAATTATATTTTCTCCTAGGTGATGGATTTAACATTTCATTGTATTCGCCAGAAACAACTAATCAGAAAGCTGGTTAATTTCGAATTCATAGCACAAGATGAATTTTGTATAAGATATGATTCTTTAATCTTGCATTTTTATCATGTGTTTCATGCATTAATATTGTAAAATTCTTTGGACTACATATATGGCCTGTATTATTTTGGTGAATATAAAAAGCTGAATAAACTGTATCATCTTCTCTTGCTCTATTATACGTATATTAAGTTGTTGAAGGTGATATTTATTATTTATTATTTATTATTTTCGATTAGTTGTTTCTGGACAATACAATGAAATGTTAAATTCATCACCTAGGAGAAAATATAATTTTTTACACTCTTGATAAAAACTCGTAAGAGTTGAAAGCACTTGGAAATATTATTTGTTATTATTTTATTTATTTATATTAAACTCTGTATTATCAATTGACATGAATTGTTATTTTATGTTATGTTTATATTATATACAGAAGTATTATTTATTTATTTTTTATATATTAATGTTCATAAAAATTTTCAATTTACTCACATTAATATTTCAAACTATTAAAAATTATGTAATATTCAATTTTATTTACTAGCACATTCATTAACTCTTTTCATGAAAGCAATAGTATCTTGATTGGCACTGTGATAATATAATATATTTTGAAGCTATTTTCATGGTATTTAAAGTTTATATATTAAAGTTTTTGCTTTATCCCTAAATTTCAGAAGTAATAAGTAGATGAAAAGGCTCTAAATCACAAGGATTAATTTGTACAAAATGGGGATGCTCATTTACATTATGTTAGTAAAACAGGAAATTTGAAAATTTGTCAGTTGGTTTTTGAAAATAGGATTGTAAAGATGTGAGTATTTAGTAATGTAATAAAAAATATAATTTATAATCTAGAAAGGTTAATAGTCAAAAATATATAATAAAATTAAAATAAGTTTAGAAATAATTAAGAAAACATAAATAAAAAGATAATAAAATGATAGGTTTAATAGTAGAGTTTAAAGATTAAAGTTTTAAAATTATAATAAATAAATTTAGAATAATTTACTAATAAACTAATTAAAAAACTAAAATTAGTTAAGTGTATAATAATAAAATGGAAAATGATTATTTATAATGGTCAGGTTATGATGTATGTTTTGATTATGTATATAAATATGTCTATAAAATGTATTGTATGATTATCTATTTGGATATTGTAGCTCTGATGATGACTACAGGACAGTTGAAACTGCAAGAGTAACATTTTGGTGTAAAAAATATAATTGTTAAGTGTATAAGAAGGTTGGAAATGATATGATATGTAAAACAGAAAATTATATTTTTTAAAAAATATTGTTTTTATTTTAAAGTTATTTTGTTTTAAAAAACTTTTTTAATAATAAATATGAAATATACTTTATTTTTATAATTATATCATGGTTTAGAAGGACTTAAACTTGTGTTGTGGAAGACAAAAAAAACCATATTAATCCAGCTGACCATGGAAAGTTAAGCTTTTTTAAAAAATAAATCAATTCATTGCTTATAATATATTTACATTATTATAGTTATTATTAAAAAAAAATTAATAAAAATTATGCTAAAAAATAGATTTATTTTGCCACAAATTCTAGTCAAACTAGAAGCCATATATAATATGAAAAAGTATATTATGCAATGTGAAAGTCAGTTATGGTTATATTTAATTTTCATAGATAGGATTAGGTAAAATCATAAATTTCTATAAAAACTAACTTATCAAAATTATTTTTAATACTTTCAATATATTTAAAATAATGAAAACCCTAATTTATAATTATTTATTGTATATTTTGATAATTCAAAAATGTTTTATAGCAATATTGAAAGCCATGCACAACTTTTACATTAAGTTGGTAGACTTAAATTTTTCTCAATCTTTTTTATTAAAAATTAATCCAATAATAAATAATTTTTATTAGTGGACCAAATTACTTTAAAAAATAAAATATCATTATATAGAATATTGGTTTTTGAGAATACTGTTGTATTTAAATAAGCATTTATTGGCAATTACATTTATTCAGTTTAAATTGAAGAAAATATAAAGCTGATTTAAACTACTGTGGAAAAAAAAAACAATAATTAATATTAAAAAACTCAGATTTTAATTAAAATTAATTTAATTTAATTTTTGTAGTTATTAGTATACATAAAAATTTTGTGTTCTATATTTATATATGTATATGTTACAGCTCTGAAAAAGACTGTTGTTTACTTAGACTATTATTAATTTTAAAATTATGGAATAATAAAATATAGCTTTACCACAGACAGAGATCTTAACAGTTCCCTAAAATGCCTTGTCAATAAAAAATCTCATAAAAAAACAAGCATTTATAATGATTCCCTATGGCAGAAAATTTAATTTAAAATGTATAAAAAAACATTTAGAACCTAGTTACAAAATAAAGCATAAAATAAAAAAATAAAGCTTAAAATTTTTAAAAGTAATAACTAATGAATAATATATTCTAATAAATCACAATTTATTAAACTAAAATAAATCATATAGAACATAATGTATATTTTTAAATTTATTTTAGTGCATTTTATATTCTACCTTCAAAGTTTTTTTGTCAAGCTTTGTTAGCCGAGAGGTCATCGCACCCACCTTGCAAGCAAGTAGTTGGTTGCAGATGGGTGTGGGTTCATGTCCCGGCTGATGCTATGACATGTGAAAAAAGTTTTTTTTTTGTAATTATCTAACCAAAAAATCTAATTTTATTTTCAGTGCTGTTATTATTTTATTTCAAAACAACATTCTGCTATAACTAAATAAAATTTACATCAAGAATTGTAATGTACTGTTGATTATTACTACTACTGTTGTTGCTGCTGCTACTGCTACCATTACTGCTATTGCTATTACTACTACTATTACTACTACTACTACTACTACAACTATTATTATTATTATTATTATTATGATGATGATGATGATAATGATGATGTTTCAACAATATACTTTATTGACCAAAAGATGTGTTACATAGGTTTTACACATGTTTTACAAGGATTTTGCCAGGGTTGCAAAAGCATTGCAAGTATAATGATTGTTTGTTATTACATAAATTTGATTAACATTGCTGATTACAGTACAATTAAATGAACATTGCTAATTGTATATGATTGTTTTAATGATATTTTTTGTATAACATAATATTGGATGTATAAAAAAAGAAATGTTCATAACCTTTGAATTAAAGTTCATTTGCCTTGTGCTTGACTGGTCTGGTTAGATAGGCTTCTGTGGTATTGAACTATTGTAATGAGTGTCTGGAACATAGTTTTCCATGTAGTTAGTTGTATTTATAAAGCAAATGAAATTCCACAAAGGTTGTTAGTCATGCCTATTCTTGTTGTGGCCACATAGATTGGACTGCTCTCTAATGAGTGACCAGATCACCATAACAATGTCCAGAGAAGGGCTATATGTTATCCTGTGACTTTAGCTGGCATTATTTATTGATAAATGTGGGTGGATGCCTCTTGGTGTTATTGCTGATATGATTTTTTTCTAAGAATATTTATTTTTATTTAGGAGGAAGAGGGAGAAAATAAAATTTCTATAGGTATAAATATATTAATGAGAAATTACTTAAATAAAAATTGATTTTGAGGTAATGTGTACACTTTAAAATGAATTACTAATGCATTTTGTTGTTCTATGTGATCAAAGTTTGTTTTAGTTTTATATTGAATACTCAAAAACTTGAGATATGCAAGTTAATATGAAAAGGTATTAGAAAAAGTAAATTTATATTTAAGAGCACTAAGATAGCTTTCAGAAAATTCTTGTCAGAATCTTAGTGCAGAACAAAACCACTTTTTTTGCTGACATTTTTTTTTACATTTGTGATGAAAAGTACCAATGTGCTGCAGATAAATTATGGGAATTCTAACTGAAAATTAAACAGGTAGGAGATATTTTGAGCTTATATTTAATACCCCTTGATCATATAAAACTGATTACTAATTACATAATGCATGAAATAATTTTCCCTCTTTTTTAGCTAAAATAGTTTAGATTTATTATGTCAGCATTTTTGCTTTGGTTGGAATTAGAGTTTATAATCAAACAAAAAATGAGTGAATATATCTTAACTAATATACACATTACAATACAGGCTGCCTTGCAAAAAAACTGAATAGAAATTATGTAAGTACTATGAACATACACTGCACAATCAAGACATAAATTTCTATATATATTAATAAACTCTCTATTGCATTGTACTTTTTTGACATGAATGGTGTGATTTTATCATTCCATGATATTCCTTTTGTGAAGTCACCATGCTATGACATCATTATTACCACTAACAAAAATGGTGAATATTTTAAAAAAAAAAAATTTTATTATAATTTTTGGAAAATAATTGATTATTAATCAAAATGGTAATATAAATTGGTAATGATCACGATAATCAATTCTCATATAAAAATCTGATATATGTGGGGAGAAGATTCTATTATACTTGCATTGTGTGAAATATGCAAAAGAGTATGTTATTATTGTTTGCTTATATAATTTCTGTTTTTTTAAATGTCATCACTTGTTTATAATCTAGTAATTCTACATCAATTTATTTGTTTACTTTCTGGTTATACTTTATAATTTTTGTCATTATTCACAAACTTTCACTTAATTATGTTGTCAATATATAATTAATTAATTTGAATATCAAATTTTGTTTTAAGTAGTATTAATTATTAATTATTATCATTTAATAGTTATAATCATGTAGTTACAAAAATAGTGCATTTTACTTGATTCCAAAATCATCTACAGTAGACTTTGGTAATCAGTGAGCAACAGATGGTATAGTATTATTCCATTTCCAGACCAGTTTTTTGTCTTTGTCGATAAAATTTAGAATTTAAAATCATAAATACATTTATACATCTAGCATATATCTTTTATTCCTTTATACTATTTAAACTAATATCCTAAAACTAAAAAAAAAAAAAAATCCTAAGATTTTGAATTCGAGCTAACTCGTTGCATAGTCATATAGGTTTCACACCAGACTAGTTTCTATATATTTTAGAAATCTTAATTTTATGACAACTATAGACTCTTTCTAATAGCTTTCTCTTACACTAACTCCTATTTTTCCAAGAATGATCCTCTCCACTTATTCTTGATTCATCTGCTGTAAGCTTAAGTAATTAATGGATTCCAGATTATTTAAACTTATTGCATATAGCTTCAGCAAAAGGTAGAAGGGACCTTCAATTTTTATACAACTGATAATTTTAATATATACATATACAAGTGAATTTGTTCAGATTTAAAACCTTGCTTTTTTTTTAATTTCCAATATATTATTTTGAATAATAAAAAGGAGTAAAAGGTGACTTCTAGATGCATAGGTGTAATAGCTTCAAATTTGAATCTTTGTCTTAATTGATTAAGTAAAAAGCCAAAATCTCACTCTAGAGATGCAGGTTTAATTACATTATACCATTTTGTTATCATTAGTATCTGTAGATGGTTCTAAAGTTAATAAAAAAGTTTGCTCTTGGAAGCATATGAGTAAGTATATAAGAAAGTCAGATAATATAGTTGTAGATATTAATCATGTAATTAATTACTTTTAAGATCATTTGATACTTGAACAAATTGAGCTTTTTAGTTTACTTTACACCATAAAAGTTATATATATATATATTGAAACGGAAATCTCCAATCCCTTTCCGTTTCACCATCAAACCTAATGACACTCTCATCTGTGCTAAGTTCGAACCTATTTAAATGTTAATAAATTTAAAATTAGTTCATGTCTGTCTAAACAGCATTATATATATACGTGCGAACGAACGCTATAATTAGATAGGATTAGTAAAATTATAGCGTCCTAAAATTATTTAATATTTCTAAAAATGTTTATTATATTATTTAAGTTAAGAGTAAATTATTAATTTTGTTGTTTAATATTGTAATTTTGTATGTGGATATATAATCTGTGCTATATAGAAGAAAGACATGATTTAAAATATGTAAAAGCCGTTATCTAAAAATACTATTAAATGTTTCTTTAAAATTGTTAAAAGATTTCTTGTTTTAAATATATTTCAGAGAAAAGTTTCTCGAAAATATATTTAAAAGCTATATCAAAATATATTTGTAAATTATTTTTAATTAAAAATGTTTTCGTTTTAAAAAAAATGTTAAAAGGTTGTTTTTAAATAGAAAGAGTTTCTATGTAAGATTAAAAATAAAAGCTGGTCAAGTAATTAAAAGATTTTTGGTTGTAAACAAGTGTCATTAACTACCACACCTGGAATTTGTAAAAAGTAAAACTAGTTAAAAATTTACTAATTAAAATCTCCTTAGATAAGATTAAGTTATTTTTAAATCTAAATTGGACAATTGTTTGCAACGAAAAATCTTAATTATAATAATAGCTTATGGAATGTTTCTAACATAAGTTATCTAAGATCTGAATTATAAATTGAAAAACACTTAATTAAATTCCTGAGTTTAGTGAGTCTTGAGGCGGGAGATTCTGATAAGGAAAACATATAAATACTCTGTATTTTTTAACAAGAAGACAGCCATATTGTTAGTGAGAGTTGTAGCCCGTCTTCACAATTGTTAAAGTTTAACATGTCCGGCTAAAAGTGGGCATCTTGTTGCTGTTACTCCGCGGGAGAACGGGGTTTCTTTCATCGAAATGCCTAAACCACCATCATGCCGATAGAAGAGACGAGCCTAACATAATGGGAAAGATGATGCTGCCCAGTCAAACTAAACCAAACCAACAGCCAAGAACTTGCAGATAAATCATACTGGTACCGTTTTATTTTTCAAACCGCAGAGCTCTGTGTAATTCTGTGTAAATGTAAATAATATCTATATAAGTTAGCTAACTTTCTTTTAAAATAATGATAAAGCTAAATGTAACCAAAACTTAAATCCATTTAATTAATATTTTAAATATGTTAATTGCTATCTGAAATTTCATGTTTGTTAAAGTTTAAATAATCTGAGTAATTTATATTTTCCTTTCATTTAAAGTAAAGTATTTAGTTTAAAGTTATATCACTGTGGTTGTGTCTATATTTCTTTGCTTATTTTATCTTAATGCTTATTATATTTTATATGCCAAAATTTCGAAACAGTGAGCACTTAATTTCATGTATATTTTAAGAAGATATTATTTGAAAATCTTCGTGTAATTTATTTATAGCATCAAATTTCTGCGCTGTTTCGAAATCCTATAGTTATTTTTTTATTTAAATGATTTAATATGTGAAATGTGGCTCTTTTGATCAACCAGTTAAAAACTTAACCTTATAGTTTTATTTAGAATTAAATTTAGCCTTGATCATATAAGTATATTTGACATTTAAATTCTTAAGTCCATAGAAATATACTTTTCCTCCTTAAATATTTATTATCTATAAGTAACTTAATAGATCGAACATGTCAAAGTACAGATGTAATAATATTCCCTTTAGTAGCATAGACATTTATTATCGGGGGAAGCAAGAGTTGGTCCCAATTTGATAGAGCTAATATGCTATTAACTCGTATTTCATAGTATGAAATATACTATTCTTTGCTTGGCGGATGTGATATTATTTTATAAAAATATTCTCGTTTTGCTGCTATACGTAATATACGTATCTCAAGATGGAGCCACGGCGTTGCCATCACATCTTTTCTTATAGGGTAGAGCAGTAGCGAAGCCTGAGCCAAGGCCAGGTTAGCACGTAAGACCCCCTCCATTCCTGAACACAATGTTCCTTTTCACGCAGCATTGCGATCAGTTACAGGGTACCGGCGTTTGTCGCAAGAACCCTGAAGTTATTTCATCCATCTGCAGAGTGACTTTTCCTATTATTGTTTACCTGTGCCATAGTGCATTGGTAATATCTAATGCAGCCAACTCTCCCACCTTTATATAACGCTTTCAGCATTCTGAAATTTTCTCTCGAAAGCCATGTTCGATTGATCATTACTTGAGCTGGTTTATGCGCTCGTCATTAAATCATATTGTATATTTTAGTAAATGAATTCATGATCAAAGTTTAATATAATTATTTATATACCAGCCACAAATGTAATAGGATTTGGCTTATCGAGATTTATAGACATAACGTAGTGATTAATTATATATTAATTGAAAAGCAACTCATAAGATGGGCACATGTCAAACCCATTTATGAAAATTAAATGAAAGTATTTATCTAAAGCTATTTTGAGTTGTATAAAAATTATTTATATAAAGCTATTTATAATTGTATATAAAAAGAGAATGTGTTCTCTTATCCACCCAATGTTTGTACATTCGACGCTGAAATGTGTAAAACTGATCAATTTCATGCCAATTGTAAATAAATATATAATTAATTTAATGTATTTCATTCTCTGTCTCGTTATTGATTTAATTCAATCCAATTCTAATTATTCTTTATAGTCTATATATGTGAAAACTATGCACGAGGTTAAATTAAATTTAGTGATATTTTAGTCAATTAAGAACCTTTCTTTTATTCATCAGAGTCTTATTGCTTCTCTGTGACCTATGTCGGCCGTGTGGAAAGAGGTATACTACGTGTAATTTCAAGGTGGTCATTCGTAGGGTCTTGAGTCTTGGAATCCTGGCTTACGAGTTGAAGTGCGGTCGGACTCGGGATGTTACAGTCCTAGTCTGGTCAGTTTCGGTCTCTTTTGTTTGGATTCTGAATTCTGTTACGCGAATGTACAAACTTGACTGTTACAATATATATATATATATATATATCCTGGGAATAAGGGCCATGCTTTATTTTTGTCTGTCATAATTGTATATGTGTATTGGAAAAATATTTATCATTTACACAAACATTCATTCTGCCCTATCAGGCATTGAGAAGACAGACCATGGTGTTTCTTGATCTTAAACTCAGAGGTAAAAAGCCATTAAACTCACCACACTGGCTAATGCGTGTTGGCGAGCAGCCCATCCATGTTCGTATACTATATGAATAAACACATAGTAATAACAGCTGCAACGACAAGAATGTATGGAATGGACATTAAGAATTTGCCCTGCTCGGTTCCTTTAAGGCCTCCAAGAGAAAGCCAAGGGTCTCCTTTCATTTAATAGCAAAAAATCCCCTGATTGTGTACCCAGGCTGCCATTTGATGACAACTTTTTATTTAGGTACTTACACTGCAGATCACTTTCAAGTGAAGGAAGATTGCAAGAATTAGAAGAAGAACTCTCTTATATTAAATGGGATATTATTGGACTTTGTGAAGTTAGAAGAAAAGGTGAAGAGACAATTGATTTAAAAAGTGGACATATATTCTATTATAAAGGCACAAATATTGGAAATACAAGTGGAGTAGGATTCATTATAAATAAAAAGTGGAAGAGCAATATTGTGGAGATTGATGGTGTATCAGACAGAGTGGCAAAATTAGTTATACAACTTAATAGCAGATACCAAATGCAGATAATTCAGGTTTATGCCCCAACAAGTTCTCATAATGATGAAGTAGTAGAAGATTTTTATATGGATGTACAAAAGGCTTTTGATCAGAGTAAACAACATTTTAAAATTGTTATGGAGACTTTAATGCTAGAATTGGTAAACAAATGAAAGATGAAAGTGCTGTAGGTAATTTTGGTTATGGTAATAGAAATGAGAGAGGACATAGACTTGTGGAGTTTGCAGAAAAAGAAAAACTTTATATTATGAATTCTTTTTTTGAGAAAAATGCTAAAAGAAAATGGACATGGAAGCATCCAAATGAAGGTACAGCAGAATTGGATTATATTTTGACTAACAGGAAATACATATTTCAAGATTGTAATGTTCTTAATAGATTTTACACAGGAAGTGATCATCGATTAGTAAGATGCAAGATACGTGTTAATGTAAAACTAGAAAGACAAAAATTATTAAGAAAAACAATATTTACAGTTGATATTCCTAATCTTCAGAAACATTCTAATGAATTTAAATTAGAACTTACAAATCGGTTTCAAGTATTAGTAGATTTTGAACATGATTCAGATTTGAATGAAATTAATATGAAAATAACTGATACACTTTTAAAAACTGCAAGAAAGATAGCTGGTAGAAAAAAGCAGCAATTGACCAATAAAATTTCTACTGAGACTAGAGAATTTATAAAGAAAAGAAGAAATATGAAGATATACAAAAATGATGCATTAAAAAGAATTGAATATCTCGAATTTTGTAAAATGGTGCGGGAAAGAGTTGAAAATGATATAAGAAAGTATAACTGTGAACTAGCAAGAAAAGCTGTAGAAGAAAATAAAAGTCTTAAGAATGTAAAACAACATTTTGGTATTGGTAGGAAATTTATATCTGCAATAAGAAAAAAAGATGGAATTATTACTAAAAAGAGAGATGACATCATGAAATTGGTAGAAAATTTTTATCAAGAATTATATAGTAATAAAGAACAAGTACCTCTTATATCTATTACATCTTCTGAATTGCCCAGAATTTTAAATGAAGAAGTGAGAAATGCAATTAAATGTATGAAGAAAGAAAAGGCTCCAGGTAATGATGGAATTATAATTGATATATTAAAAGAAGCAGGTGAAGAAACAGAAAATTTTTTAGCAAAATTATATACTAAATGTCTAAATGATAAAGATGTACCGGATGATTGGAAGAATGCAGTAATAATATTAATATTTAAAAAAGGTGATAAAGAAGATATTAGAAATTACAGACCTATCAGCCTTTTATCAGTTTTATATAAACATTTTACCAAGATAATTACAACTCATCTACAGAGAACATTGGATTTCCACCAACCAAGAGAACAAGCTGGATTTAAAAGTGGTTTTAGTACAGTACATCATATCCAGGTATTGAGAGAAGTTATAGAAAGGACAAATGAATATGAGTTGTCATTATGTTTTGGATTTGTAGATTATAAAAAGGCATTTGATTTTATAAACCTTTCTTCAGTGATTAAAGCATTGGATGATCAAGGTATAGATCCAGGATATTGTCATATTTTAAAGAATATTTATAAAAATGCAACAGCAACAATTAGATTACATAATGATACTGGGAAAGTCAACAAAGAGAAAGGTGTAAGACAAGGTGACTCCATATCTCCAAAACTTTTTACAGCAGTGCTGCAAGAAGTATTTTGTGGATTAAAATGGGAAACTAAAGGAGTGAAAGTAAATGGAGATTATTTAAGTCATTTAGATTTCACAGATGATGTAGTTGTTTTTGCAAATAATGCTTCGGAACTGTAAGAATTGTTGCAGGAATTATCAGATGAAAGTAGGAAAGTAGAACTAAAGATAAATGTTAAAAAGACTAAAGTAATGTTTAATCGATTTGCTCAAAATATAAAAATAAAGATTGATTATGATGAATTAGAAGTTAACAGTTATAAATACCTTGGTCAGATTATTAATACAGATGGAAACATAATGGAGGAATATTAATCATAGAATTAAACTTGTTTGGAGTGCTTTTGGTAGAAATAACTTGATACTAAAAGGAAATATGCCTATGTGTTTGAAAAGGAAGGTTTTTAACAAATGTGTTTTACCAGTTCTTACTTATGGATCTGAGACTTGGACACTCAATAGAAGAGCAATACAGAGACTTCAGACCACTCAAAGAAGTATGGAGAGATGTATGTTGGGAGTAACAAGAAGAGATCGAAAACGCAATGTATGGGTAAGAGAACAAACAGGTGTTACTGACCTCATTGAAAAAACTTAAAAGATTGAAGTGGAGTTGGGCTGTACATATTGCTAGAAGAGATGATAATAGATGGACAATTGAAATTTTAAACTGGATTCCATGAGATTGTAAAAGACCCAGAAAGAGACCACATGTGAGGTGGATGGATGAAATAAGAAAGTGTGCAGGGGTCATGTGGAGAAGAGAAGCTAAAGATCGAAGAAGATGGATTAAACTTGGAGAGAACTTCATCCTGCAGTGGATTGATAATGGTTGATAATGATGATATATATATATATATATATATATATATATCTAAAAATGTGCAGTATAGCAATAAAGTGGTATATATATATATATATATATACCACTTTATTGCTATACTAAACTGCACAGGAAATTATTGCCATTATAAAATACTAAATGATTTCAAAACCAATCAACTATTAAATTATGCAAACCATACATTAACTTTGAGTCATTGAAATAATCATTAAAGAAGTAAGAAAATATTAAATTTACATAAGTATTGTTAAATGAGAAAGCAATAAGATATAGTTAATTTATAAACATAAAACAAGGACAGTGACATTTGATAAAGAGAAAGTTAAAAAAAAAATCAAAATTGATGCATCCATACTAAATAACATAAAAAGCTTATATATCTTGAAAATAATAATATTAGTTACCTTTATATAAAAAAAAAATTTAAAGTAAAAATATGAATAACAAGGCATGGACATGATTTGAAAAACTCTAAATCAAATTTAGAAGTATTGGACTCCGATGACAACTAAACATTCAGAAAAATAACAGAAAGTTATTGAGAATTAGTGGATGCAAAAAGTTTTTTAATAAAATATTGAACAAAAAAAGTAAATCACTGAAAAAATTTATTATGATAAAATTATAATTTATTCATATATGTGGCATAACTAGTAGTGGAAACCAAAAACATTAATTTGTGGTGTGACATAGAACATAAATAAATAGCAAGATCTTACAGAATGTGAACAGGTAACATTAAAGAAGAATGTGAAGTTAGTTTGAATTTTCTATGCATTTTTTCAGTAGCCAAACAAAATTAGAAAAGTTGGTGGAAAAAAATCATAAACTTATGAATTGTATGCTTCTGGTGATCATATGACAATATCTACTATAATAATGTTTTGACATTATTTGGTTAAAAATGCATTAATACTTTTATACTCAAATTGTTTAAAATATCAAATAAGTTTTAAATCTTATAAGTGAAATAAATACTTAATATAAATCAAATTTAAATTATTATTTTTAATAATATATTGTAAAAAACACTAAACTGTAATAAAATTAAAGGGCATTTCTACTTCTGTTAAACATCTTTGTTTTCTTCCTTTTTATTTACAATTATTTAAAACAATATATAACAATTAATACAAAGCAAGTATCACATGACTTTTTTCATTCTATATCTATTTCAAAAATATGATCACATGATTCTTTCAGTTTACCTTCAATACCTCTGCATTAGGAGCAATAATTCACTCTATTATTCTTATCCATATATATATTTCTCAAATATAACATCACATAATTCTCAGCTTGTATTAGGATTAGTTATCCATTCTATTAAGTAATAATTCATTCTATTTACTCTAGAAATATATATTAGAAATAGTGATATATGGATCATATATGCAAATGAAGCATTGCATTTATTTAATGATTAAATCTTTTTTGTTACATTTTTATTTACAACTGTCAAACTCACTCCACTCACAACTTTAACACCATTTACCTCAGATAAATACAATAATGATTATTACTAATCATTTTCTAAACTAGAGATTATCTTTAGCACAGATATAAACTTTAAACCTCAGTTAAAGATTAATATATCTGATTTTTTAATTTTAAACATACACACACATGGAGTTATTCACAAAATGGTGAAATAACAAATTATGTATTATCACACATGGAGTTATTCACAAAATGGTGAAATCAACAAATTATGTATTATTATTGTTTTATAAAAATAACATAATCAAGCATTATTGATTCAAGCTGATCACTTAATATATACTGATTCTAGAATGCTTTGTTCTGATAACAATTTCTCTCATGGTCTCATAGAAATAACTACTTAAACCAAATCCATATAATCTTAAGGAGTTATGCCAATATTTTGCCAAATAGTTCAAAACTACTAGTAGGTGTTTGTGGGGGGGGGGGTTCTTCTCATGAAAGCAGTTGCCAATTTGCATCAATAAAGTAATAAAGTATAAAATTATGTCAGTGGTGGCATGGCTATAGTACAAAGACCTTTACATTCCCATATCCTAAGCTAGACACTCACTTGGGTACAACAAATTTACTATTGACATTCAAGTATTATTAAGAATATATATATATGAAAGTTATCATATGTCAACAAAGTAAGAATATTTTTTTCTATCTAATCATTACTTTTTTATATATGTCAAAGCATCGGCCAGGAAGCAAACACCAGGATAACTGCTTTTAAGGCAGCTGTGCTAGCCACCAACGCTTGTCATTACTTGCATTATTTTTATAATAATATGTATATAATTGTTGAAACTGTTGAGGTTTTTAACTGAACATATCTATCAATAAATATTGATTAATTGATATTTTTATTGAGAAGATTGCTTGGATCTCTGAATTTTATTGATAAAGAAATAATAATAATTTTACAGTATAAGACCAAAATCAGAGATGATGAATTTAAACACAGAAGTTAAAAGCAATATTTGACATTTCTATACTAGCTATTATTATCAAATATCTTGATTAATAAGTGATAAAAAAACACAAATTTTGTTAGATTCACTTTCTGTATATTGTATTCAGCTAGTTTTAATTATTTAAATAATTTATTCAAAGCTAATTAGAAACATATGACATCATCTGAATGTGATTCTTTTATTTAAAATATTTGTGGTTCCTATTTTGATTTATAATGAAAATCTGAATTGTTTTTCTTTTCTTTAATCTCATTATATGCTAACTGTAGGATATTATATGGCAGTGATACAATCAGTGCTCTTCAATGAAGACTACAATAGTAGATATAACATCACTATTACTCATGCTCATAATAGTGAATTACTTTTCCTAATGCATAGCAACCTATCTTGTCAAATTGAGATTGCCACGAAGGGCAAGTTTCAAGTGATTATTCTTCAATCTTTTTACTTATCTATATAATAGGTTAACTATCACTGACGTTTAAGCACAAAAATAAGTGATAGAATATAAACACTTTCATTTAATTGTTCAAACATATTTTCTGTTAGTCTGTTTTTCCTCCACTAAACTAATTTAGGAACATTTTGCTTTCCAATAATGAGTTATTTTTACAATGAGCTAAGTACTCTGCAATAATAATTATTTAATTAAGTACATTGTTAATTTTTTTCTAATAGAAATAAACATTAATGTATATAGAATTATTATAGCTGTGTGAAATATTATAAGGAAAGAACAGTTAAAAAATTATATTATTAGACATCTTTTAAACCACAACTTAAATTTGTAGTTTATCTAAAGAATGACAGGCATCAAACAAAAAGAAAACATTCTGGGAATGAATAATGATACAGCTTCAGCAAACATTTAAGAAACTTAATCCGAAGATACTCGCTAACATCAAATTGACTCAGTTAATGTGGTCGATAGATTTTATTATTATAGCTTTGAATATAATGAGAATGGTTTGTAGAAAAAACCAAGTGGGAGCAAGTCACAAAGTGTGTTATTTGATACTCTTTAAAATAACATATTGGGGGAAAAATCATGTATAATCTTTGTCAATAAAGATATTAAAAACAGAGAATTGTTTTTTATATAATAATACGGCTTTGTTACAAAAAAAAACAAAGAGTTCAGTTTGGAGTTTACATCATTTTAAATATTCGATGTTATTTATATGTATTTTATCGTTTTCATGTTTGATTTATCATAGTAACAAGCATGAATGCAAACATTGAGCAATTTATACCTTTTCTTTTATTACTAGATTTGTTAATTTACGTTGTTTATTGATATTCTTTTTATGGATTGCTAGTAAAAATTCAAAATTAAATAAATAACGTGTTGAAATTGGCAGTAACCATGTGCATAATATATATGTGTGTGTGTGTAGTTTTTCACCCTTACACTCAAATGTTAAACGTTGTTTTTCATTTTCTCTGTACAATTATTGTTCCATTGTTTTTGTAAATATATATACTATATATTTAATGAATAGTGCGAAGAAAGTTACAATCTTTATAGTATTACATCTGTTTAACAAATGAAGTAAAATATAAAAATTAGCATTAAGATTCAAATCTCCATTCCCTCACATATTTTTGAAAGATATGAATATAAAGAAAGACAAATATCATCTTTCCCTCGAGAGACACAGTTTGGGTTTATCCAGAATTTGATACTTGTAAATAAAATTGTAAAAAAAAAGGTTTATATTTGGATTCCAATTTTTTTTAGTAGATATTGTAAATGCAGAGAGATTAGCGATTTATGTCGCACTATATGCTTATCAATTTTTAATGACAATTGCTAAGTTTCCATAAAAAACAAATAACTTAAAGAAATAGAGTTATTATATTAGTAAAAAAGATTAAAATAGTGGGCATAATGTGATTGTAATTGAAATGACTATTTTCTTTTTTTACTTGCAACAATTTTGTGAGAAATTAATGAAAATGTATATTTCTTTATTATTAACTAAAATTATGAATGCTTTACTATATAATACTTTATGTAGTTAAGTAGATTCTTTTCACTGTTTTTTTTTTTCTTTATTTTTAATCTTTTCTTTGGTTTGTGTAAATATTCTAATCAGAAAAAGCAGTGAAATTTATGCACCGATTAAAGATCATTTTAGAGGCTGTTAAAAGCAGGAGCAGTTTCTTTTTTTTTTCACATGTTTTTTTTTAAATTTTCTTTACTTTTAACCTTAATTACTTGTTTCTAAGATTTGTTTAAAAAACTAGAAACATCTTAAGTATTGAGTAAAATGGCATCTATGGCTTTTATAAATCATTGATCAAAATATTTGTTTTTATGTTTTAAATCGTTGTCAATTATCTAACAATTTCTAGTTATTATCTGAAGATAATCTGACCAAAATAAATAACTTGTGAAAACATCCAAAATGTCTGTTCATTTTTTTATTGTTCCTGCCTCATAAATTTTTAACAACCATGGAAATATTCTCTAAACACACCTTGAATGTCAGAATTAAAACAGTGAAAAATGTATCGATATATATACAATTCTTTGTTTAATATATCTCTCTTACCATTTTACTTGTTCTTTGCTAAAAGTTTAGTATTTAATTCTTATGTTTTAAAAATTAACAACTTAGTCATAATCATAATTTATTCCATTGTTAAATTATGAATTAATGTTTATTTATTGTAAAACTTTAGACAAGATACCTTTTTTCAATTATGATTTAGTCATCAATCGTTAATTTCTTCATTAGATTTCATATTACACTTTGAAATAGATATTTTAACATTGTTAAAATTTATTATTCAATTCGTGCATCATTGGTTGCCTTTTTTTCACTTCCTTCTTGTCATACACTTCTCAACTGGAAAACTGACCTATCTTGCTTCAATCTCTATGTTATTTAACTGAATTAAATTACTATACAACTTAAAAGTCAAAAGTAGGCCTACCATTGAATATTATCCCATCACACATTATAGAATTTATCATGCAATATATTTAATAATTTTATTCACTAATAAAAGAAATTTGTAGGGTCCATATGAATATTTATACTGTGATTTTTTTGCACCAATATTTAATAATCACAATATTTATGCATTTATTTTAATTTTAAAATGTATGTGTATTACAAATAAGCCAGTTTATTTTACTATTTCCAATCTTCAATAATTATTAGTGATATCTGATAAAAATTAACTGATTATATCCATCTCATTTACTTCCATACCATTTTATTTCATTATAAATCATTGAAATCTTAATTGAGTTAATTCTCAAATTACAGTAAAGTCATAATATGTACTGTATAAATATACATGACTTCAATTATTTGTTAACCAAAGAAAGGTAAACAAACCAATAATTGAAATTCACAAACTTATTTAATTTTCAGAATGGTATCAATCTTTTTTTTCCTTACTAAACATAACAATCACAAATCTCAAATGTGAATTGTTTGTCTCTCTGAGGAGTGCCAGAGCACGAAACCATGGTCAGAGGTTGGGGGGGGGTCCTGACAGAGATATTTTAAATGCTTTCTCTAGCTAAAAATTTATCACAAAGCTTGTTGAGGAATTGGCAATCCTCATTATTTATAACTTACAAGCTTAAGAGTATAGGGTCATGTGATCTATGACTCTTATTTTGTGAATTGTTTGTGTTTTAAGTGTAATTCAGTACTATAATTGTAAGCCATATAAATAAATAAAAAAAACATTAAAACTTATATAAATTTTACAACATGGCAACAGACTATTTTCTTTTTGGAGCACCACACATAAAAAAAAAAACAATAAAATTTATAAACTTAATAAATTTTACAATATAACAGTACATTCAAAGATCAGCCTTTCAAGCTAATTGTGCATGCATCTTCTGCGAGTGTTAAATAATAAATGAATACTTCACTCTACAATACAAGATATAGTATTTATGCAGGAATAAAAGGAATCCTCTAATTCCTACAACTCAAATTCTTTTATATGAGCAAATCTGAAGTACTGTTGAGTAAAGCATGAGAGTAGAATTCTCACTTTAAATTACTATCTACGATGTTGGAATGAATGACATCGGTGAAATTGTCTAGAATTTATTAAATGTCACTCTAAGTGAAACTTAATTATAAATAAATAAGCATTTATTTTTATATGACGCTTGTATTATAGAGTGAAGTATTCATTTATTACTTAACACTCGCAGAAGATGCATGCACAATTAGCTTGAAAGGCTGATCTTTGAATGTATACAATTGTATGCATAGCATCATATAAAAATAAATGCTTATTTACTTAAATATAACAGTACCTCATTTTTCCATCTCACAACACCATGTGCAATGTTGAAAATTTTACTTTATTTTTCTTTCAAAATTTGATTTACATTATTTTGCATAATAAAATGTTTTCTAAGTGTAAAGCTAAAAACATCAAAATCCCTGATAATGAGACTATTATATTTCCATGGGGGAAAAGTCATTAAAAACAAGAATATTGCTCAAAGTATATTTAATTGTGATGAAAGTTGGAATCCTGCTATCTCATTTTATTTTTTTTTTTAAAAAAACTTTTTATAAAAAATTTTATTTTTTGAATCAAATTAATGAGTAAACACACATACAGTATATATATAAAAATCCCTTCAATTTATTATTAATAACTATGATTTTTTAATTGTTTTTGTTTATGCTATAATTTTAACTTATTTATACATTCTATACATGTAAAAAAGTGTCTGTGTTATGCATATGTGTGTGTTGGAAAATATTATATACTTGTAGTTCAATGAACATATGTATTCTATAGTAAAAAAAAATTTATCAAATAAATGTGAGATATTTTATATGACAATGTAAAATATATGCAAGGTAGACTCAGAATAAAAATAGCATGTCCTAATTGTATATGCTAATAATTGCTTCCACTGAATTCCAAAATTTAATATTCAGACATTAAAATATAAATTATTCAGTTATGAATTATGCCTTACTATTTAAATTTTATTTTATGCTTTCTTATTTTTTCACTTCTATAATTTAAAAAAATATGTCATAAATTATGCTGATAAATTTATTTCATTTCATTTTATAAGTCTTCTTTAAATCTCATGTATTTTGGAAACTGTTACAATTAACTGAAAGAATGAATAAAACCCATAACCCCATTAATCTCAACAAATTGAACTTTATTATAAATATCTCGTATTTATGTTTGCAAAGTTAACTCATCTTTATCATTCTCTATTTTAATCCAGGTCTTTGGTTTATGTGTTTACTGCCCCTATTAAATCAAAACAATATTATTAATGAAATTAATTGAATGATTTGTACAATTTATTAAATCTCTGTCATATTTATTAAATTGCTTTTCTTGTTTTAATTCTCCAATTGTTATAAATTGATGATTGAACATGTATTCAAGTATTTAGTCAAATAAATTTTTAACAGATTATTACTTTGGAAATATGTTCAAAATGTATTTTAGAATCATCATTATTTTGAAATATGATTTTTTTTCTTTTTTTTTTCTACAGTACAGGATTTTTTTCATACCTACACTTATATATATAATATATAAGGGTTTGAACTCAGACTATCACATGACCCTCAAACATCCTTGCTGTCTCACACCACTGATACAATTGATCACACACATGTCGAAAAGATAAATAATCACCAATATACGTATTTTGTGCTAAAGCAGCACTCGTCAGTTGGTCCAGATTATCATCGCACATATATACAATCAAAGCTCAGTTTATATTAAGATAGCCAATCTTCATACTTTAATGGACAGGCTTCAAACCACTCCATCCCACAACTCTTCAACCGTCCATTTCTTTGCAAATCTGATATTATTCTAAAACTATTGTTTGTGATTTGATTTGCTAGCAGCAGAAAAAAAAAAGAGTTGGATTCAAAGATATATTTTTAATTATCAATCTTTATTTATTGCAAATAACAATAACTAGGATTAAAATCTTCTAAATATCTTTATATAAAAATAATGTTATATTGTTATATATTATTAATAATATTTTTTATTTGATAAAACAATTTTCGAACAGCATGTTAGTTATATCTGTGGCTGTAATATTATGCCCAATGATATATAATAAAACAAAACATTGGAATTAACTAAACAACTTTTAATGTTAACGAATACTACATCTAAGTTTTCAGCATCAGTGTCATCTTGAGTAGCATTTGCAAATATGACGTAAGAGCTGCCATTCGTTTATTTATATATTAAAAATTGTAGAGTTAATTCCAATGTTTTGCTTGACTATATATTATTGTATCTGATATTAATATTACATATATAATTACATTTTCTCATGCGCGCGTACACACACGCATATATATATATATATATGTGTGTGTGTGTTATATTCTAAAAAATATTTATCAAAATGCAACAGCAGCACATAAAAATACTAGGAAAATTAACAGCAATAAGAATATGCAACAGAGTGATTCCATATTTTCCAAAACCTTTAAAACACTTTTATAAGAAGTATTTTAAGGATTAAAATAAAAAACTAAGGGAATAAAAATACTTGGAGCTAATTTTATGCCATCTACATTTTGCAGATAATGCGATTGTTTTGAAAATAATGCTTTGGAGCTTCAGAAAATATTGTAAAAAATATCAGGTAAAAATAAAAAAGTATGATTAAAGATAAATTGTAAAAGGATTAAGGTAATATTAACTGGATTTTCTCAGAAAAAGAAAATAAAGAATGATAATTATGAATTAGAAGAAGTTAACAACTACAAATCCTTTGATCAGTTTATTAACACATATGAAAATATTAAGGATGGAATTTAGCCATACAATTATATTTGAGTGGAGTGCTTTTGACAGTAATAATTTAATATTAAAAGGAAATATACGTATCTATTTGAAAAGGAAAGTTTTTAATAAAATGTATTTTACTCATTCTTAAACATTTAATAGAAAAGCAATACAGACTTCAGCTTATTCAACAAAGCTTAAAGAGATGTGTATTGGATCAAAAACAAGAGATTGAGAATGAAATATATTGATGAGGGAATAAACAGATATCATTGATATTACTGAAAAATTAATATTCGGAAATGAAGATTATCTAGATATATTGCTGGAAGAAATAATAATAGATAGACAATAGAAGTCATAAACTGGATTGCAAAAAATTGTAAAAGATTTAGAAAGACATAACATTTGTGGAGGATGGATGGATGAATAAGAACATTTATTGAAGTCATGGTAAATAAACTGAATTAAACTAAAATGATATCATATATGTATGTGTGCATGCACCTGATTACATTCCACCACCACCATCATCATCATCATCATCATTATTATTATTATTATTATTATTATTATTATTATTATTATTATTATTATTATTATTATTATTATTAATGTTAAATATTACCTCACTAAATTCTTTATTTAAAAATCTTAAATTTTCTGTAAACAATGTATTTTTCTTAATGTTCCTCTCTAATACTATGTATATTACATATATTAATAATATTGCATTGGAAATCTATTGTCGAAATATTTATTGATTTAAGTATAGGCATGTTTGCTGTGGTTATGTAATTTGAAGATATATATATTTACATTTTGATCATTTTTTTATTTAAAACATTATATATATATATATATATATATATATATATATATATATATATATATATATATATATATATATATATATATATATATATATATATATATATATATATATATAATAAGTAAAATTTATAGCATCTTAATTAAAAATGACTGGTTGAATTATACATATTGATACTATATGGTTAATCTATAGGTAAACTTTGACCTTAATCTTTTAAAATTTGACCATCATATCATTTCATTTGATCTTCTAGGCACTGCAATGACACTGAAATTGGATCTAGAGTTGATCAGTTGCAACTATATCATAGTACTTATTTTATAGTTTTGCATTTATATGACACAAAAACTTGAACTAAATATGTAGTGATGTCAGTATTACTACTCAAAGAAATATAAACAATGTCAAAGGAATAGTCATGGGGTAAATTTAATATTGCACTCAAAAAAGTGATCATAGACCTTGCATAACCTTGTTCTTATTAAAATTTTGAAATTTAAAATTTATAAATTTTTACAAAATTTGTTTACTTATTTATTTTACTTTTGTAAAATAAAATAAAATATTCAGGTTTTGATAAATATATATTCACATTAAATATTTGTTTGAACATATTTGTTTTGTAATCAGAAAAATAAGGCAAAGAAACATAATAATGTAAAACAGAAATTGAATAGTAGCAAAAAAAAAAATAAACACCTACTAAAAAATTATAGATATTAATTTTGCAATTTTTCTGTATTTATAAATTTAATTTTTAAATTTTAAAGATTTTTATTCACTACCTGAATGTCTTTTTCTTCTCATAAGCATTACTAATAAAAATAGGTACAGAATTAATTATTATTGGTTGAAAAATATTTTTTTAGCCTGATGGCTAAAATAATATCTGTTTCTGTTATTATTTATTTCATTTTATTACTTTCTTTTATTTATTTGCTATAGTATTTTTAAGATGTCTTATATTTTTTCAAGTTATAATTTTAATGAATATTAATAAAAATGTTTATTTTGAATAAAAAGTAAATATTTATTTGTTAAAAATAAAAAGCATAAAAATTTGTACCAAATGTACATAAGATTGTTCAAGGCACTGCACACTTGAAGAATTAAAAAAAATAAAAACTATGATAATAATAACATTGGAAATATTATTTAAGATGTCTATATAGTTGTGCAGTTGTTTAAGAATGAGTAAATATTATGTGTTTGATATATATATATATATATATATATATATATATATATATATATATATATATATATATATATATATATATATGGTCAAGTTGCAATCTTTAATGTATATATAAATATATTGGACCATTAATAAAAGTGGGATTTCACCTTTATTCTTAAAAAGAAGTTGCCTTGACAACAGTTTGAGATATTTGATTGTTATCTATATTGGGATTGTCTAAGTGTTGACTGGTTTCTAATAGTTATATGTATATGTGCATAAGAAACAAACATAAATAAATAAATTGAATAATTGTGTTCACTTTAAATATTTTTAAGAAGTATATCTCATTGTAAATTAAAAATTCTTTTGGAATTATTTTCTGATAGTTGTGAAAAAAAAACTTCATTATATTATACTTATCACTTTTCTCATCCTCTGATCATTTTGATTCAGGGCACATAAATTTTTATATTGTCATTTAATCACATCTGTCATTGACAAATTATGCTCTTGACACAATATTTTCTTTGCGGATATTTTTTTTTAAATTTGAAATGGCATTCAAAAAATTTTGCTCTTCACTCTTTTAATTTTGGATTAAGTGAAATCTTGGAAATACTGCTGTCAAAAATAATTCTCCAAAGCATTTATGTGTGTTACTCTCACTCAATATCATTGTCTATTGTATGTTATATCTAATATAGTTTTATTCTTGTTACATTGCAATAATTATTTTGTTAAATAAAAAGAGAAGAAAAAGAGAAAGATGATAAACTTGAATTTGTATCAAACTTTTCTGAGACTCAGAAAACACTGATAAAAGTATAAGCATATAAGAAGCTGATACATAATGCAACATGATGATAGTAACAATATTTAATTTTATAAATACTCAAAGTTTCTGTGAAAATAATAACATATTTTATTATATTATATGTCTATTCATGTGAATTTAAACTGTTCATGGTAGCTATATGTTTTATTTAATAATCTAAACTAAAACATTTAGCTCCTAAAATAGATAAAAATTATTTTTAAAAATTTAACATAATTTTATTCTAACTGCAATGGAATGATTCTTATAATAAAAATATGGAAGTCTTTTTTGAAGAACACATCTATCTTTCATATTAGAAAGTATAGTATTAACTAATATGGCATAGTTTCTAAAAAATATATGTTCTCATTAAGAATATTTATTTGGTCTGTACTTCGTCATCTATCAACTGACTTGACTTCTCAAAACATGAATAGCATTTTGAAAAAATGGTAATGATTTTTTTGCATATGTCATTACAATGTAACATTTTATAATTTTTTGAAAAATTCTTATTTATTATATATATATAAGTAAATATCATCATCTTTTCCAACCATTACTAACCCACTATAGGATGAAAGGCTCTCCAAGTTCAATCCAGCTTCTTCAATATCTAGCCCTTCTTTTTCACATCATCCCCATACACTTCTTTATTTCATCCATCCATCTCACATGTGGTCTCTTTCTAGGTCTTTCACAATCTCTTGGACTCCAGACTCATATTTCAACTGTTCATCTATTATTATCTTTTCTAAAATATGTCCAACCCAACTGCACTTTAGTCTTTTAATTCTTTCAACAATATCAATAACACATGTTTATTCTCTTACTCATGTATTTCATTTTTGATTTTTTCTTGATACTCCTAACATGCACCTCTATATATTTCTTAGAATGGTCTGAAGTTTCTGTATTGTTCTTCTATTAATTGTCCAAGTCACAGATTCATAAGTAAGAACTGGTAAAAACACATTTATTAAAAACTTTCTTTTCAAAGACCTTGGCATGTTTTCTCTTAATATTAAATTACTTCTATTAAAAACACTCCAACCAAGTTTAATTCTATGATTAATTTCATCCATTATGTTTTCTTCTGCAGTAATAATCTGTTCAAGATATTTGTAATTGTTAATTTCTTCTAACTCCTCATTAACAATCTTTATTTTCACCTTTTGAGAAAATCTATTGAACATTACTTTAGTCTTCTTATCTTTTACCTTTAGTCCTACTTTCTTACTTTTAACTGATAACTCTTACATTTCCTAAAGCTCTAAAGCATTATTTACAAAAATAACTAAATTATCAGAAAAATCTAGATGACTTAAATAACTTTCACTTACTTTTATTCCTTTAGCTTCCCATTTTAATCTACAAAATACTTATTGCAGCACTGCTGTAAAAAGTTTTGGAGATATGAACTCACTTTGTCTTACACACTTATCAATGTTTATCTTCCTAGAATCATTATGTAATCTAATTGTTGCTGTTACATTTTTATAAATATTCTTCAGAATATGACAATATCATGGGTCTATACTTTGACGGTCCAATGCTTTAATCACTAATGAAATGCTTATAAAATAAAATACCTTTTCATAATCTATAAATCCAAAGCATAATGGCAAATTATATTCATTGGTTCTTTCCATAACTTCTCTCAATACTTGGATATGATTCACTGTACTAAAACCAATTTTAAATTTTATCTTGTGTATATGTATATACACACACATTGCATATAATAATATATAATTATAGTCATAGGAACAATGTGTTTTCTCCTCACTGTGCACATCAATGTACATCTCTATTATCAAACTTTACCTTGCAAATGTGTAGTGTATCTATTTAATTTATTTTTTAGTGTTTATAAAAATAGAAAATCTTACTAACTGATATTAATCTGATTTAAATGTTAACTAAATTTCATTCAGTCATGTCAATAGAGGACAAACATTGAAATAAACAATGCAGGGAATGTTTCTACCATGATTATATATTATTAAAACTCAATATTGATGAACATTTACATATTAATTAGTTGATTCTTTGCTTAAAAGTGTATGAAAATGATTAGAATTTAATTCTACTTATGAAATTAAATTATTTGCCATATTGAAGAAGCTTTTATTGGAAGTTTACACTGATTAATATCACTTACCAAATTTTCTACACCCTTAAAAATTATAATAGCAAATATAGATTAATTCATTTTATATTTTCATAGTCAACTTTGACAATACAGAGTAAGACATTAATAGGTTTGCCCCAAAATCCTGTTAGTTATAACTTCACCTGAAAAACTCTCAACATCTCAAAATCCTGACAATCTAAAATCCCAACATTGAAAATGCTGCCAATTCAAAATTCTAACGGCTAAAATCAACAATAAATATCTCATCTGATCAAAATCTTGACAGTCTAAAATTCTGAAAATGTAAAATATCAACAGATAAATAATTTATTTTGTATGTATTAAGGATAAAATTATGTTTTCCTGCCTGTTATTATTCTTGATGTTTATAAAATTTAGAACATCACATGCAAAAAAAAAAAAACAATTTTATTCTTAATACCTACAAAACAATATTTTTCTTCAATATCAATCTTTCAAAACAAATTGTTTATTTAGTAAAATTAATATAAAATTAAATTTTTATACAAATAGTTTCACAGGGAAATTGATATTCTCTAAATTTTGATTTGTCGACATTTTATGTTTTCAGAATTTTAAACCTATTGGGCTTTGAATTGATGAGTGTTTGGATTTTAGTTGTTGATATTTTGGATTATCAGGATTTTTAATCATGATGGGTTTAGCTAGCAAGATTTCAGTAGCACCATATATTGTAATGAATAGTTTGATTGAAGTTTATTGTTTTCATGATTACATATACATAGAGAGAGAAGGAAAGAGAAATGGTCTCAGACTTTTGAAATCATAAACGATTTGTTCCAGTAGAATATTTAAATAAATAATATATATATATATATAAACCCAAGAGCATGCTAAAGCTCTAAACAAGCTTTTTTTTTATTTATCATAATAAAAAAAAAAGCTTGTTTAGAGCTTTAGCATGCTCTTAAGTTTACATATTGTTAAATGCAAGCTATATATAAGTCATGTGACATCTGACTTTTTATTATATAGATATATAAACTTACTAACTGCATTTATGAATATTAGTTATAATCAATATAAGTATAATTTAACATTTTTTATAATGTTAAACAAATACATTTTTAACTTCCCTAAGATATCTTCAAAGATTGTCTAAACACTAGTATAATAAGTCTATACCTGATCAAAATACTTATTTTACAAAGTACCATTGTAATTACAGTTGTTTTTTGTAACTAAGTTGATATGATATATATTATGGTTAAAAGATTAAAGTTATTACTTTTTACAATCCCTCTTATATTACATTCTCTTTAAACAAATAAACTAATATTTATAATATATATATATAATATTTTCAGGTTGTATGATACATAAGTAGAGTATTTTTTGGATTAAATGTCAAAACATCAGGAAATTAAACAAAACAATGCATGGTTTAATCCAAAAAGTACTATATAAATATATATTTGCAAAGAAATCAAGTCTTATATCACATGATCTAATTTAACAAGTTTGTATTACAAATGTTATCTAATGAGCTTGCCAGTAGTTCTTAATGAGCTTTTCAAAATATTCCCAACCCCAAACCAATTTCTGCTTCTGGCTTCCTCAGTGAGGTGCTAGTATATTCAAGCATTAGAATTAAAATACTGATAAAGCCAGAAGCAGAAACTGGTCTGGGGTTAGGGATATTCAAAAAGCTTTCTATTGGCAAGCTCATTAGATTATATATATATATATGGAACTTGTAATGAATAATATTTCTGTACCGTAATTTTCTTGAAAAAGATCTATGATTCCCATGATGAACATTTTGTGATGAATCAGCATTCATCAGATGGCCCAGACCACAATTTCTTACATGTATCTTTAACATTATTTAGTGTATATATATTGAAACAGACAGATCGAAGAACCGATCTTCGTTTCATGTGTTTTAGGTACGGTAATTCGAACCACTATCTGCCCGCAGTGAGATTTATCTATTTTTAGTCATAATAAAGCAATTAGTTATATATTTTATGTTTTGTAAATCAATAGATAAGATTCCGTATATAAATGTCACAAACCATGAGATAATATTCGTGTGTGCGTGGTTTGTGGATTTATATCAATTTAATTTAAAGTTTATTGCGGGCGTATTTGTTTGAATTTTAGTTTTTTTTTAAAATTGTACAAAGTCGTTTAAAAATACTGATCAAAAGTCACATTCCTTTGATCAGTGTTTTTAATTAAAATCTAAATTACACAAATGTACAGAGTAATTAAATTGTATTCGAAATTAGATAAGAAATGTAGATTTGTAATTACCGTGTCAATTTAAAAGTTGCGTATTAAAGTAAAAGGACAATGGGGGATAATTAATGTTGTATGGTCAAGCTGGATGGCTGGAAGCTAGAGAAAGTAGGAGGAGCTTAAACACAAAAACCAGGCGGAAAGGTCAATCATGGCCATCTTAGAAAAAAAACAGAATTCTAACTTTTGACGTGGTTGAGAGAGGTAGTCTTAAGACAAGACTGCAGCTGCTAGAGTAATTCCTAGAACTTTGTTAAGAAGCTCACCTGTAAACCGCAATGTTGATGGGCTAAGTGCCAGGAACTGATCTCTGCCCTGCCAAATTGAATCTTCGTGCCGCTGACTGATCATGTTGTTTGTGCTTCATAGTTTCCAGCTTCCAATCTCCAAATTGACAATGCCTTTCAAATAACTTTCAATATGCGCGCCTACGTTCGTCGGAAATATCAATCGGGAACAGCCAAGCCGGATGAAGAAAGAAGGGTAACTGTGTTACATGAACTTTTAACTTTCTCCCGAGCTTAATTTTATAGTTAATGTTATCAATCAAATAAAGTACATGTAAGTTTTATGTTGTTTAAAATGCTATTGTTTAACCTGTCAGTAAATTTTCTTTTCTTTTAATCCTCCGCTCTAGTCTTTAGAAATAATTTATAAAAATTGTAATTAAGAGTAATAATAATTTAAATGAATGCCTTTATATTTTCTTTGTGTTGCATATTCCATAAACAAACGATGCCAATAGTAATATTTCCCAACTCTGTGTAAAACTAGTGTACAATAATGATCAAGTTATTTAAAAGTAAATTTCGTTTTCTGAATTAAATATTCTTTTATATTTCGAGTTGGTAAATGTTGAATCCCTTTATTATTCTATTTTAAGTGGTCATATAATTGCAATCTAAGGTTCAATGTTAAATATATATATTGGTTTTAAAGTGTTATATTAATGTCATGTATGATATGAGAAATGATTCACTGTATAATTTAATACTATCGCTACCGCCTGTCAACCTGAAGGGTTAAGGGTTTCAGAGTAAATTTAATTAGTTATTTTCTCGCGATCAGTTTAATTCCGCTATATTTTATTGGGATAAGGATCTCAGCCTGTGGCGTAGAGACAGACGAATAGATTCCAGGTTTTGTATAATTTCTTTTAAAAATCCACTTCAAGTACTCGTCCTTGATGTCTGTGGCAATGCCTTCTCTTCGCTGAAGTTAGCGTCTCGCCATTCTACCATTGGGAAAAGAAAGCAGTTTCTTTCCCAGGTTATCTCTTGGATCACCGGGTTCGAAATGATCCCGGCTGGTTGTCGTGTCCCGGAGCTACTTGGGGGCACTAAGCCTTGTCAAAGTACAAGCCGCCCGGTATTCCGTTAATGCACCGCAAGTGATTACTGTAGGGCTTTTGAATATAGGCAACCACCAGTACATCTATCTTCCATGCCGTATTTATATAAAACCACTTCCAACTGTCCATCTACGTAACGGCTCGAGTCTATTCGAATAAAATAAGTTAATAAAACCCTTTTTGATAAATATCTTTTCAATGCTCAAATACTCTGATTCTCTTAGCCACCCGTCAATCATTTAACTACACAGCTATTGGCATGAGTTTGTTCACGAGATAAAATGATTGTTAAAGACTAGTAGCTAAATACAAGAGGATTCATGGAAGTCTTACCGTACTGTTGAACGCTATATTTATATGTTTTCTAATTTTTCTTATTAAACACTTTATTTAATCTACTTTTTGTGTCCTCCACCTTATTACTCTCTAAGTCTAGGTAGCCACTTACTGTCTGTATTGGCAACTTAAATATGTACGTTACATGAATGACCGTTCCAATATCTAGAGTCTAATAAATCTATATATCATTAACTGTAAGAATTTAGTCTATGTTCTGAGCTGAGCTAGAAAAGGGATAACCCCATGCTGTTATAAAGTCATCATCGGTTAGTCATACCGGGGTTTGGGTTTGAATTCAGTTGGCGTTTGGAATGTATTCTTAAACGCGGACTGGGTTTGAACTCGGGTACTGGGTATGAGTAAGCGTGGTGGATTTATACCGGTACAATATATATATATCAAATTACTACAAATTAATTGATGTGTCAGATGTGCTTCCCTCACAACTTAGACATAGATCATTTAATAAAAATATATTAATAATTTTATTAATCATTTATTAGACTAGAGATTATCTAATAATGAATAATATTTGTAGTGTAATTTTCACTACACCTCTCTCACACAAGGTAAGGACTGATTTCCATCAATCTTTTAGTGAGTTCTGGTTCAGCACAAAATGTGCATCTTGGAGACCATTAATCTTTTTCACATATCTTTGCAGCTTTTTTTTTTATTTTCTTGAACTGAGCTTAAAATTTCATGAATATGGGTGCTGGTTGCCTGTTGAAGGAGCCTCTTTGAGAAACTGTTGATGTGACAATAATGGAAGAATGTGTGGCTTAATTTATACTTAATTACCCATGAAGATAAGCTGAAGGTTGATTAGACCAGATCTGGAATCAGGTTTTTTAGTGAAAGGCACTATTGCAATTAAGTACAAACTTTTTGCACTATATATATATATATATCCTCTGGGATAAGAAATTGATCACATCATGAGTATATACAGTATAGTGAAATGATAACTCAAAATGAATGCATATGTCTATAATTACATTCTGCCACAAGATCTTAAAAGTGGATAGAAACCAGTACCTTACCTGTGTGTGAGAATAGTGTAGTGAAAATTATACTTCATAAATATTATTCATTATTGGATAATCTCTAGTCTAATGAATGACTAATAAAAATTATTAATATATAGAACTTGTTTTAATAATATCCATCCAAATTAAATTAATATCCAATAAACAATAAAAAATACCACAAACATATCTTGGTAAAATATCAACTTTAATAATGCTTAAAAGAGTAATTAATACTCTTGAACGGGTATGTGTTTTGCCTGGACTTAATATCTATAATTAATGTAAACATTTTATTTTTTTATACTGTAGCTTTAAATACACTAGAGTAAAATGTGTTAACGAGATGGCAAACAATGATAGATGATCACTAATGATGACAGACTGTTATCACTGGGTACAGTAAAACTATTTTCTAATTCTTACAATTTGGACATTTCTAGGTAACAGATTGGTGTTTTGTGTTATACACATACGCACACTTATGTATAACTTATTAATAATTTCTATTTAACCATTTATAACTGGAAAAAAAAAAGAAATATAATAAAAGTTTTAACATATCTTTTCCAAACAATAAAATTTGTGGTACTCTTTCTGAATCGCGAATATTTTTAACGTTCGCATAACTTTCTAAATATAAAGAGAACTTCCAGTAAGCTTGATTATAAATAACAACGTAGCTTAAACCACGGCACATGCGCTTTAAAGATGAACACTATATTGTAAAGTTTCTGATAAAAAGTGTTGTGATAAAAAAGGAATTCTTATCAAAAGTAATATACTTTGATTATTAAAAATTTACAATAAGATAAGAATTATGTGGAAAGCAAAGTATATTATACCTGGATGATTATCATAATCATCATCACCACTATTATTATTCTGCAGATGTAAATGAAAAACTTTACCCTTAACAACAAATAGCATTATAGACTTCCAAAACTTTATAATAAATATTTCAATTACTATTGATATCTTTTTTCCAAACATAAATACTTTCGTTAATAGATTAATTACTTTAAATATATATATTTAAATATAATATTTACTTACAATAATATTGTTTATACTGAACATAATGTAATTAGAAGAGATTTGAACTCAGACTTTTAAGCTTTATACAACTATCCATTCCATCCTATACAACTGGCACACATGACTAGATAGATATAAAAAAGATAAACGATCCCCAATATATATATTTTGCACTGAACCAGCACTCATCAGTTGGTCCCAATCATCATCTCCCATATATATATATATATATATATATAATCAGTGCTTAGTTTATATTAAAATAGCAGATCTTCTAACTTTAATGAGTAAGCTTCAATCTTCTCACCCTCCAACTCTTCAGCCACCCATATCATTAAAAATCTGATGATGGAGTACTCAAAGCCCTTGTTGATGCCAATATTAGCACCATGTCCATGTTGACTTTGAAGATTCCATCATCAGATTTTCAATGGTATGTATGGCTAAAGAGTTAGAGATAGAGAAAATTAAAACCAATCCATTAAATTTTGAAGATTTACTATCTTAATATAAACTGAGCACTGACTATATATATATGTGTGTGTGTGGCGGGGTGATCTGGTCTAACTGATGAGTGCTGGTTCAGCACAAAATATATATATTTGGAGATCATTTATTTTTTCATATGTATGTGGACATGTGTGTTGGTTGTATAGGATGAAGTGAATAGATGTAGGGAACCTGAAAGTCTGAATTAAAATCCCTTCTAATTACATCAAATTCAGTATAAACAATGTACTTGTAATCAAATATTACATTTTCAGCTTGCATTTTGCCCATCCCTCTTGTGTGTATTTAAATGGATATTAAAATCCATATATATTAAAATGGAAAGCTAAAGGAGTGAAAGTAAATGGAGATTATTTAAGTCATTTAGATTTTGCAGATGATGTAGTTGTTTTTGCAAATCATGCTTTAGAGTTACAGGAAATGTTGCAGGAGTTATCAGATGAAAATAGGAAAGTAGGACTAAATTAAAATGTTAAAAAGACTAAAGTAATGTTTAATAGATTTTCTCAAAATATTAAAATAAAGATTGATTATGATGAATTAGAATAAGTTAACAGCTACAAATACCTTGGTCATATTATTAATACAGATGGAAGCATAATGGATGAAATTAATCATAGAATTAAACTTGGTTGGAGTGCTTTTGGTAGAAATAACTTGATACTAAAAGGAAATAGGCCTATGTATTTGAAAAGGAAGGTTTTTAATAAATGTGTTTTGCCAGTTCTTACTTATGGATCTGAGACTTGAACACTTAATAGAAGAGCAATGCAGAGACTTCAAACCACTCAAAAAAGTATGGAGAGCTGCATGTTGGGAGTAACAAGAAGAGATTGAAAACGCAATATATGGGTAAGAGAACAAATAGGTGTTACTGATCTCATTGAAAAAATTAAAAGACTGAAGTGGAGTTGGGCTGGACATATTGCTAGAAGAGATGATAATAGATGGACAATTGAAATTTTAAACTGGATTCCAAGAGATTGTAAAAGACCCAGAAAGAGACCACATGTGAGATAGATGGATGAAATAAGAAAGTGTGCAGGGGTGATGTGGAGAAGAGAAGCTAAAGATTGGAAAAGATGGATTGAACTTGGAGAGATCTTCATCCTGCAGTGGATTCATAATGGTTGATGATGATTATGATGATTAAAATCCTATACTTGAGGAGTCAGAATGACTTAACAACAACATGGGTATGACAATAATATTGGCATCAACATGGGCTTTGAGCATTCCATCATCAGATTTTCTATGATATAGATGGTGAAGAGTTGGAAGGGAGAGAATATTGAAACTTATACAATAAAGTTTGAAGATTTGCTATCTTAATATAAACAGCACCGACTATATATGTGTGTGTGGAGGGGAGTGATCTGTACTAACTGATGAGTCCTGGTTCAGCACAAAATATGTATATTGGAGATTATATTTTTTTCACATGTCAGTTGTATAGGATGAAGTGGATAAATGTAGGGAACTTGAAAGACTGAGTTCAAATACTTTTGAATAATTATATTTAAATATGCATATCTATGTAATACCTAACATATTCCTTTAATTTGTTTACTTTGCTGCTAAAATATTAATAAATTGAATTGAATTATCTTTAAATAATTTTCTTATGTCATTAAAAAATATAATATCTAACACCTAATACATGTTATTCATTTGTTTGTTTTTATTGAATTTTATATTTATTTGTTGTTTAATTTTTATGCAATCTGTAATTGTCTTTGACTGTACATATATACAGTAAAAAAAATGATTATTTAATAGTACTTTTCTTAAAACAGGCAAAACTCTCTATATGTATTGCCACTCAGTGCAAGCCAGAGTAATCAATGGATGCCAGAAGGCTTGTGCATAAAATCCCCATCTAATGCCTACTTATCCAATATTCCCAGACTATTTTTTGGCCATCTTTTATCTCTACTTAACTACAAAACTATGAGTCTTAAATTGAAAACACCATAATATTTTCAATTCAAGCTCATTAGTTTATATAGTCATATAGGTCTGAACTCAGTTCAGTACCTAAACATTTTGGTGCCTTTGGTTCTTTAATAACCATAGCCACAACTATCCTATTACTCTGGCTTAACACTGAGTGGCAAAACATATAGAGAGTTGTGCCTGTTTTAATAACAGTTATAAACAAGCATAAGAAATTGTGATCATGTGATGTTTATTGGCTTAAAACCAATCCTGTCTAATAGAATAGTGGTGACTATGGTTATTAAAGAACCAAAGACACCAAAATGTATAGGTACTGAACTGAGTTCAGACTTTTATGACTATATAAGCTAATGACCTTGGATTAAAAATATTATGGTGTTTTCAATTTAAGATTCATAGTTTTGTAGTTAAGTAGAGATAAAAGGTGGCTGCTGGAGAGTTGCATTAGATCCTAAGATCTAGGTGCAGGGCTCTCAGATCCAAGGTTCCTTACTGATGAAGGCCACAAGCCAGAAATTAGTCTGGGAATATTGAATGAGTAGGGACTAGATACGGATTTTATGCACAAGCTTTCTGGCATCCATGGATTACTCTGGCTTGTGCTGAGTGGCAATACATATAGAGAGTTTTGCCTGTTTTACTAACAGTTATAAGCAAGCATAAGAAATGATGATCATGTGATGTTTATTTGTACTTTTCTTGTTTGAAGTAATTTATCTTTTGTATTTTGATATATTACGTAACTAAATTTTATTATTATAAAGTACTCTAAAGTTACCATCAATTTATGATGGCTATACTCTTTACAAATGGTTACTGATAAATGAAGATAAATGAATGATTTGTGCTAAATATTAAAGCTGCTGAACACTAAAATTGGGAATCAAGCTTGTATTTTTTACGAGGCGGGTTTTTTTTTTTAATATAATAATAACGTGAAAGCTAAACACTTTCAAACAGAAACGCTTTTCACGTTATTACAATATTATCTGTTTACGCTTAAAAAAATTTGATTTTTAATATAATGTAAACACTAAGTTTATTCTTGGCTTTACTAAAATGAATAATCCTCAAAGTTCTCTGGCAGAGATTGTATTATTAATGATTTGATTTTTCAAAAAAGAAAGTGCATTTTTAGCTTGACGTAGTATTAAAAAAATGTGATGCTTCAGAACTATAGGAATATTAAGACAGAAATTCAACAACAGAACAAAAATGTTTAAAGTGATTGCAAAAAAGAGCTTTAGAAAACTCAATGAAAATACCACGTGATAATATTGAATTTAATAATGTAAATATATATCTTCATTTTCATTCTCTATGTGAAGTCAATAGATTAGCAACAGATTATCTAAGACAATATTTTATATTGAACCTTAACATGATTTTTATGAAAAAGATAGATTTTCATCACCTTCCTCCTCCATATATATTGATTGTAAAGACTGTCCTAATAACTCTCTGGAAAAGTGCAAGTAGATATATTTATGTTTTATGGATTAACAATGATATATAGATCAAAACTCATCTTTTTTTTTTGTTTGTTTTTTCTTCTTTTTTTTTATCTTTTGGAATTAGAATGACTATAATTATTCATGAGCAACTGCTAATAAATTACAATGGATGATGGGAATTAGTAAAACTGCAAATAAGATGCAGTTACTTGATCATTCCTTTTGCAAAGCATTGAAAAAATTACATGAATCCAAAAACAATATGGTCCACTTTAACATAATTATATTATAATTATAAATTTATTAAACGCACATTGATTATGTAAGTAATATTTACTGAGGCTGTAACCTCGAGAATATGCGTGTAAAATGCGATAGTAGGGACATCTACAGTTATTAAAATGGGCAAAACTCTCCATACAGTAGTGCGACTCAGTGCCAACCAGAGTAATCAATGGATTCCAGAAGACTTGTGCATAAAAATCTCTATCTAGTGCCTACTCATCCAATATCCCTAGACTGCATTAGATCCTAAGATCTAGGTGCAGTGCTCTCAGATCCAAAGCTCCTCGCTGACGAAGGCCATAAGCCAGAAATTAGTCTGGGGATATTGGATGAGTAGGCACTAGATAGGGATTTTATGCACAAGTTTTCTGGCATCCATTGATTACTCTGGTTGGCACTGAGTGACACTACTGTATGGAGAGTTTTGCCTGTTTTAATAACAGTAATGTGCTGATCATGTGATAATTATGTTATATTTAGCAGATAGAAGAAGTTTTTTGATTCTCTTTTAAATAATGATACAAAATAACAAATGATTTGTTTTAATGATATGCTTCTAATTTATTCATTTAACTTTGGACAAAGTTATTGAGCTTAATAAATTAAAAATATTAAAATAAAAAGACTGCTGTCCTGTTAGAATACCAGATTAAGTTTTTAAATATGTAGCAATATATTAGCATTGAGCTTATATTTAAATGATATATATATCTTTGAAGTTGTGCCATCTGATATTAAGGATGTCTCTATTGTTCTATATATTAAAAATAATAAGCATAAAAGAGTTATCATGCAATATTCTTGTTATTATTGACTACAAAAAAAGTTCTTTCAAGTATTTTATTAAATAGATCACTTTTATCTCTAAATTAATGATTTTTAGAGATCCAGTATGGTTTTAGACAATTTCAACTTAAATATACGTATGAAATAAGTGATGGGTTTTGAGTTGATATTTTAAAGATCTAGTATTCGAATATTCTAGCTCTCCACTGACAGGAGCCATAAGCTCGAAACCAGTTGGTTTGGAGATGAGAGTGTTCTGGATAAAGATTTTAAATGTTTTCTCATACCGCACTTATTAATTAAGAGCTTGTTTGAGCTATTAGTACACTCTCTGTATTGCATTTTTGTAAATACAAGCTTATAAAAGTAATGTCACTTTATATATGACTTGCTTTTTTTGATTATTATAATTTTACCTTTAAGGCTTTGGCTATGCTGAGGCTATTAAAATATGGTAGATCTGAATTTAGTTCAGTCCCACATAGCTATTTAAGTTAGATAGCTGGACTTAAAGACATTTTCATGTCTAAAAATTTCAGTGTTTCTACTTAAATATACGTATGAAACAAGTGCTGGGTTTTGAGTTGATATTTTAGATCTAGTGTCCGAATATTCTAGCTGTCCACTGACATAAGCCATAAGCTTGAAACCGGTTGGTGTGGAGATGGGAGTGTTCTGGATAGAGATTTTAAATATTTTCTCATACTGCACTTATTAATTAAGAGCTTATTTGAGCTATTGGTATGCTCTCTGTATTGCATTTTTGTAAAGCATTGTAAACATGATTTTTATAACCAGGTAAATGAAAAAAGAATAGTGAATGAAGATTTTACAGAATTTGTTCAAGACATTTGCCTCAGTTAAATGAAAACATTTTTAGAAGTATTTGACATTCAGAGATAACCCTTTGATATTTATTTAGATTTTACTGTTTCTACATAATGATATATTATAAAATGTTATGGTTACTGATGAAAAGCCTAAGGCTTTTAAAATAAAATAGATGTTAAACAAATACACATAATAACTTCAAATTTCTTTTCCATTTTTAAGACAATGGTCTTTGGAAGTGTACAGACATTTTATGAAGCAGGTAGCATTACATATTAAATAGCTATTAAAATGTGATTTTATTTTTCCTTTAAGGCAATAATACCACCAATTAACAGAATGATTTACACAACATTATTAATGTTCTAAATGTAAAGTATTCTATGGCCTAAATAAAATGTTTTTTTTTTAATCTTTTATTTTATTTCAGTAAGTTGCAATTAAATTATAGTCTTCATCAGAGCTAAAATATATAATTTTTATACAAAGAATTATTATCAATAATTTAACATATAACTAACTTTAAAACAGTTTTTAAATAATACTGCCATTAATTTCATATAAACAAAGGAAGCAAATTGATCTCCTCCAGGCTGTAAATTAAAGGCACACTAAATGTTGAACAAAAGATCAAGAATAGAATGAATCCACCTATTCTTGTAGCTCTGATGTTTATAGGTATATCTTCCTTGTCAACACTGTTGGTAATTCAAAATAAAATTAATTTATCAGCCAGATAGAATATTGCTATTAATTGATTATGAGTTTAATAATTCTTAAGTGTCATATTCCATCTGCTGATAAATTAATTACACTCTGAATTACCAAAAATAGTACAAAGGTATGCATATAAACATTAGAGCTACAAGAATAGGTGGATTCATCTTATTCTTGATTTTTTGTTCAATATTTAGAGTGCTTTTAATTCATAGCTTGGGGGAAGGGTGATTTACTTTATTTTTGTACCTATACATTGATCTATGTTTAATTTAAAGTTTATATATATATATATGTGTGTGTGTGTATATATATAATTTTTTCACTTTGATTTACAAGTGTCATACAAATTAAGGAAGTTCGACACTTTTTAACTAAAATGTAATAATTTGTATTAATAAATACTGAATAAATAAATGATAAAGACATTTGTATTAATAAATACTGAATAAATAAATGATAAAGACATTGTGTAAGAGATTGTGGCATGGGCTAAGTGAAAAGTATTGGTTCATCATAAAATGCATCATGGAAATCATCAGTCCTGTGGTGGAAGGAAAGTTTAATATATATATATAATCTGCGTTAGATTAAATATTATTTGAATTTCATAATATAAAGAAAGTAAAGTGTGGGGTTATTTTTTCATAATAACCAGAGATATATTTAACAGTAGTGTTGCTCAGAAACATCTGTTATTACTGAAAGTTCAAAAGCTAAATTACTTTGTTTTAATACCCAATGAAGTTGCTAAACACATTCCTAGTTATTAAAAAGAAAGAGTCCCATATTTTACTTTGTTTATAAAATATATACCTATCTTCAAATATTTATAGTAATAATAAACATATATATACTTTTAAATGTTTTTAAGTCCTTAAATTTATTTAAAATGTACGAGTGTATTTATCATCAGACTGTTTTAAAGTCAAATAAACTATATAAGATTACTAATCATGAATTTTAATATATGGATTAAAATTATATTTCTTTGTTCTGATAAAGACTATAGATGTTCAAAGCTATTAATGAAATAAAATAAGATTATAAAAAGCATTATATTCATGTGTATAGAGATGAACTTTTAATGTTCCTTAAAATAATTATAAAACAATGCCAAAAAGAGATTAGAAGGTTTAATAAATAGGATATCAATGCAAACTATAAGGACTTTCATTTAGTAATTAATATTTAGATATTTTGTCAATCTAAAGATAAAAGAAAATCCTCAACATTTTTTTTTTGTGTGTGTGTAAGTGGTTATCAACTTGAGAGTGTAAATTAATTTAAATATCTTACTAATTTTTTTAGACAAAACGATAGTTTTGGATATTAGAATATAATTATGGTTGATAATGCATACAAAATTCTGTACTTTATCATAACATAACGTTTCATTAAATCAATTGAATATATGTATATATTTTTGCCAAATTAATTGTAAAGAAGAGAAACATGGATCACTTATTGGTATAATATAGGAACACTCAAAATATTCTATTTAAGAATTTTCTGTAATATTCTTAGAATATAATGGCAGGATAATAAGATTAATCCATATATTTTCCACTTTCATAAATGTTATGATATTGAATTTATCAGTGCAAAGGTAAATCATCATGGAAATCTACGTGTAAACAGATTTCTTCAAAAAGCATTTTATGGGCAATTTATGCATATCTTTTTATTGTAAAATTACACCTTTTCTAAAATTAGAAGATCATCTTAATCTCTTCTTTCTTAGTTTGAAATGCAAAGCAAAGCGTTCTGCCGCTCTATTTTGTTCACTTTAGCACCCTTTCAATTTGATGTCATTTTTATATTAGCCACTCATTTAGTCCAATTTATTTATAAAAATAATAAATGTATATTTTAGTTTTTCTTTTTGTAGATAGATATCAAATCTAATCACTGGTAAGATGTAATTATCTAAATTCATTTCCTTCTCACTTAGAAAAAGGTTAAGTTTCAATTTAATTTAAAAGCTTGTTTTTACATCATAAATGTATTTAAGTTTATTTCAATGATATATTCATTAATAGAAATAAAACATAAACCCATGCGTTAAAAAAAAACCTTTAATTGAATGTTTGGATATGTTGTTTTTTAATTTTTCAATATAAATTAAATGCTAATAAATTTTTAATTAATTTTGTTTTTAAAATAATTATATAATCTTTTTAACATATTAATTATTTTTGAAAATATTTTACATTTGATACATTTTTTTCAATAAACGTTACATATATAAAAAATTAAAGTAACATTTTAAGCCTCTGCTTAATTAAGTTTAATCTTCAATATAAAAATTAAAAATTATTCAAAGAGTTGCACTATTGATTATTTTCAGTGAGATAATAAGGTTAAAGATAGTATACCATAAACTAGTATAATTAGGTAAAAGATTAAAAAGTCTTTGAATAAAAAGAGTTTATTGCAGCCACTAAAAATTAGTATTATTAGAAGTCATATAAAAAAAGCTAGGGACCAGTATATAATATATATGTAAATATTAATGGTTCATGTATTGCATACTTTTAAGTTTTTGTTCTTTATTCTTTTCTTTAAGTTAGTCTAATAGTCATACTTATTTGAAAATGTTTTCCATTATAAGCGGAATCATTCTCTGGTTTGCTCACCTATTGTAGTATATGCTTCTACTATTACATACTTCTTGCATGAATCCTTCTGCATCAATCTGACAAATGATATTGTCATGTGAAGTCATGGTGCCATGTAGAAAATTTTTTGTAAATGTGTTTTGCATATTTGGTAATGTTTTTAACAGATAACAAACAAACTGGTCTCATAAAAACACAAGTTTATAAGTGGTTTAATTGAAATTAAACTTACCACATCTCTAAAAAGCATGACAAGTAAAGTCCAAAGTCAAAACATGGCCAATTTTTTAATGGCATTTTTCTCTCAGATTTAGTTCTTAATGGTTAGGCATTTTATCTGCAAGTTCTGAAACATTTACATGATAAAACAGGCAAAACTCACTATACATATTGCCACACACAGCAAGCTAGAGTAATCAATGGATTCCAGAAGGCTTGTGCATAAAATCCCTATCTAGTGCCTACTTATCCAATATCCCCAGACTAGTTTCTGGCTTGTGGCCTTCATCAGTGAGGAGCCTTGGATCCTAAGATCTAGGTGCAGTGCTCTCAGATCCAAGGCTCCTCACTGATGAAGGCCACAAGCCAGAAACTAGTCTGGGGATAATGGATGAGTAGGCACTATGCACAAGCCTTCTGGAATCCATTGATTACTCTAGCTTGCTGTGTGTGGCAATATGTATAGTGAGTTTTGCCTGTTTTAAAACAGTTATACACAAGCATAAGAAGTGGTGGTCGTGTGATGTTTATTGACATTTACATGATGTAGTAAAATGTAAATGTCCTGTTTTGTGATAAAGAGTGTTGGATTTACTGTGACAAAGTGTCATCTTGCAAAACCTTGTAAAATACTTTTTAATTGAATTCAGCACAACTCAGCTTATTTATCCATCATATTCACTCGATCTTGCTTCATTAATTTTTTTTAATCTTTTTAATGAAAAACTGTATTTTTTGCAGTCTTAGAAGTTGTGAAAACAATGCCACAGACATTAAATGACATCACTATGTTTAGACTGGTGTATTGTATCAAATGGATAGTAATTTGAAAGAGATTAAATTTATAACACTTAAATATAAATAAACAATTTTTTATTATAAAATTCTGGTTACTTTTGAGTACTCTTCATATATATATATATGTCCACAGATGGCGTTCTACCAAAAACACCGATCAAGCATATGTTTTGTTTACATAAACGTCAGAGTAGTATTCACTATCCCTAACTATAATTCCACTTTCAGATCATGATTTCAAGCTATTTGCTATTATCGGTGAAAGACAGGAATAAAGAAACTAGATCTAAACACAAACTCTGAGCGTTTATGAAACAATTTCTATTCAGCTTGCAAGCGTGAATTTTTTAGACACGTAATGTCTTCATCTCAGCATAGCAAACCAGATAGCTATATGGGTCTGATCTCAGTTCAGCATCACCACATAGTAGAAGCCTCTGCAATCTATCATTGCAAGAAAGACCTCAAAGGTACATTTATGAAAAACAAAAATGCATTTTTGTTTTTCATATATATATATATATATATATATATAATAGAAATAAAGATATTATATCCATATAATCAGAGATAATATGACTTTTAAATGTTATTAATTGACAATCCCAAAGGTAGACAAAAATTAAAAGAAATCTCTATTTAAATGGATATAACTTATTTCTATTCTTTATCATATATATGGATTGCAAAAAGAAATTTTCTATTAACTAAAAGAAAATTCTAATTTTTTAGAAGCCTTAAGAAAACTTAAACTAGTAAGGTACATTTCATATTTTTATTATTATAAAGGTTGAGGATTAATTATATGATAAATGAATAATGATGGCTGTCCTTACACATAGATTGTCTACTGGTGAGTTTAATATCAAAAAACATCTTAATTTTTCTTCTCAGTTGTCTAATAATTCTTAGCTAAAACATTAATTAGATCAAGATGAATTCATGTTTGCGTGATATATTTACAATCAAGACAGACAAAATTAAGTTATAACTCTTATTTTTAGAGGCTATAAAATTGTTAGCCAAGACTGGGATTAGCAATAAAAACAGTGATTATTAAGAATTCTTTTATTATTGATTTAGATTACCATTCAATAATGATATTCTTTAAGTTATCTATCATTATAGATCACTTTCAAGTATGGTAGATGCCCTAATTGAAAAAAAAGAATTGTTTAATATTAAATGAGATATTGTTATATTTTGTGAAGTTAAAAAAAGTGAAGAGACGATTTATATAAAATATAGATGTAATTTGCTACAAAAGCACAAATAAGAGAACCATTAGTGGAATGGGCTTCATTAAAAATAACAAATAAAAAGAAAACTTGATGAAAAAAAAAAGAGATTGATGGAGCATAGATAGAAAATCTATGTTATTTGTTCAATTGCAGAAAATTTAGGTTTAGCTTTCTATGAATCCTCATTCTGGTGAAATAGTAGATTTTTATTTAGATCTAAAAAAAATCCTTTTAGTAAGAAAAAACGTTTTAAAATTGTTATGAATATTAAATTAATGCTAAAATTGATCAACATTTTAAAGTTGAAGATATTATAATAAATTTGGATATGGAGATAGAAAGGAAAGAAAAAGCAAACATGAAATTTGCTAAAAAATTAAATCGTACATTCTTTTTAAAAAAAATCTAAAACGAAATTATATATGTTGCTTTTTAATGAAGGCAAGGTAGAGCGGATTATATTTTGACTAACTAAAAATATGTTTTAGAACCGTAATGTGTTTAATAGATTTAACATAGGAAGCGATTATCGATTAGTGAGATGTAAGGTAGATGTTAATACAATATTATTTTTAACCTTCAGATAGTTTTAAAATTTTGGAAGATTTGGGTCATGGTTCGGACTTAAATAAAACCAATAAGAAAGTACATTAATAGGGTATAAAAAAAAAATAGAAATTGGCCAGTAAACTTTCAATTTGAGGCAAGGCAATACAGAAAGAAAAAAAAATTATAACAATTTTAAATGGCCTATTTAAAAAAAACGAATGCCTAAAAAATTTTAAAATGGTAGAGAATAAATTACTGATAATGTAAGAAATATATAACTACAAATTGTCTAAGAAAACTATAGAAAAAAAATAAAAGTCTCAAAAACATATGATAAAATCTTGGCATTGAAAATCATTTCAATAATAGGATGAGAAGAATACATCACAATAAAGAAAGTATAATATTATGAAGTATGAAGAAGAATTTTGCAAAGAATTATATAATAAGAAAACATTGTAACTCCTATAGCTAACAGCAATTAAAAAAATATTGAATTGGAATTAGGTCAATATAACTTTTCATGTTAGGTTAACTAGATTTCAAAATCTTAGGCAGATTTGAATTTCATGTCTTTACCTTGGATAGCAAAATGTAATTAAAGATGGATTTTAAATGTTCAACTGCATGGCTTCCAGCTTTGAATTCCAATGCATCATTAAGAAAGATAAAAGCCAGAGTCTGATCTGAGCATTAAGATTTAAATATAATAAAGTATCTAGTAATCATTTATAACTCAAGATAATTCTAGTTATTGCTAGAGTAAGGAGTTTCTCTTGTTTTAACTCTTTCAATTACAACATTATCAGAATTGTCAAGTATATATTTAAAAAAATTTATCATCTCACACACTTTAATGCAATCTTTAATATAATTATTTCTTTATTTTGATTACAGTTTCAATTTTCCTGCAGTCTTCATCAGAGCTCTCTATAACTTTCACTTCTTTCTTTACAACTTGTATAACTTTCACTTCTCTCTCTACAACTGTAAGTTCTGATGAAGACAGCAGGACAATCGAAACTGTAAGCAAAATAAAGAAGGAATTATATAAAAAAGATTGCATTAAAGTATATAAGAGATGATAAAAAAATGTATTTATATGAATATATGAAGAGAAATGCAAAAAAAGTAAATAAAAGAGATTCAATGAAATTTATGAAGAGTAAAAGTGCTTTAGAAATTAATGGAATTATTATTAATTTTTTAAAAAACGCACAACTAAAAATACAAAAATTATTGACAAAACTATATTCCAAATCACTGAATAATAATGGTGTACCAGATAATTGGGAAATTGTATAATGCTATTGATATTACAAAGGTAAAAAAAAAAGATATTACAAATTACAGATCTATTAGTTTTGTATCGTCTGTATAATTTCTTTACTAATAAACCTAGAAAAACTTTGTATTCAAATAAATCAAAATAAAAAGCTGAATTTAAAAGTGATCAATAATCAAATATTAAGAAAAGACATAGAAAAGACCAATGATTTTGAAATGCAATCATGTTTTGGATTAATAAATTATAAAAATCTATTGGATTCTGCAAATATTTTTGCAATGAATCTGTAAGAATTTTTGCAACAAATAAGATTCATAATATTGCCACATTCTGAAGATATATTTATCTTAATGCAAGAATCATGTTTAGATTACTTGGTAACTCTAACAATATTAATATTCATGCAGACCTTCATATGGTAAATATTTTCAAAAAATTTTACAACAGTTTTACCAGAGGTATTTTTCAGTATAAAACGACAAGAAAATAAAATTAAATGAGATTATTTGAATCATCTAAATGTTTCAAATGATGTGATTCATGCTTCAAAGTATCAGGAAATATTATGTTTATCGATGAAGCAGAAAGAATTGCCCCTATGATAAATGTTTAAAATAATTTCCAATTTTTTTATCCTTCATCTCAACTGCATCATATTATAACTATCACTAACACAAAAGTTAGGCCACTGTCTCCTTATGCATATATTTTGCAAATAATCTTCATTCTTCAGGTGAGCTAGATGTAACACCTGAATTTTTATACCCATGCTATTGGCTCAGTAACTTTTACTACAACAGTTTTATTCAAATTAAATACTGAATTTCTATACACTTTTAATCTCTTGTAAAAAGATCAGCAAATACTGCATATATATATATATATATATTACAATAATAATAATAATAATAATAATAATAATAATAATAATAATAATAATAATAATAATAATAATAATAATAATAATAATAATAATAATAATAATAATAATAATAATAATAATAATAATAATAATAATAATAATAATAATAATGGTAACAAACTATTATAAACAATCCTAAAATTTCCAGAAGTACTTTCGGTTAATTTCTTGAACCTGCCTCAACTGCCATTAAAATTCAAAAAGAAAACAAAGCGGAAGCAAACGTTATCAATTCAAATTCCAGGAATCTCGTACTTTAATGTTAACAGATTGCCTATTTATTAAATGCATTTTATTCCTATTTATAAAAATTGCCTCTTTAATTTTTCTTTTATTATGGTTTCTCTCCTCATGAAGAATTTTCACATTTTCAAAATCAAATTTAAATTTATATTTACATGTTTTTTCATGATTAAAGAAAACTGAAGGAGAAATTAAATCACCATTATTTTTACTTTTTGCACGTTTATATAACAATTCATGCTCCCTCAATCTCTTCTCAATAGTGTACCTACATTCACCTGTATATGATAGCATACAATCACAAAAAATTTGATATATGACATTATTTTTCTGCTTGACAGGTATGACGTCCTTAGAATTATTGACTAATTTATTAATATTGTTTGGAACTTAGAATGAAACATTCTTATATATATCCCTAAAAAATTTCACTTGTGGATTTGAAATAAATGGAATAGATATCCATTGTTTATTATTAATCTTCATTTCATTTAAATTATTATACTTTTTTTAAAATTGACATAAAGTACTGCTTATTTGTTCCATTTTATAACCAACATCAAGCAATTCCTTGGCAAATATCTCAATATTTTTCAGTTTATCATTTTGGTAACGACATAATTTTTCATTCAGAAACAAAAAAGATCTAAAACTTGCCATCTTATGCATCATTGGTACTTTTGATTTACAATTTTAGGATTGTTTATAATATATATATTATTTATAATACTTCACTCATATACACTTTAATGCAATTAATTTTCTTAAAAACTAATTGTTTATAATAGTTTGTTACCGTTATTATTATTATTTTTATTGTAATTACAATTTTGTTTTAATTTACGGACATTATATATATATATATATATATGAATTTGAACCCATACTTTCCAGATCCCGTTAGCTATCCAATCTATCTCATACAACCAATATACATGACCACACACATGTGAAAAAAATAAATGATCTCCAATATATGTATTTCATGCTGAACCAGCACTCATCAGTTGATCTAGATTATCATCTTCCACACCCATATATAATCAGTGCTCGGTTTATATTAAGATAGAAAATCTTCAAATTTTAATGGACAGGCTTCAGTATACTTTACTATTCAACTCTTCAGCCTTCCATACCATTGAAAATCTGATGATGGAATGTCGAAATCCCTTGATGGGTATTCCAACATCAGATTTTCAATGATATTGAAGACTGAAGGGTTGGACGGTGGAATAGACTGAAGTCTATCTATTAAAAATTTGAAGATTTGCTGTCTTAATATAAATCAAGCACTGATTATATATATGTGTGAATGATAATGATCTGGACCAACTGATAAGTGCTGTTTTAGCATGAAATATGTATATTGTAGATCATTTATTTTTTTCACATTTACGTTGACATGTGTATTAGTTATATGAGATAAATTGGATAGCTGAAGAAAGCTTGAAAGTCTGGGTTGAAATCCCATGATTACATTTAAACTCCAGGAATATAAAGTATACCTGTATTAATATATATATATCATTTCATTTCTTATAGCCATTTTTCAATAAATTATATGACCATAATGTTGTCAAAAAATTATAATCACTATTATTTAAATTTATTAAATCTATAATTTCAATTTATTTATAATTTGATTAAGTGTTTATATATATATTTAATTGAAATAATTTTCTTAACTTTATTTTTGGATTTTATTTTTGCTTCATTATTTTAAACTCAAAATTAACAAGTCTTTTTTCCTTTTTATGACCGTATCCTTATATTTAATATTCCTGTACAAAAGATTTGGTTTTTATTTCTTTGGGTTGTTTTATAGTATTATTAATAAATTATTTTATATTTTTAATTTTAAATAATTCTGATTTTTTTTTTTTTTTTAAGTTTACCTATTTTTTTTTTTAAAAAAAAAAAAGATTTAATGTTTCATTAAAAACAATCGTCAACCCCCCCCCCCTTTTCCAATCTCTATAAAATAAAAATAATCGAATAATTTATTGATCGCTAGTTCATAAGAAATTCGGGCTCCGGAAGTAACAAAACTGGGCGGTGAACTCCATAATCTGCCACTTTTTGACTATACCAAACCATACAGGGCCATAATTATAATTCGCCCCATTGTTTTAAATTTTGTTCAAAAAATGGATCATTGGACAACAAGCCAATCAACGATGCTTAAAAAAATAAAAACGCCAGCAATTTATAGTCAATATGGATACTGAAAACTATCTAGTTTTGTGAAATACGATAGTTATTAAAAATATTTAACATTATATTTTTCATTATTTACGTGTATTATATTTAAGCGTTTACGTCGAATATTTTTTTTAAAATATATGTAGCAAATAAATTATCTACAACTGCATATACATTACGGATAGTAACATTCGCTTACCGACGAGTAATACAATAATAAAACATGAAATTCCAATCTACGCAAAAAAATTCTTATTAAAATAAAAAAAAAATTGGTATACAAAATTACAAAAAGTTAATATAAATGTGCTTGATATGTTGGAAATGTTCCAAAATATGTTTCTTTCGCTTCACTACCGCAAGACAAAATTTACAATAAAACATAAAGCAAATATTCTTAAAGGAGTAAATTTTTTTTCCTCTTTTCAGTGCATAAAAGAATTTTGGAATGCTTTCGCTAAAGACTTTATTAAAAATAACCTTAACATGTAGATATTGATCGTGAAATATTTGAATTAAAAAATCGTGTGTAATTTATATCATTGTAGTATATTTCGCGCATGCGTTTGCGTATGTGGGTATGTGCATGCAACAACGTTAATGAAAATATATGAAATAAATATTTAAAAAAAGATTATTTCAAAATGCTTTTATTATTTTGAAGAATTTTTATTTTCTAATCAAATTATCACTTCAAGTCATAATTTATATTATATAATAAAAAATAATAGTAATGAACAGCCACTTCTAAATGAATATAGCCTTTCCAACTCCAAAAAAAAATGAAAGAAAGAAAGGTGAGAGAGATTATATAAACCAATCTGCGAACCACAAATATGTTTACATATAAAACATGCTGGTACATTTTTTTTGATTACTTATTATTTTACAAAGTTGTTTAATTTCTCCAACAGAAATTTTTTCTTTCTGAAATATATCAACACCATATCTAATTGTATCTCTCCAATGTATTATATCCCATGTTCAATCACTATATGAACCAATCTGTGACTGCAAATATGTTCACATATAGAGCATGGCTGATCCATTTTTCTGTTACTGCATATTTTATGCAATACCATCTCTAATTGTAGTTTTCTAATGTAGTCTATTCTCTGCCATATCGTCTCAATGGATATAACCGGCATTACATTTTTTAGAATAATTTGAGATAATCCTTATAATGAAAATCAGCTCAAGTTTTTTTTTCCATATGTCAAAGCATCGGCCCGTAAGCGAACCCGGAGCAACTGCTTGTAAGGCAGCTGTGCTGACCACTCGACCATCAACGCTTGACAAATCAGCTCAAGTTTATCATAAAACATACTTAATGAAGATATCATTTTGCAATAGTAGATTCTAAAGTATCACATTCAGCAAGTTGAAGAATATATTAATTGGTTTTATGATCATGTGATTTTATTTTAAAATTTTAGATAGCATTCTTAAATGCAACTCTTCTAATGCCTTTATATTACAGTGATAGGGCCCAGATCTGACTTGGGTGAATAAATTAGCTAAAAAATAACATCCTATATACTTGCAGTAGTTATTTATCTATAATGAAATGCTTTATATTTTAACTTCCTAAAAGCATCAGCAGCATATTGTAGTCTATATTATGCCTCAACATCTAAGTTCCCTTTTTATTTATATCAACTACCAAAGTGTTTAAACTGATTTGCATTCTCAATGTAATAAACATTCGTGCTAAAAGTTGCAGAGGATTTTTGTTCTACTACTGGTTGATAAAGAACTTGAATATTTTGAAAAGCATGGTTTTAGTGATTATTACTGGGTGAGAGATTATAAGAAAGTTGCTCCCAGGAAAATGACAGAACCAGAATTAATTCTAGGATCATATATTCTAGAGTCTGACACTCCCCTGCTGTGCAAAACCACACACAGCAATAAAAGGTATACACTTCTTAAATAGAAAGGAGGATGAATGAAATATAATTTAATTACAATAATAAAAAAAACAATGAGTAATATCTTAACTTAAATGCAAAAATAAAAGGTAAATCTCAAATGTAATAGATTTTAAGTGATTTACTGTGGGTAAATAATAAAAATTTCAGCTACGCAAATTTTCATTATTAATAACTCTTCTAGGTACCAAGTTATTGAATACTATGTTACAAATAGTTATAAAAAATAGAGTAAGTAATTAATGGAAATAAAATGATACTTATTTTTAGTGCTGCTGCCTTCAATCCTTTCAAACAAGCAATATTAGAGTCTTTTATCGATTGTGTCAGCATATGTAACCTCTAGTCTGGGGTGTGGTGGTGGTTATAACCATTTTATATTGGAATGCATTTCCACTTTAATTTTAAATCCAGATATTGAATTAAATTATTATCTTCCAGCTTAACTGTCTAATTCAAGCCTGAATTTGTATTCAAATCTCTGAACATGTGATTAATTGTATTTTGCAATCGTCCACATAACGTATATATATATAATTTTCTTGTGTATTCAATAAAGGGTATTTGTTTCTTTGTAAGCTATGGTCTGATTACAAATGATTCCATTAATGAACACGCCCATTAGCTAAGACTGCGTTGGAGATGCCTTTGCTCTAAAGTAATCTAATCATTAAAAGGCTTAATTTTTACAAATCTACAATAGTTATCAATCTTAAAGATGATTATTATTATTATTATTATTATTATTATTATTATTATTATTATTATTATTATTATTATTATTATTATTATTATTCAAACATGAATGATTTGTACTAAAGATTTTATGACTATTCTATGTTGCATTATTTTATGTTGCATTATTTGTGGTGCAATTAGGTCTGTAGCTTTTCTGATCATTGGCAATTATTAATTATCTCTTGTAAAAACAAGATATCTGGAAGGTCTTAGCGAAGTCTTCATTTAAAGAAATGAGACGATAAAAATTAAGTCATGATCTGCGTCTTACTAATTTTAAAATTGAATTATTTTACGTTTACAATGGTTTTAAAACTAACTTTAATAAATTTTACTGTAATGGAGAAATCTTCTGAGATATAATTCTCAAATACAGACAAAAATAGTCATATATTTAAAACAAAATATAAAAATACTCAGTCTTCCAATATTGTATTATAAAGCAAACTTTCTAGAATAATTCTGATGGAAAAATATTATACATAAATTGAAAAAAAAATGTTGTTACAGATATAAAAATTCAAATGCTATATCCTCCACCTAGGATAAAAATATATATCAATAAAATATCTTCATTTTGCTGTAGTAATTTATCAAAAGACTATTCGAATCTCAAGCAACTATTTTTATTAGCACTTTTCAAGTGTTTTCTTCTGTTCCGAGAATTACCAATTACCAAGTTCTATTGTTACCTATTGCTCCCTAGCGTTATTCTTTCTGTATTGTCATAAATTCAATGAGATATTCTCTCATCTTTTTGTCTTGTTTGTACACATCTCTTATAATACTCAGTGATTTTATTTTTAGGTGCTCTAAAAAAAAAATTTATTTTATTTTGATGGAATTTATTAATATTTTGGTTTCACCAAAATATCAATGTAGCATCTATTTTTTTAAAAAAATAAAATATACAAATTTGTATAACATCACATTAAAGCATTCATTAAACGATCACATAAATCGTCAATACTGTAAATCACTATAGTTAAAAATTGAAAAAGATAAATTCCTACTTCATTTTAAGCTATTTAATTCTGTTAAAATTGATTTATCATTCTGGGAATACATAAGAAGTTTAAACACCTTGGAAGCATCAGGCTAAATTTATGGAACTTGATTTCCTTAGTCCACCATTTTTCCAGCACATTAAATCATGCAGACAACTTAAGAACACATACACAAAAGTGAAGTAGCACTGAGAAGATAAAATTTTCCTGAAGCTTTTTTTCGTTATTAATCAATACTTTTTTTTTTTACAGTTTCACAAGTTTAATACTTATAAATAAAATTTTTACTTTACAAACTTTAAACCTAATACCATATGTCAGCCATCTATTGGCCAAATGTATGAGAATCTCATCCGAGCTTTCACTTATTCTATGAGACAATGATATTGTCGAATGAAATTTATTGAAGTCAGTCAACCTGAATACTCTTATAGGTACTATCTGCACTTAAACCATTATTTAAATACCCATTCGTAAAATGTAAACAAAATGAATACTTGCCTATTAATGACAGCCATCAATATATAGTTATTAAAACCAAAGTAAAATCCAATCTATCAATTTTCCAGTTATTCATTCAAGTGTGGTAGGTGTACTGAAAGCAAATGATTAAAAATTTTATCCTCATTTTTCCAATTAAAGTATCTCACCTAAGCCTTTTATTACAAAGCTTGTAGAGGAATTGGCAATCCTCATTGTTTTATAACTTACAAGCTTAAGATATAGGGATCATGTGATCTATGACTCTTATTTTGACTATTTATAAGTAATATGATCTCTCGGATTTTGTAAAAGGATACTATTTATAGAATATTCTGGGTGTAAAATTTAATTTTTGATCTACTAAACTACTAAATTCGATAAAACATAAAGGAATAATGAAGAAGTTAAAGCCTCCATATAGGCAACCTAAATATTAAAAAAATATGTAAAATCCTTCAAAAAAACTCCATGAAATTAAAATTCGATATTAGTTAGCTATTTATGTGTTTTTAGTCCAGAACACTGCTAACTGCACAGTGTAGATTCCAAATAGCATATATACAAAATTATTGATAAAACTTTTTTTCTCTTCTTCTACATATAATAATGTGCTTATCTGACTCGCCTATTGCTGCAATATATATATATATATATATATATATATATTGCACACATATATATATATATATATATATATATATGTGTGTGTGTGTGTGTGTGTGTGTGTGTGTGTGTGTTGTAAAGATATTAATGAATAGTAATAAATGAAGTGGTAAAAAGGTGATGTAAGAAATCTATGAATATGCATATTAAATGAATCAATGGTTGGATAATTGTGATTGTAATATTTTTTATTATTTTACCTAATTATTAATAATATATGTGAAAAGTTCAAAATGTATATTGTATACTCAACATTTTTAATCACATTGCTTCTATGAGTACCTTGAATCTCTTCCTTATATCCATTCCATTCTGTTCACAGACCTAGCTATCCTAATTCCATGTACACTCAGTTATCGTCTAAAAAACTGACAAAACATATGGAATCTATTTATCTTTTGATCATATTCTGAGATAAAGCTCCATATCAATATTAATAATAATAATAATGTATGCTCTATCGTATTCTCATAAATGGCAAATAGCATTTACATGATCATGTTATATATAACAGTTTAATATTATAAAGCAAGATATGCCTAGAATTTATGATAAATTATCTATTCAAAACAAAAATAAGTAAATAATACATTTATAAACAAGAACAATATTATAAACACACTTTCTTAACTACTTTATTCAAAAATTATTTATAATGACCCCTCACCTTTATGAGACTAATAATGATTCCTTTATTTGTATATTTATATAATTATCTGGGCATCCATGTAAATATGAATCCAAATCAAAGTTATTGCTGAATGCAAATTGTTATCTTTATGTTTCAATAATATTCCTTATTGTCTATAAAGATTACATGATGTCTACATACTTATACCTTGGTTACAGTGGCATGATGATTTTTGAGTAAATCAGTATGAAAGTGTTGAATGGGAGTCTATGTTAGTAAACCTATTGATTGCTTTAAAAATTACTGTTATTCATTTCTGATTTTGTTGTTCATTGGGTCCCTCCTGCAATCTTTCATTAATATTCTGTTATCATCTTTGTTTACTAGTCATAAATTTTATATATTTGTTCAGCTATGTAAAAATCCATATTTCATATTGCTCTTTTAGGTTTTGTTTGAATAGTCTGTGCTTATATAATGGCTAGCTTTGCATGCTCCTATAAATTGACTTGTGATTTTAATAGTGACCAGGTGGCCACATAGATATCTGGATCCACGACCTTTGCATTTCTGCTCCTTATTTATTGCAGCTTTCTGTATAATGTTGCCAGATGCCTTCTGCTGTTATTTTCAAAGCTGAAAATACATCATGTGCACCAATACACATAACATTCAAAGATTGCTGCTCTTGCTGTAAGGATTGCCTTCTTGTGTGTAAAATATGTTAGCTATTGTATGGTTTGTTTTGTTCTGCATAGATTTAGCATATTGTTTTGTATAGGATTTAGTGCTGTATAGTTGTAAAATATGTATTGTTGTGTTTCTTTAGCAACATAGCACAGGATGGATCTATTGACCTATAAAGACAATATTATCATAAGAAGTAGGATGTCGGTAGTGCAAACAGGTTCAGCTTGATCAAGAAGTCAAAGAACTTTAGTTCCATTGATCATTTTCTGAAATTTTTAAGGAGTTGTTTGTTATTTACTCACAGCATTGGGATAAAGGTCTGTTTGTGGCTGGGTTGATCAAGGTTGTATGTCTGTCAGTATGTGTATTTGCTGTCAAATGTGAGCTTTGTAGTTCTGGCATTGATTTCTGCTGTGTGTGCTAATGACTCTAGATATCCATATGTGGGGGGGGGGGTTCTATAGGGATTATATCAAGGAGGTTTTGTAGCTGCTGAAACCATGCAGTGATCTTTGCCAATAAGTTTATTGTTTTCTGTGTATGGAATACATGTATTGTGTGTAGTCATAGACCATTACATATAGTTGTTTGGCTGAGTTGTTTGATTGATATGGCTACAGTTTTACTACCCCATAGTAGTTTGCTACAGAGTGATAATATAGCCACTGTAAAAAAATTTGTAAAGTTGATAATGATGAGTAATATGCAATTCTTGTTGTTATGAGTATGTTAAATAGGTATACTTTTGAATATAGAGATAAGTATGCATTTGATAAAGATGTGACTATGTTTATTGCTTTCTGTTTGATGTTATTTTGCAGTGTTTGTCTCATTCCATATGTTCCCAGATAAAATGATAATCCAAGAAATGAGTAGGTTTTCCTTGGTATAGCTGTGTGTAAGGTTTGTTAATATAGATGAACCATGCTGATATTTTGGCTAGGTTGAATTATAGTTTGTTTCTGTGTAATTTTGTAATTTCCGGGATGTTAGGATCACTTCCATGCCATTCATGTATTGCATACATGGGATATGTTGTGCTGTTAGGGGTATTAATATTCCTGGTAATTCATTTTTAATCTGTTTTAAAAGTGAATTTATATAGAGGATAAACCCACCTTTATATTAAATAATTATAATAACTTGATATCTTTTACTTACTCCATTTGCTGGAACAATTTCAAGATTTTCTTTTCTACCAGTATTACGTCTAATTTAAAAACAACAATAAAAGAAAATTATTAATAATATTTGTAATTTCATTAATATCAAAAAAAAAGTTACAAGGATGAAATAATCGTGTGGAAAATGTGTCACCATTTCATTGCATTTATAAACATAATCGTTTTTGTCTGAAGGTTTATGAAGGTGGCATTTTAGTATTAATTATTTGTTGGACTATTTTAGTCATCTAATATTAAGAATTAAATGACTTTAAAAAACCTGTAAACTTTATTCAAATTTCTAAATATATTCAACTGTAAGTAATAGCGTGCACATTAGTGTTTAACCCAATGTTTCTAGTGGTATTATTTTTCACCCTTGCTCGGGTATTGCTGGCCTGACAAGTGACAATACTAGCAAAGGAATCGAACCTGGGCCTTTTGCATTACTGAATGTAATTGTTTTGTTAGATTTTATTCATATATTTATAATAGCATAATATTGCAATAAGGGAATAATTTATTTCTTGTGATAAAGTCAAAAATATGTAATTTTTCAATATTTAACAAAATTTCGCACTAAATATATAGAATTTTACTGACTGTTAAAATGCAATAACAATGATAGTGTATGAATACACGAAATATTAATACAGCTACATTATTGGAAAATAGGTATAGATATTTTTGAAACTCAATATTTATATTTGAATTATATAATTATAAACAAATGTTTATAGTATCATGTGTTTCTATGCAAAAATTAATATTCTTTAGCATATTAATAACTAAATAAAATAAAATGGCATCCTTGTAGTTTTACTTTCGACTGCTTTTGGAACTGATTCATTGTAACGATCTAGGAGAAACAAGGCTAAGTATTTATGTTTCTAAAATTGTGTCTTATCACCTATTAATAATATAATCCTCCAAAAACATATATTTAAAATGTCATAACATTAAGTAGCATCTATTGTACCCTAAGTAAGAGCTTTCCAATAATTCTTCAATGCTATGCACTTAGAAATATTCAAGAAAATCATACATTTAACAATCCGTTAACTACTGTGTTTTAATCATTGTTACTTAGTTATTTTTAGCTTAGAAATATTACTTTCTAATATCATATACTATGAAATATTCATATCATCTATACTGAATGTATTTTTTTATATTTCTATATTAAATTAATTACGACTTTTAATATAAGTGGCTAGCTTGCATTTATAATCTGAGAGTAAATAGGTTTTAATAAAATGTGTACATTTGAGATGTATATATAATCAAGTCAGATATACATATAAATTTAAAATTAATCTCAACCAACTGACCGAAGGAGAGAAAATTATTTACAAATTAAAATATATTTATTTCTTAATTTCATCAATTGTAAAATTGATAAGCAATAAAATTTTTTTAGTTTTTTTCTTTCCATATGTCAAACCATCGACCGGAAAGCGAACCTGGGACAACTGCTTGTAAGGCAGCTGTGCTAACTACTCAGCACCAATGCTTGACAATAAAATTTTAAGTTTTGTTTTTAAAAAGAGACAAAATAAAACATCTTTCTAACTAATACAAAACTTATTTATAAAATAATAATGAAACAAGGTAAAGATAAAGTAAAACAAAATGTCGGATTGTGAATATTTAATTAAACGATATTTTGGCTCTTCTAGGATGTAGTTTGAGATTTTGCTACTAATGATATTTAGGTTCACTGGATAGCCTTCATTTGAATTGTAAAAAAATGCATATGGATTTATTGCTGGGATATTTATAAGAAGTTCAAGGACCAGAATCGTTCCTGTGACCGTCTATCCCAAATCGGAAGCTATATCGCGCCAGGCATTTCAATTATAATAATTGTTTGTGCTTATAAAATAATTCATATAAATAAAATGTCACCTTACTTAAAATGAAGAATGAGTGTTTTTCTTTTGAAAATGGACCATATCAAATGATAATTTATGCATTTAATGTTTATAAATTAATATGCATCTTTGTTTATTTAAAGTTTCCATCGATATCCAAAATTTCCAGATTCTACAAGTAATGATAATGATTTCTTCCTTATGACAAATTCATTTTCAGCCCCACATTTTATAAAATATCTCTGAAAAACATTTGCATATTTATTCAGAGACAAAATAATTTTGAATTTACCCATGCATTCTCTTGGTAGCTACTGAACAATTTAATTTTGTTCTATTAAAAAACATTATTATATAATATTAATAAATATTAATATTTTATTGTAAAGAGTTTAATATATCTTTAACACGAAATTTTTATTAAAATATAATTAATTTTTCATAATCAACTTCGATATGAATAATGCCTGCATTTCAAAAATTACACATTAAACCTGTATCCTGCCCATCCCTCTTCTATGTATTTAAATGGATATGGTTCTATACATAAGGAGTCAGAGTGACTTGAGGTCAACATGGGCATAATAATAATATTGGCATCAGCATGAGGTTTGGGCATTCCATCATCAGATTTTCAATAGTATGGATGGCTAAAGAGTTGGAGATTGATTGATTGAAACCTGTCCATTAAATTATGAAGATTTGCTGTCGTAATATAAACTGAGCACTGATTATATATGTGGGTGAGAAATTATGATCTGGACCAACTAATGAATACTGGTTCAGCACAAAATACATATATTGGTGATTATTTATCGTTTTTACATGTGTGTGGTCACGTGCATTGGTGGTTAAAAAAATAGGGTGGATAGTTGAAGAATGCTTGAAATTTTGTGTTCAAATCACGTATATTTACAAATCAGATAACAAAATTAATTTCTATAGGTTAAATTTTTTTCTTTATAAATCTCTTTATATATATAAACTAACAGAAACAGACTACTTTTACATGTTCTGTCAATATAAAGATACCATCTTTTTTACATATATAGAAAACATATAAGAATACAATTACTGTTTATCTTTATAGCTCTGGATATTATAAGATCAGAATTTCTCATTTATAAAAAAATTTAAGATAGATGTAAAATAATATTATTCATTTTATTATGATTTTATTGATTGTACTTGCATTTGCTTTGAGTTTGAATTCAATCTTGAATTTTTTAAGATTTCAAAAAAAATGAGTGTTACATTTATATTGACAGCATATATAAAAGTAGCTAATTTATTTATACAATACAAACACATATATATGTGTGTGGATGAAAAGTTCTATTTAAAAATGGAAATCCTATACAATTCCATTCAATTTCTACTCACTGTCAATACTTGTTTACTTTATTCTAGCTAAGACTGTTGTAATAAAAACATTAAAAATAAAATTAATTATCTCATTTTGTATATATATTATATTTAATGTTTTCACGGTTGTATGATGTAGATAAATTAAGAGTTTTTGGGCTAAACCGTGTATTATTTTCCATTACATACCGATATTTCGACGGACTAGCATCCGCCATTATGAAGGTTAATAATGGCGGATGCTTGTCCGTCGAAATATCGGTATGTAATGGAAAATAATACATGGTTCAGCCCAAAAACTATTAATTTATCTATATATATATATTCCATGCTTACACATAGAATTATTCATTTTCATTCTATTAATACAAATTGTGTATTAAGATAAAATTATGAAAGTAAAGACGAACTCATTTTGTGAGTTAGAATAACATCTCTCCAATGAATAGTATCATATTAAAGTTATAATTTTTAATTTGTTTACTACAAATAAATAGACATCTGAACAACTCAGATTAAAATGAAATTTTAATTTTTACCTAAGGATAGCTAAATTTTTTGCTGATCATTTTTAAATAGCTAACAAGGTTATCTGTGGGCCATATTCTTAAAAAAATTCTAAACCTATGTGTGACTTGAACAAATTTCAAGATTCACCTGGTTACTGAAGACTTAGATCAGAAACATGACAGTAGATACATTAACAGTTACATAATGATATTCTTTAAATTGTTTGGATATGAATCTTTACTTTATTTTCATAAAGTACATTTGCTAATAACATCATGTGATCATTCATATACTTACTCATATACTTCCAAGAGCAGTTATTTTCACTCTATCTAAAGCCATTTACTATAAGCTTGAATGATCAATGAATATGGGGATTTATAAAACTATAGCATCTAGTAGCTATTGATTACTCAAATTTACAATAGATAAATCTATAATAGGATGAAAGTAATTGCTCTTTTAAGTACATATAACAGAAATAATAAATCATTACAATCAGATGATTAAGATAGTAAGTTCACTATCAAAAGTTTGTTAGTTCAAATATCTTAAAGATATGGGATTTATATTTGCTTCAATGACAGTAGTTGAAGAGACTTTTTTTTCCAGGTAAGTAATTAAAATGATATTGCCTACTCCCGAAAGCTCATCATAAGAAGCATCAGCAGCCACAACCATAGTAGTAGCAGTAATAGTAATAATAGTGATAATGAAAGTAATACACTTAAGATGAGTTTTGTAATGATTATACTAACCAATCAGTGAGCCACAAAAATCTCCAAATATAGAACATTCTAGTCCATTATCCTGTTTTTATGCATATTTTGCGATGCTACCTTTTGTTCAACTTTTCTTTCTAAAAATACTTCAACACCTTGTCTAATTATAGTTCTCCAATATATTATACTCTCTGCCATATCTTTTCAATAAAAATAATCAATATTGCACTTCTTTAAATTGTTTTTGAGATCATTTTTTATAACATAAAGTACACCAATTAATTATAAATGACTTTAATGGATGTCTACTTATTATTAGATAGTATTAAAACAACATAAGGAATTTTCAGTTATTACAATTTTTAATTACTTGAGCAGTGTCCAATATCATTGAGATTAATAATGTCAATTATGAATATTATAATTATATTATATGATAATTATTTTTTATTTATGTTTGCATAAAAAATTTACTTAAAAGAATATTTTATTTTTAAAATAAAATATGCTATTAACTAAAAAATGTAATTCTACGACATTATGTAATTTACTTATATTAAATGTTTTCTATATATGTAAGTAGGGGGATTTGAACTCAGGATTTTTCCGTCTATTCATTCTCCACTTTATCTCAAGCAATCGGTGCACATGACCACACATATGCAAAAAAGATACATGATCTTCAATATATGTATTTCGTGTGGAACCAGCACTCATCAGTTGGGCAGATCATATGTGTTGGGGATTATGATGAATGCTGGTTCTACTTGAAATATGTATTTTGGGGATCATATGTCTTTTTCTATGTGTGTGATCATGTGTATATGTTGCTTGAAATAGAGTGGAGAATAAATAGATTGAAAATCCTGAGTTCAAAACCATTTACATAACTGAAAAATAATAAATAAATAAATAAATAAATAAGTAGATGGAATGGTTAAATGTTCAAAAATTCATAAGAAATTCAAGCACCGGAAGTAATAGAGCCGGAATCGTGACCTATAGATCTTCGATTTTAAAATCCATGACTCTACCATTTCACTAAATCATGCAAGGCATTGAATAACAATAATATATATATATGCATATACACACATAAACGTTATTCATATACGAAATAATAGTTTCTGACATTATTAACGAGACAAGTATTCAGAGAATAGAAATTAGCTAATGCAGTTAAATTCATTTATCGCCAAGTTGAAAACTGTCAGTTTTATCTGTAAAATGGAAATTAAAAAACTAATTACATTTTTAAAAATCAGAACTTAATCAAAAATCTAAACGGCTAAAATATATGCGATATAATTTTGATTTTTGTTTATATAAGTATATGAATTGATTAAAATCTGACAGAAGGCAGATTTGTTGACTTCAAAAGTCAGTTTACATCTTATTATATTGTAGTGAAACAATCAATACTCTGATACTCTGCAATTATCTTTATAAATTATTACGGTGTCTAATATTTGATAGTTTCAGCCCTACTTATCTGGAACTGTCAAATCGGTTCTAACACAAATGTAAACGACATTTTTTAGAATGTTTTCACTTCTACACTTCCATTTCTCAGTGTGACTATTATTAAATTCATTCAGTTTTTCCATTATGGTAGTCGTATCATATATGAATTAGGTTAAGTCATAATTTATTCAAAATAAGATTACTTCAATCTACTTATATGGGATTTAAAATAAACTATTTTTTACTTCATCAAATGTTGATCCATTTCTCACCTTGTTAATCGTCGCATTTTTAAAAGCTTTAACATTATACAATTTTTTTTAATTATTTTTTAATGTCTAGCTATCTTATGCCTTAAGTGGTAGAGTAGTACATATATAACTAAAAGTTTCTGCTGATAAAGTAAAAGAAAATTGAGATTGGTTAAACGAATCAGCTGTGCTCAAATATTTCCTTGGGTGCTCAAAGCTATATGATCTGTGAACTCTTAAGCCACTTATCTTAAGATTCTTCTGAACAACTAACTTAAGATTATTTATTTGTTTAGAGCTCTATTTTTATTTTTTTAAAAACAACAAGTTTATTATCAGTAAAAAATCATAGTTTACTGTCTAATTATTCCTCCACCAGAAACTAGAGAATAAACTTTTTGCAGTTTATTATGAAAAACTATTAAGCAGATCAGTTCACATAAACTGCAATCAAATTGATGAACTCTTTTCTGGATGTATAATCAAGAAACTTTTCAAATATCAAAAAAACTCTGCTATAAAATGAGCCTTTATCCAGATTCTTTTCTTTTTCTAATTCAATAATATAATCTCCTGAATTTGTTTATTCTAGATATTACTCAGTCACAATTACTGTACTTATCTACTTCAAATGTGAAATTTAAACACGTTTAGCTTATAATAATAATGGTCAGACCCAAACTAAGAAGTATTTATATGTAAATGACCATCTAAAAAATGTTTGCAATGGTAGAACTCATGAATTTAATAAAGCCTCTACAGAATCTATTTCCTTGTTGGAATCTTTTCAGAATTTTTATAATGCTTGTGAATACATAGCTAGTTAAAAGAAATTCGAACATCAAATAAATAAATAAAATGAAAATATGTGTGGTTAAGAATCTGGGCCGATTGATTTTTCCAGAAGTGCATCTTCAGCATCGTTTGCCTTTTATAGATGTTTTTTCCATAAGTTTTAATAAATATATGTTTTATACATAAGTTTTAATAAATGTATTGAGTTTAGAAATTTTTTTATCTATTCAATATACTATGCATGGTCAGGAAAAAAATTGGAGATGTAATATTCATGCTGAAATTTAGTAATTGATATATTAATCTTTAATTGAGTTTAAAGTTTATATCAGGACTACAAATATTAATTTATATCCTAATAAAGCGATTAATAAATAAATATATTTATTCTAAATGATTCCCTCAAAATGAATCTATTTGAGCAATGTAGTATTTGTAAATTAATTTGTTGTTTACATATGGATTGCAAATTCTTTGTAGAAGAATTCCTATGTTTATTGAAATGATACTTCTCTGATAATCTTTTTTTTTTTTTTTTTTGTGGAGTATTTTAAATTGTTGATGAAAAAACTTTCTGCCAAAATATTCAGAAAAGAAGTCAAAAGTCATCTTTGTCTTCTTTTTTTTAACAATTTCGGTTTAACTATCTTCACAAATACTACATATATGTTGTACTATTTCCGTCATCTAATTGAATTGTCAAATGTTTTTAGAAAAATTCAAACTTTATAACTTTCTAAATACATTTTTACTCATTAATAATATATAAATTAGTGTATAACACAACATTTCGGGCTATTAGTTTTATGATGATAATTTTACTTTTGGTTTTAAAATTATGCATATTTCTGACCATTATTTTGTTTATATCTTTTTTTACTCTTTCTTGTGATCATTCAGTTAGAGCTAAATTTGTGACTTTCAGAGATTCTAGTAATTTCGATAATAAAAAAATTTCTGCAAAACGTATTAATCGGAGATGCCATTGTGGCCATATTGAGAATAGAAGTTTGCTACATAGAAGGGGTCTGCTATTTTGAGAACTTCCAGAGGCAATTTTTTTTTTTAATAATATTCAAAGTCAAATTATTATCCATAATACAACTACCATTTGCAGTCATATTATTACTGGGAATGTTAATATGACCATGAATAGAATCAGTATTTGGAACATTTATATTTCATTACACTCGTTGCTGACTATAACTGTATCAACAAAAACTTTTCTATACCTAATTAAGTTAGTACATAATCCCAAAATTAATAAAGCACAATATTTTTGACTATAAATTTGCATTAAAAATTAAATCACGACAATTAAAAAAGAGCAGAGATAGAAAAAGATGCTTAGATAATAGTTATTGCAAATTCTATTACAATGAAAGTTTTTAATTTATTCTTTAAATAATGTTTAAAATCATATACAAATTTAGAATGCTTTGGTTTTGTATCAAAAATCTTTTTAGATAAGAATAGCTTTAAATAATGATTGAGTGTTCATGATAAAAATAGCTTAATATTAAAAGAAAATATGCCTATATTTTTGGAAGGAATGTATTTAATAAATATGTTTATCAGTACTTATATATAGATATGAGATTTGGAATGAGGGAATATACATATTATAGACTATAAAAAAAACTATAGATATATGTATTTTGGGTGTTATAAATGAATGGATAAATAATAAATAGGTATTATTTACTGAAAGAATTTAAAACTGAAATAGAGCTGGACTGAGCATGTTTCTAAAAGAAATAATTATGGTAAATAATTGAAATCTTAAGCATCCCAAAAGATTATAAAGAAGAATATGCTAAGATTGATAGATGTATTTTCTTTTGAGCGATGGGAAGAAAAAATCATACTTCAAAAGAACTGGCTTAAACTTTAAAAAAATTTACCTTGCAGTGGATCAATACGTTAAATTATATATTCATAAACATACATAACAGAGTAACTTCCATCTGTCCTTATTCAAATGTAAACAACTTAACTAATGTTTTCCTGAAGATTTGGGATAATGGTGTTTTAGTTGTATTTATATGTTGGACTATTTATATATTGGACTATTTCCAAATATATATTCGATTGTTAGTTATAAGACACAGATTAGTATATGCACAACGTTTTGAGAGATATGCATGCGAACTACCTTAAAATTCAATACTCAAGAATCTAAGGGTCCAGGTTTAATGCCCATGCTAGTACTGTCACTGTTCAAGCCAGCAGCACCTACAGAAGAGGGTAGAATACCTCTCGAAACATTATGCATATACTAACCTGCGTGAATGTACTTGGAATATTTAAATAAAAGTTAAATTTTTCTAAAGACATTCAATACTCATATTAGATGATGGAAATAGTCCAACATATAAATACAATTTAATTAATCTAAGAGGATTAAAACCCCGATTGCTCCCTTCCACTTTGATTTGATTTAGAATAATTTTATAAATGACTTGTAATTATAAATTTTTCGGCTTAATTTAAAAAAAAAAAAGGGGGGAGGGATAAAAATATTTGTATAATAATATCAAAAATGACGCATATACTTTTTTTTTATTGAGACCTTAAAGAAACCGTGCAAAACAATTTTTAATAATTCATTCCACAATTTTTAATGATGCAGCCTTTTTATTTATTTATTTTTTAATTTTAAGTAAAAACATTTTTTATAAATACAGTATTGTGTGTATATAAAGGAGGTTTATTTTGCTAGCAATCAAAAAAAATTTGACCTATTTCCTCCCCCTTTTTGTACTTTAAACAAAAAAACAATTACTTAGTTATTATATTGCAAGAGACTTTTTATTTGCTATTATAAAAATCAGATGTTTTTATAAAGATTTGCTTTTTTTTTCATATGTCATAGCACTGGCCGGGAGGCGAACCCGCAACAACCGTCTGCAACCAACTACTTGCTTGCAATGCGGCTGCGCTAACCTCTCGGCTAACAACGCTTGACAGATTTGCTTATTTTGTAGCACTTTTTTTGTAATTCTATAGATTTCCAATAGTTATGTGTATTTTCATTAATACAAACATTTTGCGGTATATATCTGTGCTTGATGCATAGCTGGAAGACAGGAAGATATTTTTTGATGTCATTTATTGTGTGATTTTTGTAATATAGTGAATTTTTTAATATCAAATAAAATATTTACACCATTTATAAATGACATTATATTCACAACATGAACGGAAAAACATGTTTTGAGGGTAGAAAGTCTAAAATGCTTTAACCTATTTATTTCATTATATATAATAGATAAAATGAATCAAAAGCTTAACACCTTTAGAGATATGACATAAACACCCTCCAGTAGCTAATGATGTATCTTTTTGTTTTTTTGTTTGTTTGTTTTTATGTTCAACATATTGACATTTATTTGATCAACCCAAATTAATCAAGGACTTTTAACAACACCCTAGTTACTCATTATGGCTAGTTACAATATGAGCTAATTATCTGAAAGAAATATCTAAAGTCTGATTGTGACCACAGTTTGGATTTAAACCCCTCACATGAGGGGCATGATATTGCACTAATCAATATATCTAAAATATGTCCTATTCATTATATAATGTTTCAAATGTATACTTTATACATTTTTCAAATCAATAGTTTATTTGTTGTTGTTTTTTTCATTTTAGAGACACATAAAGTATTTGATTCAAATATTTGATGGTGCTACATAAAGAAAAAATTAAATTTCTAAAGATACTGAGTTACCATATACCCTATATAATAGAGATGAAGAAACTGTGAAACATTTCCTATTAAAATGTCCTTTTCTCTGATTCCAAAACTCTTATCACTAGTATTACTTGCTCACAAACACCAGCCTCATTGATAGCATAAGCAGAAGCCTTTTTACAATTTATAAAACACCATCCTCATCCTTTACTTATTCTGCTTTATAAAATACTATCTTATTTCTAACTCCACATTTCCAATTGTAAAATACTTTTTCTAATCAAATTAATTAATATTAAAATGAGATAGTAAATCCAGGAACCAGCTGATATTTTGTAGCTACCTGGTATAAGGTCTAGTTTGCAATACCACAATGACTTAGCTACTTTTTATTATTATTATTTATTCATTAATATATGCTGTAAAAATTTATGATCCTTACAAGTATAAACATTGTTTGGAATGCTAAGAAGGTAATGTATCGACATACTTCACCATTTTTATACAATTTTTCACAATGCATGTAAACAATTTTACATTCAATTTTGATATTATTATATGTATAGTCTATTATAGAACTCAGTATATAAAATATAACTCTGTAAAGCTTTGATTAAATAGAAGTTATTTTAAAATTAAATTTCTATTAATATTAGAGAAGCATTGTTTTTTTTAATGACTTTATTATTAAACAGAAATTTAGATTCAACCATGTCGTGACTGGATGGTTGGCATAGCAATATTTTTTTTATATTTATAAATCATTAATAAACTTAGGATCACCCCTTTTAATAAAAATAAAAACTATGGCAAAAATGATGACTGGCCAAAATATAAGCTTTGCTATTATGTTTTGCTCACAACTACCACTGTAAATTGAACCAAGGGAAGTATGCCAGTTTAATACACTCACTGATATTGATTTGAACAATTATAGCTATTATAACTTAATACTGACATCAAAATTTATCTGAAATCAGTAATATTTTTGTCTATTGTCAACTGAAAACATGATTTTGAAATCTGACTACAGGATTTATAATTCTATAATACTTCATCTAATGCTTTAATTAAATTACTATAATTTAATCTACAAGTGACAAATTTTTTGCAACCATGTAGAAGTTTTAAGTGATTTAATTAAGTAGACTAGGTTTTGTAAATTTTGGATAATTGTAATAAACTTCTCATGTAAGTAATATCTGTTCTTTTGTACATCACAGTTCAGGAAATATGACCTCAAACAGTTGTTCAATTAAAAAATAAATATAATGGCAAATAATTAAGCCATTAGGGAAGAATCCTGGGAAATATAATATAAGCTGGTATATACTAATGATTCCAACATAATTGAAATAGAACCACTATTAATTATTGTAAACAACATTATGGACAAATTTATGTTTGACCATTGTTAAAGAAGCTGGTCTATGTATTTCTAGATGAAATATCAACTAACAGTTTTAATAAAGACTAACCAATGCAGTTTGAAATTGATCTGAGAAGCAAGCGATTTCTCAACTATAATTTTTTACATAATTTTTTGTATTTTTCACACTGAGTATTTTCTTTCTATATGTGATTTAATAGCATGATGATTAGAGAGGTACTTTTATGTTTGTATTGAAACAAGTTTTATTAAAATTAAAATTTTTTTCATTAAAAGTTAAGATCATCAATCTTAATTGTTCAAATGTTGGAAAAAGTTGTATTTGCTTCATTTTTAATAACAAAAATTATATTCTTACTTAGATGAAGTTAACAATCATTAGAAATCACTCCACTATACATGTGCAGTAAATTAATAAAAACTTTTAAGAAATACTTTCCTTTCCAAACACAAGATAAAGTGTTTTGAAAAAATAGAATGAATCCACTCTACCTTTTTAACCTAAATGTATATGTAGAGGCAAATATCAAGCATTTGTAAATGAGAAAGTGTTTATTAGTTTATAGAGCATGTGCAGTGTAATGATCCCTAATGATTGTTACAGATTTAAACATAGCACTATATAAATAAATGGCTCATTATATATAATTATGTTTGACAGTACATCTAATACTGACATGCTGTAAATTGTAAAATTTCACAGATAATAATAATTAAAGCAGAGCAAATGGAATTAAAAGTTATTAATTAATATCTTCACACTCTCATTTCCAAATGCTTAATATTTGCCTATACATATATGTTTATGTCAAAAAGGTAGAGCGGATTCACTTTATCTTTTCAAAAACTTTATTTTGAGTTTGGAATGGAATGTATTCTTTAAAAATGTTTATTAGTTTACAGAACATGTGTAGTGGAGTGATCCCTAATATTGTTATAGCCTTTGTTAAGAATGTCTAGAAATATATAATTCACTTTTTTAATATTAATGATGTTATCTGAATTATTAATTAGGGTGAATAACCACCAATAGCTAATTTTTGAAATTGTTCATTAATATTACTATCTAATTTAAAAATATATGCAACTATAGCTATATAGTAATTGATTATATTAATAATTGGTATATACTTCTGAATATGGCATTTTTTACATAATTTCTTGTAGTTAGGTGTATATAAGTTTAGTCCATGTAGTCTTGTTCAGATTGTTGAAATAATTTATGTGCTACACATTCAGACTAAATATCAAGTATAAAGAATGATTGATTATATAGGAATAATATATTGTGATGATATTTTCAATAATTGCTGTATTTCCTAAATTCTGTGCTTAATTTGACTAAATATAGTCAGTTATTGTTGACATTTTTAACATTTTTTTTTAATAATCTTCTTCTATTTCTACTTAAACTATTTATCTGAATTAATTTAAAAGAAAGTCTATTAATAATTTTAGACCATAGCACAAAAAAGCAATGATATCTCCTATAATTCTTACAAATTTTTGATTAATGTCAACTCTTAACAAGTCATAAAAGATGAATTTTAAAATGCAATCAGAGTTTGAATTAATTCTTGCTCTGGAATATAAATTAGTTCTATAAGCAATATGATGCTGCATTTTTTTAAAAAAGGGATCTTTCAACAGAAGGATAAAATAATAAAAATAATAAAATAATTTATTGTTCCTGGGAATTCTTAAAAAGTCAAGCATTGAAATTGATAGAGCTGGGCCAATCCAAGAAATTTGAGCTCTAGAGTTTGCCACTTTAGTAGATTGACTTCTGATGTTCATCTTCTCAGTAATAATTGTGGGTTCAATGCTAGAAACAATGTATTTATGCATCTAATATCCAGCTTTTACTTCTTTATTCAAGCTAATAGCATATAATTCAATAAGACCTTAATGTTTTGAACCCAAACTAACTCATTTGCATAGTTATAAACATAAGGAACTATGCCAGTTACTATATATTTTAGGGGAATCAGTTTGATTCATCCTGTAAATCCCTTCTATCCCTTAGAAAATATTAATACCAACATTTTTAAAGCAGATTTTTTCACTGTACTCTAAAGCTATGCTTGAGTAATCAATGAACACTGAAATATCCACAATTCCAGACTAATACCAAGCTGAGTAGATATGTTTTTCGAATCATATGAGTAAGCATATGAAAAATATTTGATATTACTATTGGTATTAATCTATAGGTGTATTAACATCATGATATCAAATGAAAAATAAAAATCAATCAATTTAAAATGTGTTTATATATTTTATTATAAGAATACAATAATCGAAAACAAGTTAAGTGGGATTTATATTTAAGTAAAAGATAATAAATTGATGATACATTAGAACAAAAATCAAACAATAAAACATCACTAATCGAAAATTCTTCATTCTGTGTTTTTTAGGATTTGTGAACATTATTTGGTTTTGCAGAATATATCTCTTATTGTTTTCCTGAAAGTTTGTTATGATGGTATTTTAAGTATATTTATATATTGGACTATTTACTTCATCTAATATAATATTAAATATCTTTAGATAAATGTAACTTTATTTAAATATCCCAAATACATTCAACTGTTAGTACTAGCACACAGGTTAATATATGCACAATGTTTTGAGAAGTATTATTATTCCCTCTTCTTTGGCTGTTACTGGCCTAACCAGTGACAGAATTTTTGTGGAAATTCAATATTCAAGAATCTAAGGGTTCAGGTTTGATTCTCATGCTAGTATTATTATCCAGTCTGGCCAGCAACACCTGAAGAAGAGGGGAGAATAATACCTCTTAAAACATCATGTATATGCTAACCTGTGTGCTATTACTAACATCTGGATGTATTTGGAATATTTAACTAAAGTTACATTTATCTAAAAACATTTAATACTTAAATTAGATGATGGAAATAGTCCAATATATAAATATCTCTTATTCTCTTACTGGAAATTCAAATTCTGCTACCACATTCTGCTCACTGCAATTAGGCTAATTAATAATTTGCAGATAATTACTGAATGTGTTTTTTCTTTAATTATGATTGTGTGTGCTCCATGCTCCATACACAAAGTAATTTATTTATTGTCAAAAGTTAAATATCGTTTTTGAAGTTTTGTTTGTTATGATAGAAATTTTAGAATAATAATTATTTAAATTAATGTTATTGATATCAGTATTAGAGGTAAAAAATTTACAACTATAATATATAACTACAATTATATGTGTCTATAGTGACATAGAATTACTTGGTATTGTTTTGATTTATTTGATGGAGTTTTTGGAAATACTTGTGAAAATTATATAATAGCCTGAAATAAATCAGACTGAAATTATGATTGAACATATAGAGGATATAGAAGGCAAAGACTAAGTCTTACTTTTACTAACTTCAAAACATTAACAAAATATAAATTTGTAAATAAAAATATTAGGATACTGTAACCTAAAAAAGATGGTGGCTGGTGATAGCCAGCTAGGCTAGTCAAATAATTACTATAAACGTACGCTAATCAAAACTGTCAGCTTATGCAAAAAGGGTTAAACTAATTCTAATAATAACAAGCTCAGGATTAAGCTACTTCTTATGCTGTCTCAAGAGAAATTAATGCATCAAGATAAATGCAAACATTAAATCAGGAGGAGAGTGTGTTCTAATACTCTCTCTTTTTAACTCAAATCTTAAAAATCTTATGCATCACATTATACAAAAAAGTTAAGTTACTTCAAGTATTCTTCATCAAACAATCTTCTAAAATAAATCAAATCTTATCATCACAATGATTTTTTCTAAATAATCAGATTTCAAAAATAGTAATTTCTTCTTAAATAACTCAGATCTTCTATGCAACATAATTCTTTCTTAAAAATTTATGATAACCTAATCTCAGCATTCTTTCAATAATGAATTTGTCAATAATCAATAATCTTATTTTTTTTTGATTTCTTAAATCAACAAAGAATGTGATCCTAGTAACAAATAACAACAATAAAATATGATCCTATCTTTAAGGCGATATCTTAGTACATCAAATAATTATTAATTTTAAAATAAAAACATAAAAACTCTTATATTGAAAATAATTATAACATACTAGGATTACATCAGTGATATTATGACTGGAAAAGGAATTTTGTTGCTACCTAAATACCACACCAACAGGTTCTCTTCTAATCTTATACCAAAAGAAAAAGAAAATAATCTTATGATTTTAATTTCAGATGAATAAAGTGATGTAACTTTAATTCAAAATAAATAAAATACAGTGATCTTATAATAAATAAATAAAATGATTTTATCATTTTAATTTAGGATAAATTAAAATAATCTTATAATAGATAAATAAAGATGTCTTATCCATGGCTGTCCTCTTAACATCAACAATATAATTTAATAAAGTGATTTTATATCATATTTTCATGTACTCTTATACTCTTAATGCATATAATAAATATGTATGATTTTGTTAGATTTCTGAAAAATGCAAATGACTGTGGAGAAATACGAAAGCAAAAATTAATAATGAAAATAATATTTGTTGACAATAATGGGCATAGAAAAATAAATACTGAATTATTTTAATAAAAATTATAAACTACAAAATTCCCCAAAAGAAAATTAAAATTAAAAATTACTGTTAAGATAATAATAAAAACAATAAATCAATTAAAAATGATAATATGATTTCTTATAAACTCATCAAAGTTCTTACAGTTTATAAAATCACTCTCAGTTATAAGAGTCCCTATAAGAAATATTTAATAATTTTAAATAACATAAATCTTATCATCCTTTGATGCCCATGAATGTTGAAGAAAATGTATAAATTTTATAGCCACAAAATTTTTTATCAGGTTTTAAAAACATCAGGATATGCAGGCTGGGCATATCAATAATATCTGGACATCAAAACCACTCTGATTTATCAAGAGTACAAAATAAAGACATGGTTACAAAGACACAGCACAGGTGAGCACTCTCTAGTACATTAAAACTAGAGACGTCATGTGTCTGCAGAATGGCTCATGGATTAATCATGTTTAAGATCACAAAGTTTGATTTCTATACAAGAAGGGAAAATGTGATAGGAAATATAATGAATGGCATTATGCATCACCTTTAGAATATATACCAAAAGTCGTGATAAAGACATGGTTAGACATCACACATGACTTTAAATAAATATATCACCTAGATACATATCAGGGGATTAAAAAACAAAGCAAAATAAGATGATGGCAAAAACTCAAATAAGCACCTACACAAAAGGGCAATAAAGAACTAGGATCTTGTCTTTAGTCTTAAAATGAGAATAAACCATCAAAAAGAGAACGGTTGCCTAATATAGCATTATTTGCTTGATATCACTAAAGACATAATAAAGCTCATTGGTATGATAAAACAATCTATAGAAGAGAGATAGTACTACTATTTCCTATACTAACAATGAATAAGTGATGTATAAAGCTGAAAAAATATGGCAAAAATAGCAAAATGTAACTTGAAATATAAATTTGTGGCAAAACAATTTAATAAAAATATACATCAGCTTCCATGAACTCGTCCATACATTTATTCATATTCTAAATAATTCTAAAAGGGACAAATATAATACATTCTAAAGTATTTAATACAATAATAATCTTCTGAGAACCTGACATGAGATGAATATTAAATTCATACATAAAATAGTACATAGAAAAATAATGACCAATAATTCATGTATAAATAAATTTAACTCAATATTTATACCCATTTTACAGAATAAAATTAACAGACCTTGGTCCTTGGATATACTGAAGACTTTTACAAAATATCTGGACAATACTGAAGATTAAAATTAATAAACAACAAATAAAATATGAGATAAGTAGAATTTTAAATCACTAGCATAATTAAATAGCCATTTTAAGCATAAATAGTATATAAGTATTGCAGATGTTTTAAATATAGAATGATGAGTAATTCTTAAATAGACAATTTGAATAGCACATTGAATAAATAATATACATTGTAGATATGTAAAAGTACATTAAATAAATAATAACATTTTCCTTTTTGTAATTAATCTTGTGTTAAGATTTGTAGAGGGCGCTCTCATGGTAAAATTAAGCACTCAAGGTGCATAGTACTAAGGTTAAAGCCTTATATGTATTTATGTGCTGACCATGCGCTTAATAAGAATTAATGTTTAAAAAAGTTTTGTAGTTTTATGAAGTAAATATAAATGAAGAGCAAACATATTTAAATAGAATGTTGAAGAGCTGTTATAAAACATTTTTGAAGAGCCAATACATTTCAAATAGAATGTTGAGAAACTATAATAAACTTTTTAATAAGAGCATAAAATTATCTTTATGTAAATCATATTCATGGTAAAATACAGAGCATGCTCAAAGAGCTAACAAGACATAACTTTTATATTTTCTTGCCAATAGATTTTTTAAAAAAAAAAAACAGCAGGTATACATGTTTAATAAATACATAAGTTTTTATTGTCAAAACACAGATTTAAATGAGTATTGAAGTAGTAAATATAACATTTTTTTTTCTTCTCATATGTCAAGCCGGCGGCCGGGCGCAAACATGGGACAACGAACGACTTTACAACTGCTTGGAAAGCAGCTGGCCTAACCTCTCGGCCACATTTTACCTTTTAAGACAGACAAAATAGTAATTAGCACAATAAAGTTCATTCAAGCGTAGCAATTCTCTTTGTCATTCTAAGATAATGCAAATATTCTCTATTAACATTCAAACACAGAAATCCATCATAATCAATGGAGAAATAATGTCTATTTTGTCCTTTTGAAAGATAATGTCTATTTCATTCTAAAACCTTCTTATTGCACTATTAATGCAGAATAATTAAAATATAGCATATATTTAATTTTTCCTAAATGAAGAAACAAATCTTATTCTTTCAAGATAATGTGAAAGCAAAATAATTTTAAAATAGCATTCTTAAATATGTGGACATATAATCATTAATTACTTTTAAATACGCATTCATATGTTGACAATTAACATTTATGAATTTCTTTCTCACTTATAACATTTACAATTTTAGTTGATAGTTCTAATTTAATAATAAATTAAATTAAGTCAAAAGAGAATGCTCAATAAAAATAATAGCAAGTTTCAACATTTTAAAAAACATGTATAGCATTTAAAAGTCCTTATGGAATAAACATATAATTTCCTTTTAACATTAATAAAAAATAACTTAAAAGTTCTAGCATTTAATACAAAAATTATCATTTTTAAAATGAAGTTTAAATATGAGAAAATAAATAAATTGAAATTAATGAAAGTTCTAACAATGCAATAATACCTTTGATACAAATATATTGTTATCACAAAGCAATGGCAAAATATGTCACTTCCTGAAATATACGCGTGTTGTTTTGTAGAATTTCCCGTGGTAAAACTTGAAGTTTAAAGTGTTGAAGAGATTAGGTTGAAAACCTGAACAGATGATTATTCTAACAATGCATAATTTTGCTGAAACTAAGAAATAATAATAGTTATAAAAAATTACTACTTAAAAGCACCAAAAAATGGTGATGATCAGATATGCATGTGTAGTGGTCAAGACTTATATAATGTAACTCAAGTGATAGCTAATTAAAAGTGTGATTTACAACTGGGTGTAAACCATTAATTAATATATGCAATCCAATTAAGCTGAGAGATCACAATCTTTAGTTGAACGTTGAAATGCTAAAAATAGATCTAATTAAAATTTTCTGGAAATTTCCAGAAATTCAATTGTCTAGATAGAATAATTAAATATTATATCATTGTTATATTATTTAGAATATTATTTAACATTTTAAATTATTTAATAATAATAAAAAACTTTATAATATTAAAGGCTACATATTTTTAAAAAAAACATATTTTGTTAAATTTCTCAAAATATTGTATCAATTGTTTTAAAATATTTATAATATTTTCCACGAAAAATACTATATAATAAAGAATTAAATTAACTTTTTGAACAAAGAAGTACTCTTAAAATAATTAATAAATTTCATGCATGCTCACACACAGAACAAGAAAATTTTTAAAATTTAATATAAAATTAAAACTGCTAATTCCTAAAACTTTTAAAAGATTGAAATATATTTTTCAATTAATAATTAGAATTACACTAAAATTCTTATAAACTGTACTTTCAAATACACTAGCTTGGGCGTTTTAGACTCATTTTATAGTTAATTTATGCCATTTTGATTCAATAAAAAGATATAATAATTAAGTTAAGAACATTTTAACTCTTCTAATATGACATGTATAAAACTAAGTTATGCTTTAAATAAATAATTTTTGATTATGCAATTATAATTACAAAGAATTTAAATTAATAATTTAAAAAATTAATAGAATGCACATATAAGATTGTTTTTAAACTACTAATATCTTATAATGGCAACTATGACTTAATTAAATGAATTACAGGTGTACTTTAACCACTATTATAGTAATGACATTTATTTATTGAAAATAAACTTTTTTTAAAAAAAAAATTAATATATTATCACAAAATTAGACATTCACTTCTACGGTAATAATTGAAGGTTACAATATATAGCTTAATGAATATAAAAGTTAAATTAAAATAACATCCCCCAAAAGCCATATATAAAAAAGACTCATGCACCAGTAAATGATAAGAAATAAAATAAACCACTTATTTTTTAAGCTTTTGATATTATAATAAACCACTAAACATCACATGATAATAGGTGATTCATTTTATTTTTTATTGTTTACTGATTTTTAGTTCTTATTTATCCATAGTTTACAGGAATGTCATTGCTTCCATTTAATTTTCATATGCATAGTGGATATTTATATTTACAAACTGAGATTGCATTGATGGAATTAGGTTGTCAAAACTAAGACTCAAACTTTACTCTCTATATGTTCAATCATAATTTCAAAATGATTTATGCCAAATTTAGGTCAGGTTATTATATATATCCTCAACCATTATCAATCCACTGTAGGATGAACGTCTCTCCAAGTTCAATCCATCTTCTCCAATCTTTAGCTTCTCTTCTCCACATCACCCCTGCACACTTTCTTATTTCATCCATCCATCTCACATGTGGTCTCTTTCTGGGTCTTTTACCATCTCTTGGAATCCAGTTTAAGATTTCAATTGTCCATCTATATATATATATATCTTTAATTCCAGAAATGTCACTATATGAAAACTTCTAACTATTGAAAACTTAAAAAATGGTAACCCATTCAGTTTTTTATCTTTACTGTTGTACGAGTAATATTTATACCTGGTTGACAGAAATATTTTTAGTTCTGTTAAATTTCATATACATTATGGTATTTGTATTTTTTATTTATAAGTATGTTTTCAATATAATGTCACATTTTAATATTTAATTTAGTGATTCAAGCAAGTGCTTCAGTGCATCATCTGTGGAACTAGCTCTGCATGTAAATATAGCATTTTCAGTTTAATAAATATTAATTTGTTAATGTTACCATTGTCAAGCATAACTAAAACATATGTAGCACAATGTATAATGGCATCCACATCTTTGCATGTCTTCTCCAGTTTATTTGATTAAAAAAATCATCTTTTTGAATCTGAATCATGAGAATTTCTGAATTACTATTATTGATAGTGTCATTACATTAAAATCAAAAATTCTGATTCCTCTAAAAAAATGATTATTTTCTGGTAGAAGTTTTACATTATGCTTCCTTGAAAATATACTTCCTCCAATAAAAATCACAATCATTGTTAAGCTTGAAAATCTACTAAGTTAAAAATTCTATTTTCTTATTGCCTAAATTATCAATAAATAGATGATAGAACAAAGTGATATTTTTAGCACTTTTTTACAGAATGATTATATACAGGATAAACAGATTATATCTATCCCAATGAACATGGGCCTATCCCTTTCAATAAACAATAGACAACTCTCCTCACTCAATAGCATTTTAATTAACTTTAATTGTTAATTAATATAAATAGTGCTTTAACTTTAACTAACTTTAATTTTTAGCTCTATATATACCCACAATCCTCCCATCCAATAATCTGTATTGTCCAAAAATTGAAAGCAACACTACATGTTATTAATTTTTATTAGTCATTCATTAAACTAGAGATTATCCATTTAATGAATAATATTTCTGTTGTGTAATTTTCACTACACCTCTCCCACACAAGGGAAGGACTGATTTCTATCCACTTTTAATACCTTGTGAAAGGATTTAATCATAAGAATATGTCCAAAGACATGTTAAAAAGATGTATGATACCCAAAATGCATATTTTATGCTAAACCAGCATTCATCACCTTGCATGAGAAGAGTATAGTGAAAATTACACTACAGAAATATTATTCATTAACACTGCATGTTTTTCCAAAAAATGTTGATTTGTTTATTGATATCTTATTATGCAATCAGCCAAAAAAGAAAAAATATATAACTTGAAATTTCATTTTCTGCACTAACTTTAATTTTATACCAACTTAGTTTATAGAAAACCAAAGCTTGTACATTAAAAGCTTGAACAATGAAAGCTATCTGGATTTATATAAATATATTACTCATATGAATAAATTCTTTATTCTACAATTTAAAAAAATCATTTTGTAGCATCTATTTTTCAACTACAGATTAGATTACTAGCTAAAGTCAGTAATAATAGCTCCTGAATCATAACATCTGTCCTACTTTTGTTTAATAAATGTTTAATATATAGGGTATATGAGCACAGACTTTCACATGACCCACCGCTCTCCACTCTATCTCATAACACTGATACACTTGAACACATATGTTGAAAAGATAAATAATCACTAATATATGTATTTCATGCTAAACCAGCAGTCATCAGTTGGTCCAGATTACCATCTCTACACATATATGCTATAAGTGCTCAGATATATATTAAGATAGACAATCCTCATAATTTAATGGACAGGCTTCAATCTATTCCACACTCCAACTCTTCAACCGTCCATCCAATTGAAAATCTGGTGATGGAATGCTCAAAGGCTACCCTGAGGCTGAGATTCTTGTCACACCCATGTTGACCTAAGGTCAATCTAACCCCTCATGTACAGGACATAATCCATTTAATACATATACAAGGGATGGGCAGACATCTCTACTATGTTTCAGTTATTTAATAAATATTTTGATTAATAATTATTTTCCCCTAAAAGTGACAAGGTGTTCCAAACCCTTTATTATGTGCCCTTACTCAACTTTTTTTTTGCATTTTGTTTTCTTCTGTGATTTTGTTATTCCACTTTTCATGTTCTTTTCTAATTCTATTAAATTATATAATATTGCCTTTCTACATTTTTTCTAATTACTGCCTTATGTAATGCTAATATCATTATATATATATATAAAAAAAAAAAAAAATATAAAAAAACAATAAATAAAATATTTTTTTTGAAGAGGGGGGGCTCTGGTTGAAATATAATATTATTTATTGGATTTATAAGTCTTTTTTTGTTTTTATATGTATTTCCTTTGGTTAGTTTGTTTTTTTTAATTTGTTATATATATATATATATATATATATATATATATATATATATATATAATTAAAAAGGATTTGAACTCAAACTTTCAAGCCCCCTTCTAATTACATTAAGTTTAGTATAGACAATATACTTGTATTTAAACATATATATATATATGATAAACAAAAATGCAAGTTAAAAAAAAAACTTGCTAACGCTTGTATTTATGTCCACAGATGGCGTCCTACCAAAAACACCTATCAAGCGTATATTTCGTTTACATAAACGTCAGAGTACTGACGATAGCAAATAGCTTGAAATCATGATCTGAAAGTGGAATTATAGTTAGAGATAGTGAATACTAACTACTCTGACGTTTATGTAAACGAAATATACGCTTGATAGGTGTTTTTGGTAGCGATCTGTGGACATATATATATATATATATATATATATATATATATATATATATAATGGTAATTAACTAATATATAGTCTTTCAATCTGCAGAAGTACTTTCAGTTAATTCCTTAACCTGCCTCAACTGCTATTAAATTCAAAAAACAAAACAGAAACAAATGTCATCAACTCAAATCCCATGAATCCTGAATTTTAATGTTAGCAGCTTATCTATTGATTATATTCATTTTATTACTATTTATTAAAATTGCCTCCTTAACTTTTCTTTTATTATGGTTTCTCTCTTCATGAAGAATCTTAAAACAATTTCAAGATCAAGCTTAAAATTATATTTACATGTTCTTTCATGATCCAAAAAAACTGAAGCAGTCATTAAATCATTATTATTTTTACTTTTCATATGCTTGTATAACACAATTCATGCTCCTTTAATCTTTTTTCAATACTACAACTCAATTCCCTTATATATGATAACATATAACCACAAAGTATTTGATACACAACATTACTTTTCTACATGACAGGTATAACATTTTTAGAATAATTCCCTAATTTGTTAACATTATTTGTAAAACAAAATAAAACATTGAGCACATTCTTATATATATATATTCTTAAAAAATTTCACTTGATCATTTGAAATATATAGAATAGATATCCATTTTTTACTATCAATCTTCAACTCCTTTAAACCCTTATAACTCTTTTTAAATTGATATAAAGTCTTGTTAATCTGTTCCATCTTATAACCAACTTCAAGAAATTCCGTGGAAAATATCTCAACATTTTTATTTTAAATGAAATTTTTTAAGAGTCTATATAAGAATGTGTTTAACATTTAATTTTGTGTTACAAATAATATTAATAAATTAGTGAATAATTCTAAAAATGTCATACCTGTCAAGTAGAAAAATAATGTTGTGTATGAAATTCTTAGTGGATATATGTTATCATATAAAGGTGAATCAAGGTGTAAAAATAATAATGATTTAGTGATTGCTTCAGTTTTCTTGGATCATAAAAAGGCATGTTAATATAAATTTAAATTTGATATTGAAAGTATTAAGATTCTGCAAGAAGAGAGAAACTATAATAAAAGAAAATTTAAGGAGACAATTTTAATAAATAGAAATAAAATGAATATTATTAATAGACAACTGCTAACATTAAAATTTGGGATTTATCAGATTTGAGTTGATGATGTTTGCTTCTGTTTTGTTTTTTGAATTTAACGGTGGTTGAGGCAAGTTAAGGAATTAACCATAAGTACTTCTGCAGATTGAAAGACTATATATAATAGTTAATTACCATTATATTTATTATTTTTAATGTTATTATAATAGTTTTTTTAATTAATGGACATTTATTTGTATTATATATATATATATGATAAACAAAAGAAGTTATAAATTTCATAACTTGCTCATAGCTTGCATTTTATGATCACTAGATGGAGCTTTACCAATAGCTGACTATCAAGCTTTGTTTACATAAATGCTGAGAGAGATAAAATTCAATATCTCTTTCATTGTCTCCAACCTTTAAACCATGGTTTCGAGCTAGTTGGCTCACGTCAGTAAAGGGTAGGAAGACTAGAAACTACCCTTTACTGGCATGAGCCAACTAGCTCAAAACCATGGTTTAAAGGTTGGAGACAATGAAAGAGATATTAAATTCTATCTCTCTTAGCATTTATGTAAACAAAGCTTGATAGTGGGCTATTGGTAAAGCTCCCACTAGTGATCATATATATATATATATATATATATATATATATATATATATATATATATATCAGTCAATTCAAATCAATTTGCCTTAAATATTTTCGCTGATTTAACATTTGCTCCTCTAACTGTTATGATTCAAGGAAAGATTTCATATAAAATCTTGGATATGCAGTAAAAAGTGTACAAAGTTGATTGAATGATGGTAGCTATATGGTAGCTTAATTATTTATATTATCAATGCTTGGAGCACTTCACATTGACTGCTGCATATAATTAGCATTGTAATTAGTTATCATTATATATACATGTATTTATCAAAACATTATATAAAATTGTTTAACACTGCAAATCCTTACTTATTATATAATATTAGTATTTAAATTATCAATGGCAAAGTTAAAAAGGAAAAAAAATATATACTTAACAGATATATGTGTCAATCAGGTTTATAAATATTTAAAAATAAATTTGTGATTGATTACAACTTCATCCCTTTTAGCAAAGATACTGCAGAAAATCCTCCAGATACATGAAGGAAAAAGGTAAAGAGGTATTTTTTTTTTTTGCCTTTAAAATGTATTGTCATGTATTGATGTAGAGGGCACTTTATCATAAGTAATAAAGGCTAAAATTTCACCATGGGCTAATATGTAAATCTTTTATTTAAATCCTATTGTAAATATATATATAGCTTAATTTTAACTTTATCAATAGTATATTCTTTTGACAAACTGTATATACTTTTATAGAATAGATCTCTGATTTAACATTTATCTAATAAAATGTCTAATCTACATCAATATAACATTTTGCACAAGCAGGCAAAGTATTTATTTTTTATTTCTGTGCAGATTATTTTTATACTGGAGGGCAGTTTATTGATCCAGTTATTAAATATTATTTACTCTTATTTATTTACAAGATTATTAAAATAAACAGGCAAAACTCTCTTTACAGTTAAGTGCTAGCATGAGAGATGGTGACCATGTGATTATTAAAAAAATTAGTAATTTATTTCTACAATGTGAATTTAATTTTTAAGCCAATTCTAATAAGATTGTGAAGACATATGTGTGTGATTTAATGTTCATCCTAATAAAAATATCATTGTCTGGTAAGCACATGAAAGTGGGTTCATTTTTATTTGCATCATAGATTACTTTGATAGTAGGGAATGTAGTATTAATGCTTTGGAAGTTTACTGATTTTATTATTATAAACATATATATTAATTCTTATTATTATGTAAATGAGAAAATTTGTTTGTTACTTAATAAATCATCAAACATTGTATCAATCTTAATGAATCTTGCATGATTTTCTTTCTTTTTTTTTTTTTGGAGAAGTACCAGGCTATAGAATTTTGCTTTATAGTATTTATTGTTTTTAAAAATTTTGGTAGTTTCCATTATAAAAGTGAATCAAAATCATAATCATTTTTGAATGACTTTGAAAAAGAGTGCAGCACTGATTAAAAGATTACAGATAATAGAAATGATTAGGAATGTGATGGAAAATAATAATAAAAGTAGAAAGGATAGTGAAAGATGTGGCTGGAGAATGAATGATAAGAATAAGTTAGAAGAATATAAAATAAAAGTAAAAGAAATCATGGAAGAATTTGTTGGGGATGAATATAAAAATGGATGTGATGAAGCAGAAAAAGTGGCAAATAGGGTTTTAGGTGAGAATATTCAGAAGAATAAAAGTAATATAAAAGTGAGAATTAGGAAAAATGTAAAAGAGGGAGGGAAAGCATGCAGAGAATATAAATGTGCTATTAAAAACAAAGACAGTGAAAAAGATGTTAATATTAAATGGGGAAACTATTTAAAAAAAAAAGTTGGCTAAAATAGATAATCATAGAGAGAGAATGAAATTAAATAGTAAATTCTTGGAGAATATTAATGGAAGAGATGGGAATAGAAAATTTTGGAAATATATTAAAAGAAGGAATGTAGGAGAGAGAGAAATAGTATTACTAAATGATGGGAAAAAGAGAGTAGCTCTAGAGAAGAATTGGAGACAATCTTAAATAAGTATGTAATGGATATAGAAAAGATATTAAAAGTGAAGGACAGAGTAATAACAAACATAAAAGGATGTAGTATTGAAAATATTAGGTTTTCATAAAATGAATTGAATGAGCCTGGGAAGAAATTGAAAAGTAGAAAGGCAAGAGGTTTAGATGGATGGGCAACAGAGATGGTGATGAATTTGGGAAATAGGGCAAAATTAAATCTATTATTATGTTTTAATAAGATGGCACAGAAAAAAGAATTTCCAGATATCTGGAATAATACAAGAGTAAGGCTATTAGTTAAAAAAAAGGTTAAGGATCATAAAAGTTAAACAATTACAAACCAATAGCAGTAATGTCAGTGTTATATAAAGTATTTTACATATATGGAGGCTGTAAGGGTGGCAAAATAGTGGGATAAATGCAAAGAGGGATGAGATCAGATAGTCATATAGGATGTACTTTATTTGTAGTCACACAATTGATAGATTTGAGCAGGGATACAGGCAGACAGATATATATGATCTTTATAGATATAGAGAGGGCATATGATAGAGTGAATAGAAATAGATTATGGGTAAGTTTAGTAAATTTGGAAGTGAATGGAGCTTTAGTGAATCTTATTAAGAGATTATATGAAAATAATTACTATATGTATCAATTAAGAAATATAGAATCAATTAGTTAAGGATGAGGTGGGACTAAGGCAGGGATGCCTTATGTCACCTATTTTGTTTTTGTTATATTTGAAAGAAATGGAGAAATCTATAGAAAGATTAAAAGGGGTAGAGATACTATTAATAGATTGCAAGATAGTATATATATTATCAGGTCTTTTATTTGCTGATAATACTCTTTTTGTGCATAGAAAGTAGGGAAGATATAGAAGTTATGATGAAGACATGTACAAGGGTGGATAATAGATGGGCTTAAATTTAGTGAAGAAAAATCAAAAGTAATGATGATTAATGCTGAGAAAGAGAAGAGAAAATAGTTTTATTGGGAGATATAAAGTTAAATGTGGTAAATATGTATAATTATTTGGAAATCATCTTAAATAATCAGATATATTATTTGGATGAATGGGAGAAAAAATTTATAAATGAAACAAAGAAAAGAAAGGGAGTGATAAAGAAATTAACAACATTTTTGTATGATGTAGCAAGAATTGTATGGAAGAGAGTAATAGTAGTAGGGTTAACTTATGGTAATGATGCATTATGTGTTACTAAAGGGGTTTTAAATTACTTACAAAAAGTACAAAGAGAAGTAGGAACATATGCATTAAATGCATATGTGTGGAGGCAATTCAAGGAGAAAAGGGGTGGTCAAGTTTTTATATGAGAGATGCAAAAATTAAAATTAAAATGTTTGGTAGATTACAATTCATGGATAGTAAGAGAATAGTAAAAATAGTATTTAATTGGGTTACAAGTAAAGATTAGGCAACAAAATGGGTGAGAAAGGTAATATGGTATGCAGAAGATTTGGATAAAGACTTTATGTCAGTATACTTGTACAAAAAGATTAGATGAGTGTGTTAGGAGAATTGTTGAGTGTTATAATGGCAAAGAATTGGATAGAAGAATAGATGGATTAATAAAAAAATAGGGAGTTAGAGAGATGGAGAATTAATATGGAGAGTAAAAAGAGTTTAAAGATATATAGAAGTAAACAGAATATTGGTTGTGAGTTAATTTACAATAATAGCAAGAAAAGTAGTTTTGTTTAAGGCTTAAACAGGATCATTAGCAACAAGAAAATATACACATATTTGGGGGAATGTGGATGATTTAGTTTGCAAGTTATGTAAGGAAAGCATAAAAAATATTAGGCATCTGTTAATTGAATGTCAATGCTTGCAAACAAAAAGGATATAAATAATGAAGTTGTGGGAGAATAAATAAACACAAAGTGATTATACAGAAAGTGGTTCTTGGTTTTTATGCTGGGTTTGAAAAAAAGGGGGGGATCTAGATATAAAGACCATGGTATGGACAAAGATGATGTGGAAATTGGAAGGAGCAGGATAGAGAAGAATATAGGAAAAACTTAGAGTGGGGAATGGAAAAGGGAAAGTAATGTGACTAACAGGCTTCTCTGGGCATAGTGGCTGAGAGATTCCTCATTCCGATAAAGGAGAAGCCATAGTGCATTTCATCGCAGTAAGTTAATTTCAAAACATGTATATACTCACGTATATGTAGATATGTGATTTGTTTTATTTAGAAATGGCTAAAAAGTTTTAAGCACATTCAATATAAGTTTGAATATCAGTATATTAAAATTTATGATGTAGATGTATATTTGAGATTCAAATTAACTTATTAAAGAACTTGCATCTTCTAATCATGATTAGGGATCATCTTAGTTGCTAAATCTGTTTTTTTTGCAGAGTGCTTACCATATAAATACTTATCCTCTCAATATATTCGTTTTTCTTTTTTTTTTTTTCAAAGGCAGTTTGCTTTGTATTATATTATTATCGTCGTCATCATCATACGGGAATGTTTAAAATTTAAAACAGATCAAAAGGTAAAATATGACATTTAATTAATATATGTATAATAAAGATTTCATCATATTTATCTTGATAACACTATTAAACTATGTGAAATTCTAACATCGCAAATAAATAAATGTCATCGGTTTTTATAACTAAAATGGAAATTTTAAAAAATTGTCAATAAACTAACCGACGCCTTATATTAAATCCTATTTATTTTTCAGACTCCGCCATGAGCTGCAAAAATAAAATAAAAAAATCTTATGATTACAACTCGTCTTTTGTCATCAGATCTCCTCTGCAACTTTTTTCAATCACTTTTAAAATGTTCGTCCCTTCTTTATTTTTTTTATGGTTAAAAAAAAAACATATTTGGATCGATAAAAATACAGAGTAAAAAAATCATATACACACACGTTTGTACTAAGCTAACTAAATCTTTTACAAGTTTATATATATATATTTTATTTTTGAAATAAATGTTACAAATTACTATCGTAGCAAATTTTCACAGAGGAATAAAAAAAGGTTAATATACATAGGAAGGTATGTGCCCTTACCTTCTACCCTAAATGAAACTTGTTTCTTCTTTTAATCTCTTCTTTCTTTTATAATGACATTTATCTCACACTCGAAGTGTTTTGGAACTAACTTCGTTCCAATCAAAATCAGCTTGACATCCATTAGCTGATCAGATAGTGTGACTGGTTCTATCCAAAAAATAATATCTCATTTCCACTATCTATTTTAAGACCCAAACAAGCATGGTAGTTTAATATATTAGCTAGACTGAAGTGGAGTTGGGCTGGACATATTGCTAGAAGAGATGATAATAGATGGACAATTGAAATCTTAAGCTAGATTCCAAGAGTTGTGAAAGACCCAGAAAGAGACCACATGTGAGATGGATGGATGAATGAAATAAAACAGTGTGCAGGGATGATATGGAGAAGAGAAGCTAAAGATCGGAGAAGATGGATTGAACTTGGAGAGACCTTCATCCTGCAGTGGATTGATAATCGTTAATGATGGTGATATCAAGAGCTTTCTAAATAAAAAATTTATTCTAAGATATTCAACATTTTATACCATTTTTTCGTAAGTTGTTGTTATATAATAATAATAATAATAATAATAATAATAATAATAATAATAATAATAATAATAATAATAATAATAATAATAATAATAATAATAATAATAATAATAATAATAATAATAATAATAATAATAATAATAATAATAATAATAATAATAATAATAATAATAATAATAATAATAATAATAATAATAATAAAATAATAATAATAATAATAATAATAATAATAATAATAATAATAATAATAATAATAAAGTAATAATAATAATTTTATTGTATTCTGTTACCCAATATAACAAATTCTTACATTCTTGTTAATGAATGAATATTATATTATTATTTCTAACTCTAGGGGGGGGGGGGATGTTGCAGAATGTTGCAGAATAACAGATTTAAATTTACTTCTCTATTTTTTTTTTATTCTCAAATTATAACAGACTTGGATTATCCACCTTTGAGAAATAATATTCAGTATAACTATATTTTTTCTCTGTTGTATATCTATGCCAGCATATTTTATAAAAAAAATTATATATCATTTGCAGCTTATGTCTATTTACTTCAGTGTATGGATTCCATATAACTGTACCGTATTCTAACATAGCATTACTATAGATTTGAATAAATATATTTTTCCATTATTAGCAAATAATTTTCTGCAGTGTAATATGGGGCTTATTGTTTTTAGAGCTTTATTCACAATATTATCTGTGTGAACATTAAACAGTCCACTTGATGAAAATGTGATGTCTACATCTTTATAATTATCAATTCCTTCTGTAATTTTTGTATTTATAGTTATATTCCCTGAATGAGAAGTTAGATTTACAAATAAAAATTATTATTTTGCATTGAATGTGGATTATTTCCATTTTATATTGTAGGCACCATTATATAAATTATTAATATCTGCTTGCAAATTATCATAATAATAATAGTGATGATGATGATGATGATAATCAAATAGTTTATTACTTAGATGAAATCTATAAGACATTTGAACACCAAAATGAATACAAATGAGTTTGAACCATAGGCCTTGAAGAGTGTACCACTTTACCACACTGCACCAAACTAGCAGGGCTCTCTGTTTGCTAATTTATTTCATAAAATTTAAAATTATATAAAACATATAAAAATATAATAGTAATTATACTGTCTGAGGTAAATCAGTTTTTAAATTGTCCACTATGAGATAAAGGCTTTTTCAACAATCCTCATTTAAAAACGCCAATCAATTAGAAGGCATTATTCTCCAAAATGAGTGAAGAATATTTACATAGCTTTTTTCTAATCTAATTTTACCTGCCTACTAAGATGAATTAGAAATCCATTTACAAACAAATATTGGATAGCTACTTTGGTCATTTATAAATTAGGCATCAAGTTTTTTTGCAGACAATATTCAAAACACAGACAGAAAGCATTACCTGATAGGTGTACCAATATGAATGAAGCTCTTTAAATTAATATAAAATACCCAAACAATACCTACAATAAATTTAAAATAATAAGCATTTAAAGTGCCATAACTGTTCACTCATCTTAAAGAAGTAAAAAGTGAATTCAAAAACCAATATCTACATTGTGCAAGAGTGATTTTAGTAAAACATATCAAGATGACACCTGTGTTCATGGTAAATGAAATGTTTGATTGATACCTCTAGCTTACCTGGAGAACCCTTTCTTACTATGAATTCATTTTCACCTACAACTTCTGCTCTGGTAATTGATTGTGATATGGGGGAATTGAAACGAAGGATGCAAAATATAAAAAAACTTGAATATATATAATTATTAAATATTAATAATAACAATTATAAAAATTCAAAAGTATTTTCAATTTATTTCATAACCATTCTCAACTGTTGGACATTTTAATTTTCCAAGATTTAACATTATCATGTGATATCCAAGATTTTTAAATTTTAATAATTGTGCTTTGCCTATTAATTAATTTTTTTTTTATTTCTATTTATAAAAAATGCCTCCTTGATTTTCCTTTTATTATTTTTTCTTTCCTCATAAGAAATTCTGGTGTCTTCAGGTTTAAATCGAAAGTAATATTACACATTTTCTCATGATCAAAGTAAATAGATGCTAATATTAAATCTTTTCTCTTTTTTTTTTTACTTTTTATATACTTATACAAAAGCTGAAATTCTTTCAATTGATTTTTTTTTACTACATCTTATTTTTCCAGTATGTGCATTTCACATATAATTTGATAACAATATTACTTTATTGTTTCTTAGACATCATATTTTTTTAATTATTCACCAACCTATTAACATTAGATTGAACATAAATTGAAACAGTATACAATTCCTCATATATATTTTTAATAATTAACTTAAACATCTGAAATATATAGGTATACATTTTTATCTTTAATATTTTGCTTCTTTAAATTAATAATTGTTATACTTTTTAAATTCAATATAGCTAATTTGTTTATTATCATGACCAACTTCTATTACCTATTTTATAAAATTTAAAATATTTTGTGATTTATTATTGTTTTCGTAATATCACAACTTACTCATATAAACAAGAAAGATCTAAGTCTTGCTATAAAAATCATATAACATTACAATACTAGCCAAAAAAAATTTTTACTAAAATTCTTCCAACACCATGGTTTTATCTATTAACAAATAAACCTTTTCAAATGAAATTCAATAAGATACATACAACATATATATAAAACAAAACATCCTTCCCATCATTCACTTCAAAAAACAACTTCCTTTAATATCAAAGGATGACTTCATGGTCTCATAAAGACATCCTTTGATGTTAAAGGAAGTTGTTTTTAAAGCGAATGATGAGAAGGTTATTTTATATATATATGTGATATTTTAGACATCATGAAGATATCCTTTGATGTTAAAGGAAGTTGATTTTTGAAGTGAATGATGGGACGTCTGTTTTGTTTTGTATATATAGATTTGCATTATCTTGTTGAATTTCACTTGGAAAGAGTTATTTGTTTGTTTTTTCCATATATCAAATGTGTTGACCAGGAAGCAAACCTGGGCCAGCTGCTTGGAAGGCAACTATGCTAACCACTAGGCCATCAATGCTTGACAGATGAAACCATGGTTATGGAAGAATTTTAGTAAAAAAAAAAAAATATTTTTTTTGGCTCTCATAAAAATATCATTTGATGTTAAATGAATGATGGGAAGGTTATTTTGTTTTGTATATATATGTTGTATTATCTTGTTGAATTTCATTTAAAAAAAGTTATTTATTAATAGATAAAACTATACTTGTGAAAGAATTTTAGTAAAATTTTGTTTTATGGGCTAGTATTGTAGTGTTACATTATTTTTCTACTTTATTTATAGTCATTAGTATAGCAGTAGGCAGTATTTAATTGCTATATTGTATACAATTGTATTTTAGATTTATAATTTATATTTTTTATTTCTTGTGTTGATTTAGTTAGCACTTTGCAATTTAATAAACTATTAGATTTTTTATTTCATGCATATTAAAATATGTAATACCTTTAATCCATTTTTTCACTGTCCATTTTGTCAAAAATATTGTCCTCATACGAAGACATAGCAAAGTTACAAATTTTCACAATTATGGGAAGATCCATGGACCAATCTTTAGACAATTTATAGTATTTAGCTTCAAAAAAATAATTATATTGATTTCAATAAACTTTAAAGCATCAGCAATAAAATTTAAGTATACCTGGGTCTTGTTTTATATAGTAGATAGGTTTCTCAGAAAATGTGCACAAAAGAAATCACACAAAAATAGACATAACTTACCTTGAAAAATTGGGGATACATACTGTAATTTTCAAAAATTGCATAAAAGCAAAGCAACAACATAAAATTCGCATAAAAAAATAAGGAAATAAAATTTGACTAATAAAAATTTTCAAATTTGAAAAAAATTGATGCAAGACAAACTTTTTTTTACTTTTTTTATTAACTACAGTATTTAATTTTATTCAAAACAATATATATTTTTAAGTGTAATTTACAGCATTTTACATTTTTTCCATACATGTACAGTATTTTAATCATTATCACTATTTGACGATATTCAGGTTCGTTTGTCAACTTGTAAGACATCAGATTCATCACAAGAGGAAATATAACTAGCACCAACTTTATTTTTTTTAATTGCAATTATAGTGGACTTGCCCAAACTAAAATGTTTTCCAATCACTGTTGATCCTTTCCATTTCATTAAGTGATTTAAAATTAAAATTTTTGTTCCTAAATAAATTCATTTTTTGGGGTGTTTTTTCCTCTCCATTAGTATAAACTAAAAGTTTAAAATAAAAATAAGAACTTATACTTATGATAATAAAAAGATACCTACTCACCACTGTTGGGCAAAATTTAATTAAAACTAACAAAAATTAAATTCTTATTTTTGTCTTTAATTTTTTAATTTTCAATTCCATTTAAAAAACAAATTTCATTGTTTCACATCACATTAATTTCAGATCACATTACGTAATTTTTAAATTGTTAATTACAATTAAAAATCAGATTTTAATTTTTAATTGTCAAATTTAATTGTGCCCACCACTGTTACTTACCTTTTAAAAATAAACTTGCAGACACTAAATGATTAATTGATTGTGTACTCTTTTTTTAAAAAAGCAAAAATAGAATGTGATTTAAAATGCAAAAACAACAACATGCATAGTATAGGAATCTATAACGTTTGAACAGATTTACATTATAATCTTGTAAAATTTAATGTGTGTATATAAAATGGGAAAATCCTGATTTTAAGTGAATTATGAACTTCTTTATTGCATAAAATCTATTACAGTACTATTATAAAGCACTACGGATATTGAAATTATTAGGTAAAAGTCGAACTCCGATAATGCACTATTACTTTAAATATGATGTGTGAGTGTGCAAAATTTGTAATATTTAAAGTAATAGTGCATTATCAGAGCTAGACTTCTGATCTAATAATTTTTATCACATAAAAGAAAACTGCATACAAAGATATTAAGAAGAAACATGAATCGCATAACTTCAAAATTGCATTTTAAAAATCTGCATAAAATGAGACCCATGTGTATATATATTAGTTAATTTTTTTATCTATTAAGCTTTAGTCAAGAATTTTTATGGAATATAATCTATCAATGGAAATCATATAACTCTATAATAATTAATAAAGCAATAATATCATTTTCATCAAATTCAAAAGATGAAGTAATAATGTTCTTATCATATCCAAATAGAATAAACTATCTTGCAGGAGTTTACCAATGTATTTAGATGTATAATACATAAATGTAACACCAAAATTTATTATAATCATTCTGCAATTTTTCCATTTGCAAGAATGCAAGGACATATAAAACTTGAAGGATTTATATATTATAGTATACATTATTTTTAGTCTTTTTAAATGTGTTATTAATAAACTGTATTCTTTGATTATCTATATTATATTTTTAATTAAAAAACCAGGCTTGCATTTAATTTTAATTTAATAATATATACTATAAAATATAACCTTCAAATTTTATATATCTTCATATTTTTGCAAATATGAAACTCACAAAGATCCTTTGAGTATTTTGATAATTCATTTATTAACTATATATCTAAATATATTGATAAACTTTTGCAAGTTATTTTAGAATGGTGTAAAAATATTATTACTACATTTTTTGAATTTTTACACAAAATAAAGAATACTAGTCTTGCATTGTTAGCCAAGAGGTATCGCAGCTGCCATGCAAGCAAGTAGTTGGTTGCAGATGTCTGAGGGTTCACGTCCCAGCCGATGCTATGACATAGGGAAAAAAAATAAAAATAAAAAATAAAGAATACTATAATTAATTAGAATGTTATTGCACCACTGGATGGTATCAATTATATGATTCTATTGCTAAATTCAATAAAATTATCAAACAAGCTTTAATATTAAAAGAATTAATCAATATACTGTAAAATTTATTATTGATTTGTTTAAAGTTATTGAAAATAATATAGTTTATTTTAAGATAAATACTATAAAATGTCTAAAGATTATATCCAAGAGCCTTCCTATGTTTGTGCAAGTATCTCTCTTTATCTACATATATAATACTTTTAGTGCCAGTAATATTAAAAACAATGAACTTTACATGAGATATCTTAATGATATTTTTGCTTATAAACATGAAGATAGTATAAATAACCTTATAAATAAATTTACAGGATTAAATTAGTTTAAAATTGTCACTTGAAAAAAATAATAATAAAAGTATTAAATATCGTGAAGTATATGTGATAAAATCTGATGATTTATTAAATTATAAAATATTAATTAAGCCAACACAATATATAATTATATGCTATAACTGAAATATAGGCTTATTATGTACCTGTATCAATATATGTAATATATAGGGTATATGAGCACAGACTTTCATATGACTCATCACTCACCACTCTATCTCATATCACTGATACACTTGAACACATATATAATGAAAAGATAAATAATCACCAATATACATATTTCATGCTAAACCAGCGATCATCAGTTGGTTCAGATTATTATTTGTGTTCAAGTGATATCAGTGATATGAGATAGAATGGTGAGTGGTGGGTCGTGTGAAAGTTTGTACTCATATACGTTATATATTACATATATTGATACAGGTATATAATAAGCCTGTATTTCAGTTACTACATAGTAGAGATGTCTGCCCATCCCTTGTATATGTATTAAATGAATTATGTCCTGTACATGAGGGGTTAGATTGACTAGCTTCAGGATGGCCTTTGAGCATTCCATCAGCAGATTTTTAATTGGATGGACAGTTGAAGAGTTGGAGTGTTGAGTGGATTGAAGCCTGTCCATTAGAGCATGAAGATTGGCTATCTTAATATATATCTCAGCACTTATTGCATATATGTGTAGAGATGATAATCTGGACCAACTGATGATTGCTGGTTTAGCATGAAATACATATATTGGTGATTATTTATTTTTTCAACATATGTGTGTTCAAGAGTATCAGTGATATGAGATAGAGTGGTGAATGGTGGGTCATGTGAAAGTCTGTGCTCATATAGCCTATAATTATATCCTATAATCAAAACTATCAATTGAATATAAAATGGCAAGCTCTTAAATCTTTTTTGTTTCATACTAATAAGCTTGGGTCATTGAGAAAGTGATAAATATATTTTAAATTTAGTTGGTTATAATAGTTAAGAAATTCGATATGCCAATTTAAAAAGTATAACATTAATTTAAAGAAGTAAAATATTAATGATAAAAAATATATCTAATATTCTGTGTTTTAAATGCTCAAAATAAATTTATTAAAAGTTTGTATAAAAAATTATATAATGTTTTTTTCTTGGGTTCTACCTAATGTTAATAGACTGATGAATAATTTGAAACATATATGTAATAAACAAAAATGTAATCTTATATACCAATCTATATGTGAGTGCAATGTTTAATATATTGGAGAATTGATATGTAGTATTGAGAAATAATTAAAAGAATTTTAGCTTTTATATAAACTTAAAAAAAAAAAAATTTAATATCAGCATTTGTTTCCTTTGTTCATGAGAAAATGTAGAATTTATCTTTCAATTTTAAACTGGGTAGTTAATTAGGAAAGAAGCCATAATAAAAGAAAATTATTTTTTTAAATAAAAATAATATTTTAAATACAAGTATGTTTTATATGCCTGGAATCTGGATGTAATATAGAGAATTTGAACCCAGATTTTCAAACTCATTTCAACCATCAATTCGATCTCATATAACCGATACACATGTCCACACACATGTGAAAAAATAAATGATCTCCAATATACATATTACATGCTGAACCAGCACTCATCAGTTGGTCCAGGTCATCATCTCCCACACATATATATAATCAGTGCTCTGTTTGTATTAAGATAGCAAATCTTCATACTTTAATTGACAGGTTTCAATATATTCTATCCTCCAACTCCTCAGCCATTCACACCACTGAAAATCTGATGATTGAATGCCAAAATCTTCTGGTAATGGCAATATTATTGTCATGCCCATGTTGACCTTTTAAGTCCAATCAGAAAACTTAAAGTCAACATGGGCATGACAATAATATTGACATTAACAAGGGATTTGGGTGTTCAATGATCAGATTTTCAATGGTATGATTGGCTTAAGAGTTGGAAGTTGGAGTAGATTGAAGCCCATTCATTAAAGTGTGAAGATTTTCTTATCTTAATATAAACCAAGCACTAATTATATATATATATATGTGTGTGTGTGTGAAAAAGAGAGAGATCATGATCTGGGCCAACTGATGAGCGCTAGTTCAGCATGAAATACGTGTATTGGAGATCATTTATCTTTTTCACATGATCATGTACATCGGTTGTGTGAGATAGAATGGATGACTGAAGGGAGCTTGAAAGTTTATGTTCAAATCCCCTATATTAAATTTTTAAAAAAATGCTAATTAGTAGGCAAAATAGAAATGCTAAAATACATTAATCTTGGACTATTACATAATCCATGTTAAGTTCTGGCAAATTTAAAATATTTAGTAATTGGAAATGATTACGAAAATACATCTGATTTTTTATAATTCTTTATATTTAACATTAATAAGTAATAATTTTAATTCATTCTTATTACAATTATTAATCTATAATGTGAGTTTTTGTTTAGTTTATATAACAAAACTCAACAATTAATGTATAAATGTAACAAAGCTGAATAAGAAGAAAAGGAAAGCCGGCTCTAGAACTATAAATAGTTATTTATAAACGTTATTAAATTTAAATTTATATATTAATTATTTAATTATATATAAGTCAGAACATAAATTATATTTAGCAGTACTTTATGTTCATGTGAGTAGATATGTTTTCAAATTCTCCAAAAGAACAGTTTACTGTTGTTTTCAATTTCGTTATTTATTTACTTTTTATTTTTACAGTACATTCAACTATTTTTTATATTTCCTTAATGATATTCTTTTGCAACCTCTCTTTTAATATTCTATTATTCATATTCATAACTTTATCTACCAACATGTTTCTTTTGTGCTGTAAATTAGCATATCTGATGAGTCCAATGGTCTCAATACTTATTATTAAAAATGCTGTATTGCTTTTATTTTTATGTTTTAAATGTCAGTATTCAAAACAATCACTTTGGAAAAATGCAAATCTGTTTTAAAGTTAATTTATCTTTTATCATATCTCTTATACAAATTTTAATTGGTCTCTCATACGAATTTTTGAGGTTTTTAATTGACTGTTTTGGGTACTGGTGATTTTATTGACTTAAAGTGTAACAATATATATAATGCAGTTTTTACAATTATTACTATTTATATTTTTAACATTTTGTTTATAAATTGTATCTTTACATATATATATACTTAAATAAACGAATTTGCGCTTAAATTGTTGACTATCTATTGATTATTTCAGTACAATATTATTTCGAAACAAAACTTCTTTATAATAGATTTTCATAACATTTTTTTAACTGACTAAACAAATTTGTATTACATAAAAAGAACGTAACAGCTTTTATGTAAATATCAATTTATGATTCAGAGTATGTTATAAAAAAATAGTATTCAATAAAGTTGATTTTATATTTACAAAAATAAGATCTGTTTATTACAATAAGTAGCTAACACTTTAAATAAAAATATTACGAAATATATTTCATAAAAATCAATAAACATTTAAAATACTTACATAATAGATTTTTTTTTTTTGGATTAACGAAGCTTTTATACACAATTAAAGCTCAATCATATATGAATGCATTTATCTGTCAATCTACACATCTTGTTATATATATGTTTTCATCATATCTTTTTTAATAGCTATTTATTTTCTTTTTTATTACTTTGTTGTAAAATATATTTATGTTTATCAGTTGCAACAAAAAAAAAAAAAAAAAAACAATTTTAATAATTAAAATGGTAGAATATGTGTATATGAATGTGTACGCGATGAAATTGACGTGGTTATCTATAATTTATTAGATATCTATTTTAATGAATTTTTACGCATTGCTATCATTTAAATATTAAATAAAATTACTGTAATAGATTTAAATTCAAATTCTTCTGCTTTGATAATCAATGTATTACTTCCGCGCGCTTTTATATCACTAGCATCATTTTCGACTATTATCATCCACTGCAGGATGAAAGTCTTCCCAAGTTCAATCCATCTTCTCCGATCTCTAGCCTCTGGATCTCCACATCACTCCAGCACACTTTCTTATTTCAACCGTCCATCTCACATATTGTCTTTTTCTAGATCTTTTACAGTCTCTTGGAATCCAGTTTAAGATTTCAACTACCCACCTAGTATCATATCTAATATGCCCAGTCCAATTCCTCTTCAGTCTCTTAATTTTTTAATGATGTCAGCAACATCTGTTTGTTCTCTCACCCATGTATTTTATTTTTGAGCTCTTCTTGTTATTTCTAACATTCATCTCTCCATACTTCATTGAGTCGTCTAAAGTTTTTGTATTGCTCTTTTGTTAAGAGTTCAAGTCTCAGATTCATAAATAAGAATTTAATGTGTTGTAGTAAAAATTTGCACATCCAAATAAAACATTGCATTATATAGGGTATATATCAACAATTCAGAGCAACTGTCAAGTCCTCAGTGTTTGAGGTCTTGAGTATTTGAGAAGCAGTATTAAATATGTTGTAATTTATGTGACATAAATGGTACTTTGATTTAGCTTCATACATGTTGCAGATAAAATGATTACCCATCATTCATTATATAAAGGTATAGATTGTGTTATAATGATCATATAGGGTGCTGACAGTCCATCCATTTATCATATCTCTTTGACCTGAAGTTTACATGTGAGACAAGTAAAATTTGAAATTTTTCAAATTTTAAATATTACATTTTTTTTTTCAATTACAAAATCTTAGCCAATCCAATTAAACATTCAGTATTGGTTGGTAACTAGATGTCTTATAATTTTCAATCACAAGAATATGACTAAAATTATTGTTCAACATGCCTGATAGTGTATTTTTTCTTTGGTGATTATCTTTGAAAGGCTATTATAGCACCTTTGCCCTGCATGACATATTTAAGAGTTGTTTTTTGTATTATATTTAGTTGAGAAATAACTCTTTTTAAGTACAATAGATAAACTAAAGTAATAAATATATCTAGATGTTATTTTTCGGTCAGATTGAAGAGCTTCTCCCACTTATCTTTAAATGACATAGATAATAACAATCTCTAACATGCACACTTATATGTTCTAATTTCTAAAGAAATTTCTGCAAATATTAAATTATTACAATCTATTGGGAAGTACAAAACTTACTGTATACATAAGTATGGGCAAACTACTAAATAAATATCTTAATCATTTTAGACTAGAAATTGTTTATATATTGTAATGGAAAATCGATAAACATATCATGCCAACCACGTTGTGGTGTCAATTGTAATGGAACATAATCATATGAGAAGAAAATAATGCTCCAAATGTTGGACAACAATTGTAATAGAATGTAAATGTATTAAGATAAGAAGTCCCTAAATGTTGATAGGCCAATTATAATGGTAAATATATAAATCAATTTAAATGAAGAAAGATGAATAAACAGTGGATAATCAATGTAGCATGTCATATAAGCCATAAGTAAAAAAAATGATGTGGCCTAAATTATTGAGCAGCATTTACAATGAAAAATACAATTTGAAACTCTATATGTAATCAATAATCATTAATTGACTAAGACTCATGATGACACAACATTTATAATGGAATATGTTATCTCTTAAATTATTGGATTTATAAATTCAATCTATAAATTGCACCATTTATAATGGATAGACTATATTAGAAATAAAGAAAAGATTTGGATAAGATATACCTATGAAGCACCCATAAATTAATCAGGTTTCATAGTAACTTGTCAACTATAATAAAATGCATGTGCCATGCAAAAAGAAAGAACATATCTTTCATCATTCAACTCAATATAAATATAATACAGATAAAAAGTGTAATACCTATTTAATAGCATGTTATACATATATTAAGATAAAATAAACTGCCTCAAAATGAATATACTAAAATATACTATTACCATGGCTAACTATATAAGACAAACTTAATAATATAGAGTATTGACTAGAATAAGTTGCTAATTAGTTCTCAGTGTTAATTTAACTTACAATTAATTATATACCACATATAATTTGGAACAAAAGGAATTTTATTGAATCCAAAATATATCTATTTAATTGAAATTACTAATAATTTAATACTTTCATATCTGCTAGCTTGTAGAGCTGATGTACGAAAAATTGAGAAAAATAAAGTTAATAAATCTCAAATAAAACTCAAAATCATTCTTTTATATAAAATAAATGATACAGCTTTATTTCAATATTGTGACTTTAGATTTATAATAGCATACATATACATATATACATTTCTGGGAAACGTAATAATAGTTTTGTTTTGCAAATACTTAATTTTTCTATATGTAAATTAAGCATAAGGCTTAACAGTAACACTTATAATTTGCAATTTATATTCACATAGGAACTGTATAAGCTGTTATGAAATTGAATAACTATACAAATAGATAAACAAATTGTAGATATCTCATTAAACTAGTAACTCAGATCATAGATGGAATTTTTTAATATATTTTTTAAAATACTACTTTAAAGTAGAAAATAACTAAATGACTGAATTAAGTAAATATTAAATGGATTCAATGAATGAACCATTTATTAGAAGTCATTTATACACACATAAGTTATAAATTCAATGTCCATATAATGTAAATCAACTAAATAAACATTTAAAAATAACTAAGTGATTTACACCTCCATTAAAAAAGTTCTGGATGATTGTAACATATACATAACAAGTGTGGATTATATCAACTGGCCATATGCTTATAAATTCAACATTTACAATTACAAAATATTGTTGTTTGTTTTGTGAATGATTACAAATCATTATAGCTCAAAACACAGATATTTCTATACTTTAAAGCACTAAGATAATTGAGTGTATCCTAAAGGAATCACATCTTTCAAACAAACTTATCTTGACATTACATACTAAAATACAAGCAACCTCACCTACTATGGTGGAAAATTTAGCTTTAATTAAATCTCATGAGTGATAGACCCAAAGAGAGGACTCCATAATGCAATTAGCATAAATATGTCAAAAGCATGGTGGCTTCCAAAATAACACCTACATTTGAGGCAAAATATAATGCCTAGACCCTTTGTCTCAGTGCATCAGGAAAATATATGGAGAGGCTCACCTAAAACAACAACACTAGGTATCTAGAAATATGTGATTACAATCACTGGAAATATAAGCAATATCAACTCATGGATAACTACAATACAGATAGGGAATTTATCCACTCCATCCAGCAATAATAATAACTGTAATAAATAAGGCCTGACATACTAAGGCTATTCTACAACTAATAATACCAAGATAAAAAACTTCACAATAGTGAACTAAAGTTATAACTATAATTTTAACCTCAATAAACAATGGGTAATATCTGCACCAACAAATAAATTTAAAAGGCAACTGACTTAAATATAAATAAAGATAATGACTAGCATATGAAATATTGGCACTAAGATATAACGCACACAAGTATGAACTATTAAATATTTTAACCTATGAAAATTATTGTACATGAATAAAATGAAACCAAATTGTGAGAATAATAATTGAAGAACTAAGATAATTATTAAACAATGATATTATTTATAAATACAGTTCTATAAATTTGTATATTTATACAATTCCTATGCAATGAAATATAATTTATTGCTTTCCAATTTAAACTGACAAATGACTTTTATTATTTAGTACACCTGTATGCAAACGCGAATCAAATAAAAAGTAATATATATATATTAATTCTAATGTTTTCACGGATAAATGATGTCATATTATTATTACTATTTGCGGGATATTCCGTGTAGTGAAAAAGCTAAATGCTGACGTTTCAGTACAATATCAAGTACCTTCCTCAGAGCGTCCTCTTTCTCAAATCATATGATTTGAGAAAGAGGACGCTCTGAGGAAGGTACTTGATATTGTACTGAAACGTCAGCATTTAGCTTTTTCACTACACGGAATATCCCGCAAATAGTAATAATAATATGACATATATATATATATTCATGTAGTTTAAGCTATAAAATGTCTTTAAAATAAATAAACAAACATATATAATAAAATCGACTTTTGTCATTCTTCAGATTTTAACATTCAAAAGAAATTTGTAAGTTAGTTTTTAAATATTTCAGTTGTATATTCTTTCATAAAGAGATATATTTAAATGTTACACATACAAAAAAAAATAATAGACAATAAAAAAAATAAGATAAATTTTGAGTTACCATTTAACTGCTTTAATGTCCTGTCATTTTCAAATCAAGCAGTTATTTCAAGCATTTTCACTTATTTTATTCATCCTAAAAATGGCTCGAAGTGATGTTAGAATATGTACATATTATAAGTAAATTAACAGATTGGTTTCTTGTTATTAAACAATTGACTTCAATCATTTCCTTGATATCCAATTATGTACCAGTTAAGTTGAAGATTACTTTGGATCATTAAGAAATTTGGAAATTGTACTAGGATATATAATTTCAAATAGCTATTTTTTTAAACTTATTCATGAACGCCAATTTACTTTTAGGTTTTGTGTTTAACGAAGTTTCCAATGTTGTTTGATGGCCAAGTAGAGAGGCAAATGCCTCAAAATGGCAAAGTTGAACTTAGCAAATCATATTTAGTATATTACCTTAATCCAATAAATATTGTAAGGATATTTATAAGAGAAATTTGGAGAAAATGATGAATAAAAATAAAGTCTTCTTTTTTTTTGCTTTCCTTTTTATTAAGTAAATAATAATAATGATGACGATTATCCTGTATTCCATAGCCAGCTCTCTCCTATTGTTGTAAATTCACATGATGATTTTTAAAAAATCTTTAACACTATTGTTTAGCAGTTTTAAAATATTTTTTTAAATAACAAAATAAAAAAAAATAATGTCAATAAAAAAAAGTACATATATATTACATTGAAAAATTTATGTTGTAATTTACAAATCAAATGAATATTTAAATAACCAGAATAATATTACTATATCTTTTATAATTTTTTTAAAAAAAATAAAATAAAGGTACAATATAATTATATTTAGTAATTCAAAGACCACTGCCAACGATTATGTCTTAATAAACGCTCTCATAATTACATACATATATTGCCATTATAATGATCCATCTCAAAACAAAGCATATCATAATAAATAAATAAACCTGAACTAAATAACAATAAAAACCATTAGTAATAATAAAAAGTCAGATGTCACATGACTTATATATAGCTTGCATTTACCAATATGTAAACTTAAGAGCATGCTAACGCTCTAAACAAGCTTTTTTTTTTACTATGATAAATGCTACTACAAGAGAAGGCATTCAAATCATCTTTATCTTAGATTGTCCCCATCCCCAGACCGGTTTCGACCTATGGGTCTCTTCAGTGAGGAGTTGGGACATTAGATTCAAAAAACCAACTCACTTATTTATAAATCTTTAAGTAAAACTATATCAAAGACATTTTTTAAACCATACTATAACTTTAAAAAAAAAAAAATAAGAATAGATTTTTTATCCTGTACAATATATATATATATATATTGCTGTTTGGAAATAATGTTTTCCCTTTAATAAATAAATGAGATACCAATTAAAGTAATCTGAAAGCATATATAACATCTATTTACAAAAATTATATATTTACAATAGTTAAAGGAGTTCATTTCCTGTTTATGATTGGTAGAATTACAAATACATAATTGTTGATAGTAACAACAAGAAGTTGGAGGAATGTCATGAGATCTAATAAAATCTAACCTTTCCAGTTACACTGATGGGCTTTGTGAAAGGTGCAATGCCATTCTCTACTAATAGCTTTTCACTTCAGGATTAAACATACTTCCTACTGGTATTCTAGTAAATAGTGGCCAATATGCTCTTTAAATAATAAGTCCTTGTCTGTTTGCCCTTTAAATGGACCTCTGTTTTATAACCAGTTCCCCTACCTTACTCTGAACAACCAAATTGTCTAACCTAATTATATAATTGACCTGTATGTGCTATTACTATTTGTTTTAATCAAGTATTTTATATTCTAAATCAAATCTATTGAGTTAAATAATTTGAACAAATTCATTATTTAGGATAAACTTAAAATGAAGCCACAACATTATTTTATCACTTCTAGTCTAGATATGCACTTTAAACTTTCCATTATTATTCACCTCTTTATTCATGTAATCAGAAAAAATGTGACAAGAAGCATAAATATTTTACATAATTATATCATTCTGCATCATAAGCCTAATAAATTTTATTATTTCACTTAGTAATTCTAAATTCAAGATGGTAAAATGACCCATGTTAAAGGGGTGGCAAGCAATGGAAACTATCACCAATAATGACTGGTCCTACTTTCCAGTTACTTCATTACTCCTTATTATTTCTCAATACAGAATTAAAAATGGCATACCCAGGCAGGTTAATTTGTTTATTATTTAAATTAATCCAATTTTTTGAATAAAATATTATTCGTGAGAAATATGCAGTTTTTCAATAAATAAATACAAAAAAAAAAAGACCATATATCTCAAAATTATCTTATTTGAATAATAATGAAAAATTTATAAAAA
>JAQFVV010006198.1:17193115-17396311 GCA_028023455.1 Epiperipatus broadwayi
TTAATGACTATTATTTGTTTAACTAGTAGTAAACAGTATTTTAATTTAACAATCATTTAATTTGTACAAGATAAAAATTAATTATCCACTTAAGTAAATAAAACTGTTTAAACATGTTTTAATAAACAAAATATGTAATTTCATCATATACTTGTGATTATAAAATACAAAAAATAACTTATTTGAACAATTTTTATGTATTAGAAAAATACTTGATGTTGCAAATTATAATTAGTTTTTAAAAAATTAATGTGAACAATTTTGCATTCTGGACACAATTTTTTACCACAAGCTTACAATAAAAGTTTTTACTAGGACTTTTATCTTTCTTTTTCTCACTGCATATATATATATTGTGCCCTTATCTGTAGGTCATAATAAGGTAGAAAGGTCAATTACTAAAAAAAATTTAAATTTTAAGTTATATTTGTATGGTATAGGATAATTAAATTTTATAGTACAATTTAAAGCTGAAAATACCTGGTATATAAAAATGTAATAGATTATTGAAGAGAAAACAGTTAAATAAAACTTAATAATATTCTTGCTTATGGTTGTGAAAGCTGGCCATATAAAATAATACAGCTATAAATAGTTAAAAGTATATTAATAATTTGAATATAATATTTTAAAACTAATAAATTAAATAAATGCTAGATGTAGTGTTATAAATATATTTAATAGTCAAAATTAATAGAGTATATTTTATTATAAACTTTGTGATGGTGAGAATTGTATTTAGTTCTACAAGTTTAAATTATTTTCCAAATTTTTTATAAAATGTATTAGTTTTGGTAAGTTAGACCGAGACGTAAATAAAAAATCATCTGATAAAATTAGTAAACACGTGACTGTATATTATATACCTTCACACACACGCTTGTTAAAAGAATAATAAAGTTTGTGAATTTGAAACTAGATATAATTGCCATCGATCAATTAAAATAAGAGTTAAAATATTAAATATTGTTTTAATAATTGTTTTTAAAGTTTAAATAATTTTGATAAAACTAAAATTGAATTTAAAAAAATAATAGTCTAAATAATATTTAAGACATTACGTCATCAAGTCTTTATTTTAAAAGTCTAATCTGTTATATAACTAAATGTGTAAATTTGTTCACGCTAAAAAGTCATTAACCAATCAACGGGGGTAAATTAGCAGACAAAATATAAGAATTATACAAAGTGGGGAGAGAAGTAATGTGTAAGTGAAAGAGAAAGTAACATATTTTTGTAGCTGATAACACCGTAGCTAGAAAAGTAATATAAATTTAAAATTTCGTATTTATTTTAAAAGTTCTTCTGTAACATATAATATATTTTGACTGCCTCTACATGGATTGCTAATTTTAAAAGTTATCTTACCAGGGAATTTTATTCAAGTTTAACCAAAAGCCTACAGTAAAGATGGAAGTACAAGGAAAAATACCTAAAAATATTGCTGAAGGAAAAATATTTGGAAAGTACCTTAATACAGATTTATTTATGCTCAACCAGAAACTTATTTTTGTCACTCAAAGAAATATAATTGGGACACTATATGAGAACTTAAAAGAGAAGTTACTTGCCGTCAGGAAAAAATTATGACGCACCAATTTTATAAGGCTACTTTGAAGTTATTTTATTCTTCTCTATGGAAAAATTTAATATGCGTTTTTATTACAAAAGAAAAATTATGTAAATGTATAATGAAGAAAGAGTGTTCATCTTTTAAAAAGAAACATTATAAAATATGGTACCTGAATTTTAAATAAAGAAGAAAAAAGTTATAGAATAATATGAAAGTGCTATTATACATTTTATGGAAAAGAACAGAAAACTTTCTCTGAGAGGAATTAATTAAATATTATAAAGTATTCATTGGAGGAAAGGATTGATAAAATATATATATATATAAACTTAAATTACTTAATGAAAATGGATCCAGGAAAAACAGAAAAATTTTATTAAATATTTAAATAAAGTATATAGAAGATGCATCGGAAAAGTTGCGCGGGAAAATGCTAGCAGACAATATTAGAAGAGAATATGGAGACGTTTTTTTTTCTTTACAGGATTAATTGATATCAAGAATTAATAATAGTATTAATTATTTTCAAACCAAGGATTGTTGTCTATGAAGATTTATCAAACAGAGTAATAATTGTTTTGCCTTAAAATAGAACCTTAAGTGACTGAAGAAAAAATAAAATAATATTTTTTTTTAGCTTTAATATGAACAGTTCAAGAAAGTTTGATGAAGAAGTATCGTAAATATAATTTAAATATTTTTTATTAATTTATTTTAAAAATATAAAATGCTATGTGAGATTAGGGAAAACATATAAACATAATTTTAGTAATATTAAAAAAAAATTAAATATAATAGCTTAATAGAATGATAGAAATATTATTTTAAAAATAAAATGTATGTATGGAAGTTTTATATCTACAAGAATCAATGGGATGGTGAAGCCTACAGAACGCGATCGAGAAGATAAAGATCGTTTGGTAATTTTGATATTTATTTATAATGCATAATGTATTTTTTTTTTTTTATAGATCGTCTATTGATTAAGAATGATGTGTGAAAGTTTAAATTCTATGTACACATTTTATACAACATTTACAACATATTATGAGATAGGAGTAATTTTAAATATGCATGCAATAAGTTATTTAAAGTATAATTAATAATATAATATAACAGAACAATTGTGTGATTCTTTTGAACTTTCATGTAATAAAGTATTCAGATATTTTAAAATAGTTTGTATATGATAAATATACGAGAAAAGTAGTAAAAGATTTTCTTAAAGAACAGCGGTATAGTTTTTGAAATAAAATGAATTTTATTATTGTTAGAAATGCAGATAGGAATTTGTCGGTGTACTGTATAGAAAAATCATGAGAAATAAGATCGGATAGTGACTTGGTAGTACTAGTGCAGAGGAAACCAAGATGATGTTTTTGTTAAGAAATAAGAAAAATAAAGTATTTGGATCATAGTTAGTTTGTGTGATTTCAGTATAGTTAACTATGCCCTATGACTGAACACATATATTTTGGACAGTGTTTTTGCGTATCTTTAAACTTTTTGATGTTATATAAAGCTGAAAAAATAGCTTTAGCATCACTCCTATAATAGAGGTTGGTAGACAGACAAAAGTCTCTCCTCTATAGTGTTTTAATTCACTGTACCATTATTGTTAAGGTTTATGACGGATAATATTCTAGTTATATTTTTGATCCTGTGCATCTATTTTCGCTATCCTTGTTTTGGGAATCTGCATCGCCAGAGAGATATTTTCAAAGAAATAATGAATAAAATAGAATTGCAGAGATGTTATCATTTATGTAAGAATAATTTATTTGCTGGAATGTTTAGAATTGTGTAATTTTAAAAGTGAAAGTACAAAATATCATAAAGAGAGAAAGAATCATATAATACAGTTATAAATTAATTCGGAAATGAATATAAGATTTTTAAAGAGAAATCTAAACAAAGTTTTTATTTTAAAAGTGATAATGAAATTTTAATGTTTAAGATAATATTTAGAAACTAAATATTGCATATTTATTAAGAAAATAATTCAATAGTGTGTAATAAACATATACTTGTGCATGGTATGTTAATGGTTGTAAGTATATCATCCGAAGTAAGGCTTGAATGAGTATATTAGATTAATAAACATCGGATATTGAACTATAAAACTTAATACCAAATGTAGAAGAATGTCTTTGAATTTATAGGATTCCATACTACTAATATAAAACTAGAATTTTATTATTTTTGTAGAATGTTTACTACGAATGTAATTTGTAAAATTAAAAAATATAATTTTCAAATAGTAGGGATACAAAGTGTTAATGATAATTATATAATAAACACATTTTGTAACAAGATAACCATAATCAGAAATCCAATAATAATAATACTGTAATTTTTTTTTAAGCATTTAAAAGATAAGAGTTAATTATAAAAGAATAAGTAGAAGTTTGATTTCATTTTTATAAACTGGTAAATAATTTTGTGATAGGAGAGGAAGGATATCCAATGTACATAATGTAAAATATTGTTATTTGTTTATGTTATTAATAAACTTTGTTGTAAATTTATTTTAAAGCTTTGTGTCTTCGTTGTTATTTCTCCACATGGATGCATGATCTCACAATACACTTATAATTGAAACAGATATATAGTTTTGCACAAAAAGGTAAACATAAAAGTGTTATAATCATTTTGAGAATTTATTGGTATATTAAAAATTTAAAAGATCATAATTATATCATTTATTGGTCATAAGTCGGTTGCCACAATATTACATTAAATTATATGCTAATGTTGCTACACGTATTCTGTAGTCAGATTATTAAAATACTATCACGTACGTAATTATTTATGTCATTTAGGAAGTAATAAGATTATATTATACCATTGTTGTTATTATTATTATTTATTATTGTTAGTTACTGCGTAGTGAATTATGACATAAAATTCCCTTTTCATAGTTTACTACCGTAATTTTAAATCAGTTAGAGTACAATTTATGAACCTGAGATTTATGTCATTTTATTTATTTTATTTATTTTCTTCATTTTTAATTAATTGAGCTAGATTCTTATTAGAAAGAATATTAAGACATGATTATTATTTTAATCATAATGAAAAGAGCTTAGAAAGTCGTAAGAATACTATGAGTTAGTTATTTAATATAGTAAAAAGGGGAATAGTGTTCTTATGCCATTGAGATAGTATCATGTGGATGATATCTCAATGTAGTCTATCTCGTTCCCCGTGTCGTCACTCCATGTCTCATGAAAATAGTAAATATTTGTTAATTCATTTTAAAAATATAACCATATTTGTATTTTAAAAATTAGAGTTAGTAATCATTTTAATTAATGCTGGATATTTCATTAATACTTATTTGTTAGACTGAGCTAGAACCCGTAAATCTTAAATATATTAAGAATTTTGGAGAGGACGATCGTGACGGTGGGGGAGAGGTTAGAATATATATATATATTTAAATTTATAATCATATAAATATGCTTGTATATATATATATATATTTGAAAATAATAAATATACAAACTAACTAAAGAAAAAATAAAAAGATAATAAAAACACACAATTACTTCTCTATAAAACTGCGTTAATATTTCAACCAGCAGACTGTTTTTCATCAGAAAGTACAGCAAAATGGCTTTCTAATGAAAACCAGTCTGCTGAGTGAAATATTAACGCACTTTTATATAGAAGTAATTGTGTGTTTTTATTATCTTTATATATATATATATATATATATATATATATATATATATATATATATATATATATATATATATATATTGAAACAGATATTCAATAAACCTCCCCCATTTAAAAATGTCTAGCGTGATTCAGTCTAATTGGGAATGAAATAAAAGCTGTGATTTGTTTAAAAAAAATCATATTTTTAATTTTGTGATTGATGGAATTGAATAGAATGTTAAGTCATCTTATTTTTTTTTTATCTGTCTCAATAAAAAGAAAAGAAATTAATTATCCAATCATTAAAAAGAAAGAAAAAAGATACTTGAGTTAAACTGAGGCAGTATTCAAATCAGGCACGTAGTCGGAAGAAAAGAATTTTTTTTTTCTCTCTTCTTACACGGAGAAGCAGAACATATTAAATTTTTTTTTTAAAAAAAGGGTGTATTACTTAATTCTTTTGATACATTAAAATAAAGCTTTAACAAAACGTGAAAATGGAAAAAGAAAGCTTTACTAGAGGAACTATAATAACAATGGGGTAATTTAGCGGCTTCACTCTCTCCACGCTATGCCATGACTTTCCATAGATGAAATAACCTGCCTTCTTTAGAGTAAACTAGACTGCAAAACTGGAAGGTAATTATGTTATAGGAATGTTTAGACATTTTTTACCATAAATTATAAATTGACATCATGAAATATCTACATAAAAATTATTTTTATAAAATATTAAAACATATTTATCATATGTTATGAAGTGAATTTATGAAACGGTTGCATACGTTTTGTTTAATAAAATATTAAGACATCTTTATCATACGTTATAAAATGAAGTTATGAAATAATTACCTAGAATTTGTTTTATAAAATATTAAAACATCTTTATCATATGTTATAAAGTGAAGTTATGAAATAATTACATAGAATTTATTTTGTAAAATATTAGAACATGTTTATCATACGTTATAAAATGAAATTATGAAATAGTTATACGCAAATTTATTTATAAAAATATTTGAATGTATTTACTATATGGATTAGAAATGCTCCACAAGCCAAACAGAATTCATGTGTATGAATATACCCTTATATTTGACTAAATTAGAAATTCTTTAATTACTAAATTATAAATGCTCTACAAGCCAAATAGAGTTTATGTGTATAAATATACTCTTATATTTGACTAAATTAGAAATGCTTTAATTACTAAAGGATAAATGCTCCATAAGCCAAACAGAGTTTATGTATATGAATATAATTTTATATTTGACTAAATTATAAATGCTCCACAAGCCAAACAGAGTTTATGTGTATGAAGATACTTTTATATTTGACTAGATTAGAAGTGCTTCAATTACTAAATGATAAATGCTCCACAAGCCAAATAGAGTTTATGTGTATGAATATACTCTTATATTTGACTAAATTATAAATGCTGCAATTACTAAATGATAAATGCTCCACAAGCCAAACAGAGTTTATGTGTATGAATATACTTTTATATTTGACTGAATTATAAATGCTTCGGTTACCAAATGATAAATGCTCCACAAATCAAGAATTGCTAAGTTTAAATTTTTACCAATCAATAATGATTCATAAAATAATGAAATGCTGTATAAACCATAAATGCTTGACTGTTTCCAAGCTTCTTCTCATAAATGAATCCAAATGAACTATTGTTGAATTAGAATATTTCCAAGCTTCTTCTCATAAATGAATTCAAAATGAACTATTGTTGAATCAGAATATTCCCAAGCTTCTTCTCATAAATGAATTCAAAATGAACTATTGTTGAATTAGAATATTTCCAGGCTTCTTCTCATAAATGAATTCAAAATGAACTATTGTTGAATTAGAATATTTCCAAGCTTCTTCTCATAAAGGAATTCAAAATTGAACTATTGTTGAATTAGACTGTTTCCAAACGTCTTCTCATAAATGAACTTGTAAATGAACTATTGATAAAAAAAAGAACTGCTTCTAACTCTTTCATAAGTAAAAATGAAGATGAGTTATCATGTGAATAGAAATGAACTTTGTTAGAAATTGCAAATTAATTGTTATTTAATAATTTTTTTTTTGTTACTAAAAATTAAATTGGTTATCCAGTTGTCCAATTATGTTTTGTTTTATTGCATCACTCATCAGTTATAGCACTTGTTCATGAGAATCTCATGCCTTCTGAGCTACGTCTGGCATAACTAGATCTAGGCAAGTCAGGTTGTAGTGAGACGGAACTCTAATGGCTCTTTTTGGGAAACCAAACAGAAATATTTAGATGTTTCCAGTCTCTATCGTACTACATCCTCTGATGAGCAGGAAATATTGTTGTAGGAGGCATTAACATCTGCATTAGGAATGTCAATTGATAGCTCCTTCCTACAACATGCTCATCAGAAAATTGTTACAGCTGATGTAATAAAATGGTTGTATGCGGGTCCGGTTACATTTGGCGCCCAACGTGGGGCCTTATCTGGCTAGCATACTCATAGGCCGGTTAATTTGCCACCCTACTGTGAGGTCCGATCTAGCTAGCCTACTCATAGGCGTAAGCAGATCATGATTCCGTGATATGAACAGTGCATATGATGTAGTGATGTAATTTGTTCAGGAAGGATGGAAAAATAAAAGTTTAAAAGAAAAACACAACACAAAAAGAATGGCATAAAGAATGAAACAGGCATTTCAAAGAAGATGGGGTAGGGTCATGGTGTGGATGGAGAGAGAAGCTTACTGATTTAGAAAACAAAGGAAAAATGGTAAACATGGAGGCTCAGAAAACAGAAAAGATAGCTATGATAGCTCAGATAATAGAAATTATAAAAGCAGACCAAAAGAAAAGAGATAAGCAAAGAGAAGAAGATATCAAACAAAGAGAAGAAGATATCAAACAGAGAGAAAAAGATAACCAAAAAAGAGACAAACAAAGAGAAGAAGATATCAAACAGAGAGAAGAAGATAACCAAAAAGGGATAAACAGAGAGAAGAAGATAACCAAAAAAGGGATAAACAGAGAGAAGAAGATAACCAAAAAAGAGACAAACAAAGAGAAGAAGATATCAAACAGAGAGAAGAAGATAACCAAAAAAGGGATAAACAGAGAGAAGAAGATAACAAGCAAGCAATAGAAGTAAACCAAAGAATAGGAAAACAAATTATGGAAGTAGTGGAAAATCAGAATGAAAAGTTCAACCAGTTAATAAAAGAAATAACTCAGTCTAAAAAATTGGATGAGGAAGAAACTTTAGAATTTCCAACCAAAGATATTTTAAAGGAATCACAAATTGAAATTACAAAGAGTGATCTTGAAATTGTCAGTCTACCTTCAGGAAAACTTCTGATTGTGGAATATACCTCTAAAATTGAAAAGAGAGAATCAGTATATACAGAAGCTGAGACTGGAATATCAAACACAGCAAAAGAGTTTCAAATGGATGAAAATAAATCTAATAAAGCAAAATTAAAATCTTCTGATCTTCAAGAAGATGAAAGACATGAAAATGAACATAATCAAAAACTTAATTCTCATATAACTAAGGAACTGTCCAATATAGAAGAAAATGTTTCAGAAAAATTGTCTGATATATGCTATGAAATAGTAACAGAGATAGAGAAAGAAACCATAAATTGGAAAGAAAAGTGTGTTAGTCCTCAGCCATATATAAAAATTATAAACAAAAGCTTAATAAACTCAAATCAAAAATTGAGTACAGAAAGAAAATATATAAAGACAGTTATTAAAAATATAGTTGCTTACGCAGGAAAAGACACCAAAAAGGAATCTGAAAACTCGGGATTTATCAGTGTGAAAAAAATTAAGCAACAAGAAACCTTTACAAATACCAAAAAAATAATTACTATGGCAGAAGAACCATTTAAAAAGAAACTTTTATGTAAAAATGAAGTACCACCATGGAAGAGGAACAGGAGAAAATCCACAGATGGTGTTCATGGTCCATATCGGACGTGTATAATTAGAAGATCAAACAGTAACAAGGATCTCCAAAGAAAATACAGAAGTGAAGAAGCAAGACACCACAGTAATAAATTTTCAACAAAAAGACAATCCAGAAGTATGTCACCTCATAATACAAAAGAGGACTATAGGAGAACTGATCATGATCCTCAGTCTCCCAAACCAGGTTGCAGTTATAATTCAGAATAAAATAGAGATAGCTGATGGAAAAAGTTTGTGAGTGTGGTGTAGTGATGCATGAACTTGTGTTTTTCATGTTGAGATGGTGGATGATTGAGCGGAGCTGCTTGGATGCATTGTGTTATGGTGCTCCGAAGTATATGCTTGGCACTATCCAGACCTGGATGTTGTGCTCTAAGAGTAGTCCAGCAGTGCGTATAAATAGGTCTCATGTATAGGCCTTGGTCTCATGGATAGGCCAAATGATAGCCCCTAAGACTCACTGAAGCTGAGCAGGATTGGCTGAGTGCCAAATATTTTTTTTCTGGCTCCTATTCTTGGTTGGATGATACTTCTAAGTACAAGAGAGGTAGTGCTTAAAAATGAGGTATTTTCTCGTGACGTCATGAGGCGGTGTGTACTGGTAGTTTGCGCTTGGCCGTCTACTTATCCTGGCATTGGAGGCTATGGTTCATGTATTCACTTTTCCAGCTCATCTTGCCCATTCATCAGCATATCTAAAACCAAGCAGTACTGAGAAATAATGTGTATAGTATATGGAATGAAATCGTACTTCCAGGCGATTTCATCCCAAAATTTGGTGAGGGGTAATGAAACAGATATGCTGTTCCTCATATAAATATTCAATAAACCCTCCCCCCCCATTTAAAAATGTCTAGCATGATTCAGTCTAATTGGGAATGAAATAAAAGCTATGATTTGTTTAAAAAAAATCATATTTTTAATTTTGTGATTGATGGAATTGAATAGAATGTTAAGTCATCTTATTTTTTTTTATCTGTCTCAATAAAAAGAAAAGAAATTAATTATCCAATCATTAAAAAGAAAGAAAAAAGATACTTGAGTTAAACTGAGGCAGTATTCAAATCAGGCACATAGTCGGAAGAAAAGAATTTTTTTTTTCTCTCGTCTTACATGGAGAAGCAGAACATATTAAATTTTTTTTTAAAAAAAGGGTGTATTACTTAATTCTTTTGATACATTAAAATAAAGCTTTAACAAAGCATGAAAATGGAAAAAGAAAGCTTTACTAGAGGAACTATAATAACAATGGGGTAATTTAGCGGCTTCACTCTCTCCACGCTATGCCAAGACTTTCCATAGATGAAATAACCTGCCTTCTTTAGAGTAAACTAGACTGCAAAACTGGAAGGTAATTATGTTATAGGAATGTTTAGACATTTTAAACCATAAATTATAAATTGACATCATGAAATATCTACATAAAAATTATTTTTATAAAATATTAAAACATATTTATCATATGTTATGAAGTGAATTTATGAAACGGTTGCATACATTTTGTTTAATAAAATATTAAGACATCTTTATCATACGTTATAAAATGAAGTTATGAAATAATTACCTAGAATTTGTTTTATAAAATATTAAAACATCTTTATCATATGTTATAAAGTGAAGTTATGAAATAATTATGTAGAATTTATTTTGTAAAATATTAGAACATGTTTATCATACGTTATAAAATGAAATTATGAAATAGTTATACGCAAATTTATTTATAAAAATATTTGAATGTATTTACTATATGGATTAGAAATGCTCCACAAGCCAAACAGAATTCATGTGTATGAATATACCCTTATATTTGACTAAATTAGAAATTCTTTAATTACTAAATTATAAATGCTCTACAAGCCAAACAGAGTTTATGTGTATAAATATACTCTTATATTTGACTAAATTAGAAATGCTTTAATTACTAAATGATAAATGCTCCATAAGCCAAACAGAGTTTATGTATATGAATATAATTTTATATTTGACTAAATTATAAATGCTCCACAAGCCAAACAGAGTTTATGTGTATGAAGATACTTTTATATTTGACTAGATTAGAAGTGCTTCAATTACTAAATGATAAATGCTCCATAAGCCAAATAGAGTTTATGTGTATGAATATACTCTTATATTTGACTAAATTATAAATGCTGCAATTACTAAATGATAAATGCTCCACAAGCCAAACAGAGTTTATGTGTATGAATATACTTTTATATTTGACTGAATTATAAATGCTTCGGTTACCAAATGATAAATGCTCCACAAATCAAGAATTGCTAAGTTTAAATTTTTACCAATCAATAATGATTCATAAAATAATGAAATGCTGTATAAACCATAAATGCTTGACTGTTTCCAAGCTTCTTCTCATAAATGAATCCAAATGAACTATTGTTGAATTAGAATATTTCCAAGCTTCTTCTCATAAATGAATTCAAAATGAACTATTGTTGAATCAGAATATTCCCAAGCTTCTTCTCATAAATGAATTCAAAATGAACTATTGTTGAATTAGAATATTTCCAGGCTTCTTCTCATAAATGAATTCAAAATGAACTATTGTTGAATTAGAATATTTCCAAGCTTCTTCTCATAAAGGAATTCAAAATTGAACTATTGTTGAATTAGACTGTTTCCAAACGTCTTCTCATAAATGAACTTGTAAATGAACTATTGATAAAAAAAAAAGAACTGCTTCTAACTCTTTCATAAGTAAAAATGAAGATGAGTTATCATGTGAATAGAAATAAACTTTGTTGGAAATTGCAAATTAATTGTTATTTAATAATTTTTTTTTTGTTACTAAAAATTAAATTGGTTATCCAGTTGTCCAATTATGTTTTGTTTTATTGCATCACTCATCAGTTATAGCACTTGTTCATGAGAATCTCATACCTTCTGAGCCACGTCTGGCATAACTAGATCTAGGCAAGTCAGGTTGTAGTGAGACGGAACTCTAATGGCGCTTTTTGGGAAACCAAACATAGAAATATTTAGATGTTTCCAGTCTCTATCGTACTACATCCTCTGATGAGCAGGAAATATTGTTGTAGGAGGCATTAACATCTGCATTAGGAATGTCAATTGATAGCTCCTTCCTACAACATGCTCATCAGAAAATTGTTACAGCTGACGTAATAAAACGATTGTATGCGGGTCCGGTTACAATATATATATATATTTGGAAAATTATCCAAAATAAATTTCAGTATCAATACAATGAAGTTATTCTTATATTTTGAAAGAATAAATCCATATTATATAAATCTACTATAATATGTCTTGCAAGTTATGGTGCAGTGATAGATTAGTAGACACTGGAGCTCAAAATTCATGGATTGCAATAGAACTACATCACAATTATAGAATTGTGGATTCTGATACTGACGATTCATTAGTCATAGACCAGATATGCTATTTCTGGTAGTCGAATTTCTTATAAACTCCTTTTATATATTTAATAATATATGTAACAGCCTATGTTAAGCTTTTTCAAAGTCAACTTTTTGTCTACATAATTAACATTCTAACTAAAAAATAAATTCTTTGTTATTACTTGTTATCTCCTTAATATTATTATTTCTTTTGGCATTTTATTCTTAAAATTATATCGAAAAGATTAGATAAAAGTAAGAAAAAATAATGCAGGATTTCCTTATAAAGGATTACTAAGGAAGAAATGTGAAAGTCATTATTAGATAATTACTGAGTAAAAAAATGTATTACTTATGAGAGCTGGGATTTCTTTATCCCCATTGACTAGTTGTGAGCCCAGAAGATTATGTTTACAAATTTTGTGCAAAAATTAAATTTACATACACGCTATTGTATATACTTTTTTATTAATTTAATTTTTATAACCAATGATGGAAAAAAAATCTTCAGCAATTTTTAGGAGGATATTTATCAACTTAACAATGTAACCATTTAAACATCTTATTAGCTTTTTAATTAGAAGGGTAGACTTAGATGTTGGGATGCAACACAGACTTCGGTGTACTGCAATTACTTTTAATAAATTAAAAGATAGATATTCCGTCGTTGTGAAATAGTTACTGCAGCTAAATTAGTTGTATGTAAAACTGTTATTTTACTAATTTATTGTATGGATGCGAAATGTGAACACGTTACAGATATAACATAAATGTAATAGAAAATTTTAATTTAAGGATGTTCAGTAAAATTTTAAAAATACTTTGGCAATATCATAAGACCAATCAATATGTTTTTCAAGTTGCTGGATATAATAATATAAAGTCTACTATTGTTAAATCACATCATCCTTGGATTGGACATGTGACTCAAAACTTCAAAAAAGGATGTTTTGTGAAGAATTTGAGCAGGTTTTTCAGACTTATCTAGACAGACTTTATTCTACTTTATAAAATTATCTTAAAGACATATTAAAAAGTAGAATACATTTCAGAAAGAAAAGTTTCTATAGAATTTAAAAGCCAGCTTTACAAAATATCAAACAAAACAGAATAGTAAACTTCCACATTTTCGATGTGGACATATTTATGATTCACACATAATTTGTTTAATCATAGTAAAACTTATGTTTAATGTATTATTATTATTATTCATTTTGGAATATAGATCAGTTATATAAAATCCTCATACTAAGGCAGATATTATCAAAATTCAATTTGTTTTTGACAGTTTTTTTTATATTAAATAATCTAAAAATGAACTACTAATGCTGAGACAAAAGACAAGAGATCTTAAATTTTTGCATAAAATTATCTCCCAGAATATTTCTACGTCTAATTTGCTCTTTTAGTTATATATCAAGAGAAAAACATTATAATAATCGCACTCATAATATTTTTTAATTTACAATTTGTAGATCTAATACATTAAAATTATCTTCTTTACTTTCTTTACCAAAACCTATAATAAAGATTTTGGAAATAAAGATATGCTTGATCTAGATTTCAACCAATTCACTAAAGCCATCTTAGTCTTATTTGGTGGACTAGCTTTTTACTTACTTGTTTTATTTTATTTTTTGTAATTTATGTAAATAGAAAGATTTTTTTCTCTTTTTTTTTTTTCATATGTCATAGCATCGGCCGGGACGCGAACCCACAGCCGTCTGCAACCAACTACTTTCTTGCAAGGCAGCTGCGATGACCTCCCGGCTAACAACGCTTTTCAGTCCATTCATCCTCTATTATCTCAAGCTACCGATACACATGTCCACACACATCAAAAAGATATATGATCCCCAATATATGTATTTCGTGCAGAACCAGCATTCATCAGTTGGGCTAGATCATAATCTCCCACACATATATACACAATATATACAATCAGTGCTAAGTTTATATTAAGATAGCAATTCTTCAAACTTTAATGGACAGGCTTATATTATTTTATGTTTTTTTTAATATTAATCTATACTTATATATATAAATTCACTGTGCATTCTATAATTGGCCTAGTACTGTGGATATATACATTAAATAAATAAAAAATATTTTTTTTATTATTATTATTATTATTACTGAACAATTATCTAAAATAACAATTTTGACATTTTTTGGAATATCTCAACTATGTAAAAAAAATTCGAAGTATTAATCAAATTCAAACTCCTGGTCTTAGGTTTCACAGTCAAATGTGATAATCACAACATGTCTTCAAATATATATATATGATGCTGTACACATTTTTAATTAAGTACCTAATACATCGTTAATATCATTTTTTATTGTTGTTGTTGTGGATGTGTGTTTTTAAAAAAAATTAAAGCTAATGAAAATAATTTTTATTTCTGATCGTTTTATTTAACTATTCTATTTTTTAATTGAACTGTCAGCAAAATAGTACATAATCTTTAAAATGTAAGAACTTTTATCAAGATTAACGATCTTTTTTAATCTTATTTTCGAGTTGATGATGCTGTGAGGTAAATTATGGATTTATTTTTATTTTCAAATTTGTGGGGAAAAGAAGAAAATCTTACTATAAGTAGGTAATAATGTTCTGCTGATAAAAATATTAATTAATTTAGTTATCAAAATATTTTAAAAGATTCATATATATTGATTAGCTATTAAAAGTTGTTTTAAAAAAAAAAAATGGTTTAAAAAAAAAATGATGTAGTTTTAAATCTCAGTATTCATACACCGCTTGTCAATTGAACTAAGAATTTGTGATCGCCCGGTTTAGCAGCAGTTCGGATTGTCCGTAATAAAGAGTATTTATATATTTGGTCGTAAGCTTTTTATAATAATTTGTTAGATTTGCTTTACCAGCCTTGGAGTAAAAGAATACTAACTACCATAGTAAAAAATTAAAAAATCTAATTATTTAAATTTATTAGAAAATTTTGTTTGTGCATGAGTGCATTTAAATATGAATTTGATCAGTTTCTAAAAACAAATAAATAATCTTTAAAAAAAGGTAGATAAAAAAATAGAAAAAAAATAGAAAAACTGAAGGTGAAATATTTGAATTTTGTTGTAATTGCATCAAAAAAATATTAAAGTTACATGACTTTTTTTCTAATCTTAAATTAAGATAATTTTTGAAAAAGATTAGCATCTTAAAAAATTAAATTACATAAGAATATTACACTTGCAAACTTGAATTGAAAGAATAAATTGCTTTAAAAGAGAGATAATACATGTCAAACTGTCAGATGACGATCAAGAGTTAATGCTGGATAACAACCCTCTTATTTAGTTGCTCTATCTGCCTACAAAATTATATATATATAGATGTAATCGTTTTCACAATCTTCAAAATCCTTCTTTATCTTAGATAAATAGTACAACTTAAGTTTGGGTTTAATTGATTTAGATAATAAAAAAAAAATATTTAAGTTGTTCAATTTTTGCTAAAATTAACGAAAAAAGTTAATTAGCATAATTCAGTCAGAAAGATTAAAAGACATCAATCTTTACAACTTCTGGAAGACTTATTCCGCAGTAGAGCAATTATATACATATACAGGAACGTTACCTTTTTATCGCGCTATTGTATATAGAGTATTTCATCACAGAAAATATTTGCTGCAACTAAGTTAGGTGTATATAACGCTATTATTTTTATCTAATTTATTGTATTGAAGTAAAACTTGGGCATTCATCTTATCAGCACAATAAAAAGGCTTTCATTTAAGGATTCTCAAGTAAAATTTTAGAAGTACAATGACAAGAGTGTAAAACCATTCAATATGTTCTTCAGCTTGCTGAATGTGATTACAAAATTACACCTGCTTTGGATAGAACATGTAAAATGAATAAACAATGGAAGACTTGAGGGTATTTTATGATGAATTTCAGCATGGGTTTTGTAGGAAAGTTAGATCTCTACTTTATAAGAATTATCTCAAAGCCATTCTAAATAAATGCATTGTTAATTGTTTACATTGACAAGATACAATAGATAATAGAATTCATTGGAGAACTACAATAAGTCATAGTGTTGAAACTATTTCAGAAAAAGTTTTTTGCTGAGGAAACCAAAAGACAACCTGTAAAATACCAAATAAACAGGAAATGGATTAGCATATTATATATGTGGAAATATTAGTGTCTCACAGACTAGTTGTATTATCTTTGCAAAATCCATATCTAGAGTACTTTTTTCTCTCTTTCTCATCTTTTTTTTTTTTTAGTTTTTGAAGTTGGAATGGCTATACTTGTTTTTGAGTGGTTGTTTATTATATATATATTGTGAGAGTATGTAATACTATCACATAAGTATATATGATTAGTATATACATTATTATTTTTATAGTTGTTTTAATAAAATTAAAACAAGTAGAAATAAGTATTTTTCATTCATTGATATAATATCCTAAATAAAAAAAAAGTCGTCATCAAATGGCAGCCTGGGTTCGCAATCAGGGGATTCTTAGCAGCCTCCGCCTTCGGCCACCAACCGCTGCCTTGGTTGGTGACTTTACAGCCTCCTGGGAATAAGGGCCATGCTTTATTTTTGTCTGTCATAATTGTATATATGTATTGGAAAAATATTTATCATTTACACAAACATTCATTCTGTCTTATCAGATCACTTTCAAGTGAAGGAAGATTGCAAGAATTAGAAGAAGAACTGTCTTATATTAAATGGGACATTATTGGACGTTGTGAAGTTAGAAGACAAGGTGAAGAAACAATTGATTTAAAAAGTGGACATATATTCTATTATAAAGGCACACATATTGGAAATACAAGTGGAGTAGGATTCATTATAAATAAAAAGTGGAAGAACAATATTGTGAAGATTGATGGTGTATCGGACAGAGTGGCAAGATTAGTTATACAACTTAATAGCAGATACCAAATGCAGATAATTCAGGTTTATGCCCCAACAAGTTCTCATAGTGGTGAAGTAGTAGAAGATTTTTATATGGATGTACAAAAGGCTTTTGATCAGAGTAAACAACATTTTAAAATTGTTATGGGAGACTTTAATGCTAGAATTAGTAAACAAATGAAAGATGAAATTGCTGTAGGTAATTTTGGTTATGGTAATAGAAATGAGAGAGGACATAGATTTCTGGAGTTTGCAGAAAAAGAAAAACCTTATATTATGAATTCATTTTTTGAGAAAAATGTTAAAAGGAAATGGACATGGAAGCATCCAAATGAAGATACAGTAGAATTGGATTATATTTTGACTAACAGGAAATACATATTTCAAGATTGTAATGTTCTTAATAAATTTAACACAGGAAGTGATCATCGATTAGTAAGGTGTAAGTTATGTGTTAATGTAAAACTAGAGAGACAAAAATTATTAAGAAAAACAATATTTACAGTTGATATTCCTAATCTTCAGAAACATTCTAATGAATTTAAATTAGAACTTACAAATCGGTTTCAAGTATTAGTAGATTTTGAACATGATTCAGATTTGAATGAAATTAATATGAAAATAACTGATACACTTTTAAAGACTGCAACAAAGATAGCTGGTAGAAAAAAGCAGCAATTGACTAATAAAATTTCTACTGAGACTAGAGAATTTATGAAGAAAAGAAGAAATATTCATATACAAAAATGATGTATTAAAAAGAATTGAATATCCCGAATTTTGTAAAATGGTACGGAAAAGAGTTGAAAATGATATAAGAAAGTATAACTGTGAAATAGCAAGGAAAGCTGTAGAAGAAAATAAAAGTCTCAAAAATGTTAAACAACATTTTGGTATTGGTAGGAAATTTATATCTGCAATAAGAAAAAAAGATGGAATTATTACTAAAAAGAGAGATGACATCATGAAATTGGTAGAAGATTTTTATCAAGAATTATATAGTAATAAAGAACAAGTACCTCCTATATCTATTACATCTTCCGAATTGCCCAGAATTTTAAATGAAGAAGTGAGACGTGCAATTAAATGTATAAAGAAAGGAAAGGCTCCAGGAAATGATGGAATTATAATTGATATATTAAAAGAAGCAGGTGAAGAAATAGAAACAATTTTAGCAAAGTTATATACCAAATGTCTAAATGATAAAGATGTACCGGAAGATTGGAAGAATGCAGTAATAATATTGATATTTAAAAAAGGTGATAAAGAAGATATTAGAAATTACAGACCTATCAGCCTTTTATCAGTTTTATATAAAATTTTTACCAAGATAATTACAACTCGTCTACAGAGAACTTTGGATTTCCATCAACCAAGAGAACAAGCTGGATTTAAAAGTGGTTTTAGTACAATATATCATATCCAGGTATTGAGGGAAGTCATAGAAAGGACAAATGAATATGAGTTGTCATTATGTTTTGGATTTGTAGACTATGAAAAAGCATTTGATTCTATACACATTTCTTCAGTGATTAAAGCATTGGATCATCAAGGTATAGATCCTGGATATTGTCATATTTTAAAGAATATTTATAAAAATGCAACAGCAACAATTAGATTACATAATGATACTGGAAAAATCAACATTGAGAGAGGTGTAAGACAAGGTGACTCCATATCTCCAAAACTTTTTTACAGCAGTGCTGCAAGAAGTATTTTGTGGATTAAAATGGGAAACTAAAGGAGTGAAAGTAAATGGAGAGTATTTAAGTCATTTAGATTTCGCAGATGATGTAGTTGTTTTTGCAAATAATGCTTCAGAGCTTCAGGAAATGTTGCAGGAGTTAGCAGATGAAAGTAGAAAAGTAGGACTAAAGATAAATGTTAAAAAGACTAAAGTAATGTTTAATCAATTTGCTCAAAATATAGAAATAAAGATTGATTATGAAGAATTAGAAGAAGTTAACAGTTACAAATATCTTGGTCAGATTATTAATACAGATGGAAACATAATGGAGGAAATTAATCATAGAATTAAACTTGGTTGGAGTGCTTTTGGTAGAAATAACTTGATACTAAAAGGAAATATGCCTATGTGTTTGAAAAGCATGGCTTTTAACAAATGTGTTTTACCAGTTCTTACTTATGGATCTGAGACTTGGACACTTAATAGAAGAGCAATACAGAGACTTCAGACCACTCAAAGGAGTATGGAGAGATGTATGTTGGGAGTAACAAGAAGAGATTGAAAACGCAATGTATGGTTAAGACAACAAACAGGTATTACTGACCTTATTGAAAAAATTAAAAGATTGAAATGGAGTTGGGCTGGACATATTGCTAGAAGAGATGATAATAGATGGACAATTGAAATTTTAAACTGGATTCCAAGAGATTGTAAAAGACCCAGAAAGAGACCACATGTGAGATGGATGAATGAAATAAGAAAATGTGCAGGGGTGTTGTGGAGAAAAGAAGCTAAAGATTGGAGAAGATGGATTAAACTTGGAGAGACCTTCATCTTGCAGTGGATTGATAATGGTTGATGATGATGATGATATAATATCATTGTTTAAACTAATAAAATTCATTAACCAAAATGTTGACATAGAGATAACTTTTAAAGTCAAGTTGCATCCTAGCAACTAATACAAAGGAAATGAAATTAAAAATTCAATTATTTATTATTAAATGTAATTAACAATTATAGAATGCAAAAATCATGAAAACCAAATGATATATGTAGTACATGCTACCAGAAGTTGATTCTGCTATAAATACTGAATTAATTTTTTTTAATTCTATCTTTTGCCAATATACTAGCTAGTTCATACAATAATTTTTACTGTATTTGAATATAGAATAGTTATAAAAGATAGATCGATAAATTGAATGGTTTGCTTACTGAAGAAAAGTCTTATTAGCAAACTGTAATATTACCCAAATAGAAGAGTAAATAAATTACTCTCTATTAATATTATTCGTGTTTTTCGAAACAAAATTATATATATTTTTTATTAATTAAGAAGCTTATAAAATCGTTATAAATTACAATTCTGAAACAGATAAATGTTTTCAGAAAACATTTATATATTCAAACCAAGATTAATTTAAGAAGATTATATCTATAAAGAAATGCATTGTGACTAAACTTCACTTGTCATAGGATATATAATTCTATTATTGTAACTGAAGATAAATGTAATTGCTTATTCCTATTGAAATACCTACAAATTATATAAATTTCATTTATATAATCTAAATGAAACTCCAATTGGTTATAAAATTGTTTATAGAAAAAGATATCAACCTCATGCAAGAAAAATGTTTAGGAACAATTGGATATCTGGATAGCTTTCCAATCATTGACTTCCAAGGAATAAAGAACTTTATTCTTAATGAATATTCAAACATGGAAATGAATAGGACAGTAATATGAACTTTCATTATATCACATCTTTGTGAAGCATCATTTAAAAACATTAATTTTATCTGCTTTGTTACTAAAATCTTTTGCCATTGGAATAATTCATTTATGAAAGACTAAATGAAGATGAATAGAAAATCATGAAGTCAAATACTTTTTTTATATTCAATAAAATGTAGGTTTTCTATGAAAGCGACTTGACAGGAGTTTAAACTGGGGTACAAAAGCAAACTTAATATGAAGGTAAGAGTTTATCATTCTCCATATTGGATTTATTTATGACATTGACAGAGCATTGTTGTTACTAATATAATTAACATGATAATGTTTGTTTGTTATTAGTTATCATATATTATAATGCAGCAAATGTACAATCACTTTTTCTTTTAAAATATATATGTTCTACAAAAATATCAACAAATTAAAAATCCTTCTCCTTTTTCTTTTCAAAAACTTTATTTTCTAATATCAATACTGATCATATATATGTATATATAATATAAAACTCCAATGTTTCAACTGTTTTTATCTTCATACAGTCATTTTCAAGGATCTGCAACAACAATATGAAATACATATTTATAAATAAACATGTTACATAAATACCTTCATCTTATATCAACATAAACAGTAACAAACATATCAATGCCAAAAAAAGAATGAACTGAATCCCACAGCACTGACTAAAACCTATCAATCCCACACATAAGAACCAATTCAGGTAGCCCCCTGAGAAGTATGAATCAGCCAAACCTTTTATTTTAGTTTATCATTTAGATCATACATATTCCTTTCTATTTTTTCAATTAAATTCTACATTTTAGGGTTTGATATAATGATTAGTTTCCATCTTGAATACTCAGACCACTTGATTACAGATATCAATTCAAAAGAATTTTCTTTTATCTAAAAAAAATAACATTTTAATTTTAACATTCGTTATCAAACATTTTGCTTTTTGATTAGGTTTTTACCGAAGCAATTAACATTTTTTTGATTACAGAATAAGATTACCCTTTTTAGAATAGTAAATAGTAAAAAATAAAAAGTATATACAAGTATGTTGGAACAATTACTTTAATTATTTATTTTACTAATATGTTCCCACATGTGATCCATTTGTTCAATAAAGTTTGCTTTTCTTTATTTGAATTTTTTGGAGAAAAGCAAAATACATAAAATGACATATACTGAAAATATACAAAAAATAAATAAATAAATAAATAAATAACAAAAAAATACATGTGTTTATTATATGTGTATTTTTTTGTTTACAATATTTCTGTATCAATTCAATGTTTGCTTTAAATTAGTGTGTGTCGGTATTCTAATGCTCAGACCTTATTCTAATGCTCAGACCTAACTTCCATTATTAATATAGCACATTTATATATTCGCTGTGCTTAATATATACAAATTTGCATATGTACCTGCTGTAATGTTCTTTTCAGCAGACTTTGTGCATGAACATTTGATAATGCCTGGCACAATATATATATATATATATTGTAATGGGCACGAGACGGTCGAAGGCTACACTTCCCTTTTATGAGTGCATAATGGGGAATTCTAATGATTCAAGATCGTCCACTTTCTGCTACCTCAAGCAGAGAGAACATACAGACATACACGAGTCTATATCCATATTTGACCGAATCTGTATGCTATACGGATATAGCACCAGATTATTTTTCCCGACCAACCGTCTTTCGACTGCTGTAAGATCTGACTGAGTTACAACACTTGGATGATTTATAAATTTAATGGGATCAAATACTGCACCACCAACTTCCACGTGTTAATTCAACAATCAAAAAAAATGAATAATAGTTTTCCTATCCTTAGACTAGACTACCCTTTTGGAGTGGTGAAGAACGAGACAAGGCAGGTTTAAATAAAATAGTAGATTTAATAGAATAAATTAATCGTAAAAGAGATATATAAAAAAACACATTAACATGAAATGAAAAACAGATTATAATCTATAGTGCTACAAGAAAAGAATACATATAAAACTATTATAAATGATGGTACATTTATAAATCGCCAGTCTGGGTATTTATCAAAAAATTCAAGAATGTCTTTATCATTCACAAAAGGCATGTGGCCATTGTCTAATTAAACTATGTGCACATTGAAATATATAACAAAATAGTATGTATCTTTACCTAGGTTTTAGTCTCTGAATTTATTCGATGTCTTGCTGACCGTCATGTGAATTTTCTCCACTTCTTTAGGAGGGACAGTCGCAGGTTAGATTTGGTTGTGTGTAGCTTCTCAGTGTTTAAGGCATCAAGGACAAGGCAACTAAATGAATCCACTGGCAGGTGCTATGATGGCAGTTGTTATATCTTGGCCAGAACCATTAGTACAGTAAGTCCGGATCGACCAGCGATCATGACGGCCTTAGCCAGCCATTCTAGATGAGGCACTGATGTTGAAAGTCATATTTGTTCACTATAGCAGTTGATTATTGGAGCTGTGTTTTACCACCCTCTCAACACGAAGTCTCTAGCTCTAATCTCTATTGAAAACTTTTTTTTTAATTAAAAAATTCCACCAGCCTTTGTCCTTCTGATCCTTTGTTTTCACTTTCATTCACACCTTTCTTACTATGCCTTCGGCCATATGTAAATTTGTTTTACCCAATCTAGTAGCACTATGTACATTTATTTATTTCAAATTTTTTTTAATTTAATTACACAGATTTTAATACATGTTTTTCTCTCCTTTTTTATTTAAGTTTAGACAAGCATTTATTATTGCTGTCTATATTCGAAATATGAAGATATTATATTTAATTTTTATAATTTTGAAGATATTAACATTTATACTAGATATGTTGATGATGTTTTTGTTTGTGGTCCTAGTGATGTTCTTTTATATAAACTGAATAATTTAAACAATTTAAAATGGACTATTGAGAATAAACAAAATGGAAAAATAAAATTTTTAGATTTAGAAATATTTAGAGATGCTACTGATTTAAATTATAAATTAATTTTTAAACCTATTGGAGAAAGAGGATATATTCATTTTAAATCACATGTTCCAATGATACATAAAATGGCAAGTCTGAAATCATTTTTGCACCGCACTGATAAACTATGTAAATATAAGAGTGATAAAAGTTTAAATATTGAACTCTTTGCTAATGAACTTTTAAAAGTTGGTTATGATAAAAACCAAATCTTACATACAGTAAATTCATTTAATAATAAAAAAAGTGTTTGCAGTGTTACTTTAGATAATAAAAAATGGATATCTATACCGTTTATAAATAACATGCAATATAAATTAATTAAGAATATATTTAAAGACAAGTATAATATTTCATTTTGTGTTCCTCCAAATGTTAATAGATTGATTAATAATTCTAAGGGTATAATTCCTAAATTGCAAAGAAGTAATATAATTTATCAAATTTCATGTGGGTGTCAAAAAATTTTACATCGTGAATCGAGATGTTCAGTGAAAAAAAGATTGAAGGAGCATCAATTATTATATAATCGAATTAAAAATAACGTAAATAGTCAGTTTAATACAGCTTCAGTATTCTTTGACCATGAAAAAACTTGTAATTATAAGTTTACATTTAATAGTAATGAAATAAAAATATTAATGGAAAAAAGAAATCATAAAAGGAGGAAAATTAAAGAGGCAATATTATTTGATAAATATAAAAACGATGTTATTAATAGGTAAACTGCAAATACGGCCATACACAGCTTGTGGAAATATACGTAACATTAAGTTTAAAATTTGAAATTCAGTTAAAGCTGACGAGGATTACCACATAATTGAAAGCGCTACAAAATAATTTAGTCTATAATATTATATTTACCGTTAATTTTTGTTTTTTCTTATATATATATGGGTATGTGTGTGTAATTACTAAACTGTGTTGTCCATTTGGGTGTTATTACTAACAAGTTATTTGTATTTGAAAATTTTAAAGTTTAAAATTTTTTATACACTCAACATTTAATGATAGATAATGTTCCAACATATCACATCTAATATACCATGATCACAAACCCTCAGAAAAATAGATTGCAACCTTTAGAAGAAAAAACATAATTCCAATCTGGGTACTTTTGCTTATATTATTTCTTTTCTTCTTTCTTTTTAATATACTATGTTAGTGTGTGACTAAAAAGCTTGTACAGACAAACTAGCTTTATTTTGAAAAGGTGTTTGAACTGGTATAATATATATTGGTATATTGAAAACTATATATATATATAAATAACTACAACCATTAAATGTCTGTATTTTTAAATTATATAATAATAATTCAAACAAATATATTTAACACAGTATTCAAAATTAAATATATTCTTTACCAGAAGTACTTTCAATTGTTTCACTGACAATCTTTATCAACTGTTAATACAAACATACAAAAAATAAAAACTTGCATTACCCATCATTCAATCTATTCAAATTTCCCACAATTCTGTTGTCTTTATATTAGCCGATTGTTTATTCATCAAACCACCTCTATTCCTAGATATCATCATTGCCTCTTTAATTTTACGTTTTTCACTACACCTTTCAATTTGAATAATTTTTATATCTCTATTATTAAATTTAAAACCATAATTACATGTTTTATTATGATCAAATATAATTGATGGAGTATTCATATGTTTGTATAGTTTTCACTTTGCTACTATATATATTTGGTTTTTATATAAGTTTGGGTATTATAGTTCATATGTGAAGATTATTCAATTGATTAGATTTTAAATCTATCTTGAAAATTTAAATATATAAGCTGATTCAAGCAGGAGCTTTACAAACTTGTTTACTTATATTTTGCCCTTACAATCTAATTTAAAATCCTTTAAAATAAACCTAGTAAATGGAAGATGAATTAATTTGTTTCATTTGTATGTAGATGAACATTAATAATAGACCGCATTGCATATTTATTGTCTAGATAATATAAATGTAGGCTATTGCATAATATATTTATGTTATTATCAATTTAATGTTATGCACATCTCGGTTTTTATACACATCATTGTTCTTTTATTGAATTTTTGTAGACGTCTTTGTTCTGCAATAGAATACTAAAACTATTTTATTTTTAATGGCTTTATTATTAGTTTCATAGCAGCCCTAAAGAATGGTTCATAGCATCAATTTTATTACAACTCTATCAATTGCTTTCCAAACTTGGCAGCCTAGTGGTTAGCATAGCTGCCTTCCAAGTAGCTGGTCCTGTTCTCTTCCCAGTCAAAGCATTTGATATATGAAAAAAAAACTATTCAAATTGTCTATGAAGACATTAAATAATTACTGAATACTAAAAGAAGACAGTTAATTATTTAAAATAAAAGAATCATGGATTATAATAGTAATTTTGATCTTTGATTATTCATATGTACATACAAATATAACACCTATTCCTAAATGAGTATGACCATTCCAGTTTCAAGGGAAAAAAAGAAAAAAGATTCTCTAGAGACTATGCAAAACAATCTGTTCATCATGAATATGTTGATATATAGAACATTGTTGTACATTTTTATGTTTGCTTGATGTTTTGCAATGCTGTCTTTTAATTCCTTCAAGTAAAAACATCAATACTTCAATATGTCTAATTATACCTCTCCAATGTATTCTATTTTCTGCCATAGTTTCTCAATAGAAACAATTGCCATTGCACTTCTTTGGAATATCTTTGATATAATCCTTATATCATAGAAAGGGTTGACTTCTCCCATAAAAACCATGTTCAAGTTTACTTTAAAATACCCTTTTAGAAAATCTTGCATTGCTCATTCGTTTTACAAGCCCAATCCACTGAAAGTGTGATTTTAAAATAGTAATGCATAATATTATCAAGTTAAAGAACTTATTGATTGTTTTTACATCTTGCCATTATATTTTTTAAAAATTTAAGGAGTCTCCTTAAATGAAATTTTTTTAATGACTTTATAGTTGTTTGGGTATAATATGCTAAAATAACAGCTCTATGTACAACTAACTTAGTTGCAGTTGTTATTTTCCTGAGATGAAATGTCTGTTTTAGTTTCTAAGACTGTTAGTTTACTGTTATCATGGAGGATGTTTTGCAACTTCGCTCTACACAAACTGTTCATAAAACCCATAATATATATAAAGATCAATTTGTGGATTAAATATGATTTTTATTTTTTTAAATTGATTTACATTTAAAAAAAAAAACAAATATTTTCATGTAGTTAATTGGTATATCTTTGAAATTGAAAATGATGACTATATCATTTACGCATAAAATTATAATATTATTACAAGTAAATATTTCCGAATATTTTTATGCCAAGTCAATGGGAGTAAGATAAGTAGGTGGGTGGGTAGGTAGGTGGGTGAGTGAGTAGGTGGATGGGTGGATAGGTAGATGATTGGGTAGGTGGGTGGGTAGGTAAGTAAGTGAGTAGGTAGATAGAGAGGGAGATAGATAGGTAGGTAGGCAGGTAGATAGGTTGGTAGGTTGGTCAGTCAGTTGGCCAGTCAGCCAATTGGCAGGTAGACAGGTAGGCAGGCTGGAAGGCTGTCAGGTAGGCAGATATGTAGCTAGGCAGGTGGGTAGGTAGGTAGGTGGATAGATAGATAGATGGATGGATGGATAGATAGATAGATAGATAGATAGATAGATAGATAGATAGATAGATAGATAGATAGATAGATAGATAGATAGATAGATAGATAGATAGATAGATAGATAGATGGACGGACGACAGACAGACAGATAGACTGATAAATTGATAGATAGATTGATTGATTGATTGTTTGATTGATTGATTGATTAATTGATTGATTTTAATATATTAAAAAAACTAATACACAAAGCTGATTAATATTTTTAAATTCATAAAATTAAAAAGTAAAATTATCATTTCTGAGTATACAATTGTTGCAGACATATAAATAAATGTACATATGGAGAAGCTTATTCTTTTTTTTTTTTGGTGTAAGTAATTTTTAAAATGTGGCGAATTTTTAATTTTTATTTTGTTAAAAAGAAATAATATTGAAGAGTGTAGATAAGAGTTATTAAAAAGACTTAAATTCTAGGCATAAAGATGTGGATTAATAAGAAAAATTATTCCGTTTTGTTTCGATTGAAATAAAAATCGACTAGATTAGCAAAAAGATGAGGGAATAAGAAAACAAACAATAACATTCAACGGGGAGTGAGATTAGAAATCTTAAAATAATAAGAATGTTTATGATTTTATATATAGATATAAACATAAATTATTAAAGAAAATACGATTTACAAAGTATAGAGTTCCTGTGATTTAAGCTTAATAATAATAATAATAATAATAATAATAATAATAATAATGATGATGATGATGAAATAAAATCCTTGTTTCTACTTTATCTTCGAGCAATACAGTTCAGCAGCAAATGGTTCACCTGTTCAGAGTCAAGATAACAAGCTCCAGAGTTTTACATTTAGAAAGCACTAAAAACCTAAATCTGGAAAGGTAAAAAACTTCCCTGTACACACTTTGTTCAATTCGGAATTAACTTACACCTTTCTTCAATGTTCTGTAATAATTTTCATTCAAATTTTAACAAAAATCAAATTATTAAACGATAATTTTAAAAACAATATAGCAACAGAAATATCACATGACCAGATCTTTCCATAGTAGTCCTGCAGCAAGCAATTCACTTGTTCACAGTCAAAGTAACAAGCTTTAATGTTTTACTTTAAAAGTACTAAAAACCTCAATCTGACAAGATGCAATTCATTCTAATAGTATTTTTATTTTATTTTACCCAAGTTGTTATTTATGTTAACTATTATTTTTTCATTTCCCAAATTACAATTCATGCTAAACTAGATTTTTCCATTTTCCCAAGGTGCAATTCATACTGACTAACATTTTTCCAAGATGCATTTCATGCTAACTAGTATTTTTCCATTTTCCCAAGATGCAATTCATACTGACTAATATTTTTCCAAGATGCATTTCATGCTAACTAGTATTTTTCTATTTTCCCAAGATTTAATTCTGGCTGATTACTATTTTTTCAAGATGCAATTCATGCTGAACTAGTATTTTTCCATTTTCCCAAGATGCAATTCATGCTAACTAGTATTTTCCCTTTTTTTCCTCATGAAACTTATGTAACAAATGAACAATAAGACTTAGCTGTGAAAACTATAGTACTTTCATGAAATAAGCCTAATTTTTATGAAACCATATGTCAATCCAACACTAATTTTAACCACCTCTTTCATATGTTTTCAATCATATTATTATGCGTTTCCATATATTTTTCTCAATATCACATTTAAAAATTCTATGTAAACCTAATTGATTTATATATCTTGTTATATAATAATTATTTTTTTTCTAATTAATGTAAATCATGTTTTCTTTTCTATCACAATCAAAATTGTAAACCTTTATTATATATGAAATATCATGAATCAATTTGTATAAGACCTCATGTTTTCAAATGTAGCTTATGTAACTCTTTTTGAGTTTCAATAAAGTCTACTTTTTGAAACATAATAATAATAATAATAATAATAATAATAATAATAATAATAATAATAATAATAATAATAATAATAATAATAATAATAATGATGATGATGATGATGATGATGATGATTATGATGATGATGATGTTGATGATGATGATGAATAATATTGTTATTATTCAAGCAAATTATATATTAGTAATAGATGTAATTATATGTTGAAATATTTCCATCATCTAATATTAAATATTGAATATCTTTAGTAAAATTCAAACTTTATTCAAGCTTTCCAAATATGTTTACTTGTTAAGAATAGCACACCTGTTAATATATAATACATTTCGAGTGTTTTGTTTGTCTTCTCTTTTTTAGGTGTTGCTGGCTAGACTAGTGACAGTACTAGCATGGGAATTGCACTATGACATTTAGATTCTGAAGATTGAATTTAAGGAAATATTCATTAAAATGTTCCTTTAAATTCAATATTCAGAATCTAAAGTCCATGTTCGATTCTCATGCTAGCACTATCGTTATTGAGGCCAGAAATTCTGAAGAAGTAAAGAGAATAAACAAGTAAAAAAAATTATCTTCACACTATCATTGGATGATTTTACCTAGTTATTAATACATAGCAAATAGAAGTTTCATGTCTTAGTAATCTACTGTCTCAGATGTTCATTATTTTTAATTGTTTCTGTGCATGTCTTCAATCTAGTGAATAGAATCATTTGATTTGATATTTCTATCTTGGAATATTCATCATGGCCTGTAAAAATATAAAAACATGCATTATCTCTATGATACTAAATTTATGGGACACAATGTGGATAAATAATCAGATAGGTAAATAAATAATAGACTAATAGATCCATATTAAAAAATAATTGTAATTGTGCTGACATTTATTTCAAAAATAGATTCAATAATCAAGCCAAAAATCATTTCCTTGGCAATTATTTGTCATCTCATTAGCATATATTAATTTTCCAATCCAAATGTGTGATTCAGAATTGACTTTTTATACCCTTCATGGCTTAGTGCATTGATAGGGTAGTGAAAAAGCCTTGGATCATAGTTCAGCTCTATCATTTCCGATGCTTGAATTTTTTATGAACTTTGACTATTAATTTTTATTTTATGTAACTTCTATTAGCAATAAAATTTAAAGCATTATCATAAAATAATATCTTTTAGACCAGTGGTAGTCAACCTGGTCCCTACCATCCATTAGTGGGTGTTCCAGCCTTCATGGTGGATGGTACGGGTTTTGTCCGACATTGAAGCACTTACTTTTTTTTTTAATTTAATTGACTTTTTAAAAAATTTTCATAGAGATTTATATGCTTTAGCTTGCTATAACTCTGCTTTATAAATTTTATAAATTAAAGTTACTTCCCTATTATATAAATCACCATTACTGTGGAATCGGTGGGCGGTTAGAAAATGTTACTACTAAGAGAGATACAAAAATGGGTCATAGGTATAAAAAGGTTGACTTTCCCTGTTTAGATAATCAAGACATGTGTTATTTATATAAATAAATGCCGATTAAATAGAATTTCTAATTTATGTAAACAGCATACCAATTATCTAAAGGCAATAATGTTGCTCCTAAGCAATATTATTTGAACGAGTTTTCCATATATTGTCATGTCTTTTGGCATTTTATATTTAGAGCTATATTGTTAACTTTAGCAAAACATGAAATAATTAAGTGGTCAGTTACTTAGGAGATTGTGAGTCATCCAAATATCTAACTGAGTGGTCGTGTGGTAGTATTAATTCAAAACTGAGAAAAAAAATTTCATGTGGTTAATTGAATTGACATCTAAATCGCTTTTCTCAGCTTTCAATTAATCCAATAAGCTTTAGCTTTTAATTACACCATTTTACTGTCATCATACTACTATTGTTGCTTTCAAAATGTTTTAGCTCTTAAGTCTACTATTTTATCACGGAACTAAACTGCTCAAGGCATTCGCTTTATTAATATATATGATGGTTTTAATTATGCTCTTTTTTAACACTTCTATTAAAGTGAGAAATATTTTATTATGTATTATTGTATGACTTGTATAGCAAGTTTTTGTATTTAAAATAGCTGTAGAAACTTTCTACTAGATCTAAAGATAATTGGAATAATAGACATTTTTAAGCTAAATGACAGTTCAATTTAGTGCAATAAAAATGGCAGATTCTGAAGTACACTTCCCATGGATCACATGACAGCTCTGTCACTGTTGCACTTTGACTTCTTATGAACTTCCCAGCAATAATGCCATTTGATTATTTTGGTATTACTGACTAATAATTATATGTTAGGATAGACTGGTTGTAGTCTTATTGTCCAAAAAATATTTGAGACTTGAACTATCTGGGAAAAATCTATCATACTAATAGACTTGTAATAGAATACATTCTGTGATAATGATGATATGACTTAAGTTGCAACAATAATAAACAATGATCTGTTTGGGAAATTATGTGACGTTTATGCACAAAAAATAATAGCTTGATCTTTGATTTAGGAATCTTGAGTAGCTACATCCTACGCCTAAATTCCACAGGGAATAATAGTAATAATAACAATTGAATTACCCATACTTAATATATAACATGGTATCAATACAAAAACATTTAAATAGCTTCATTGTAATAAAAATATTGGAATGGAAGACAAATATAGACTGAAAATTCTAATTTCAAATCCCTCCATTATTTATATAAGAAATGTTTAGTACACTAAATATATAGGCTAATTATATATTGCCTTGGAAATAGATTACATCTATAAGTTCAGCCCATCCTTCCCTTATTAATATATATGGATATATAATCATTGGATAATAAGAGGAGTTAGATTGATATAATGTCTACATGGATATGACTACATTATCAAATCCCCCAAGAGCTTTGAGACATTGTTTTTTAATAAAATGAATTATTGAATAGTTTAAAGGGTGAGAATATTGAAGCCTGTCCATTAAAGTTTAAGGAATTTATATCTTAATATATATGCCCAGCACTGACTGTATATATGTGTGGGAGACTATGATCTGGCCCAACTGATGAATGTGGGTTTTGCATGAAACATATATATTGGGGATCATCTATCTTCTTCACATGTATGTGGTCATGTGTGTTAGTTGTTTGAGATGAAGTGGAGAATGATTATAGGCTGAAAATCTTAAGTTCAAATCTCTTTATTTACATATTTCTCTCTCTCTCTTTCTTTATTACAAAAACACCTAATCATCAAATATTGTTTAATATCATACTTTAGTGACTATTAGAGTGGACACGTCATCAATTCAACTGCATCATATCACAGCCATCCATTCACTAGTGCAGAAATTCAGATCATCTCCTTCCACTATGCTTGCATTTTACAATCAACTTTTATCTGTTAGATGAGTTTAAAATATCAAACACCTGAATTTCTGTGCCCATGTCGACAGTTTAATATTTTTAAATTGTATCATGTCTGCAAGGTATTAAAAGTAAATAGAAACAAGTCTTTATCTTTCAAAAGACTGTCATCATTCATGAATATAGAGATCCCAATACTTGATCCTTCTGGATTGCCTAATAAGTGAAATTTATGAAATATATCCAGAGTAAGAGAAAATAGTCTGTTGGTGGATAGTTGTGATACATGAGTTGAGATGAGTGGTACATTGATAAAAAAAAAAAACCTAGTTGAAAAATTTGCTCTAAAAAATATTTGAAATGATTTGTAAAATTTTAAATTATTCCAATGACAAGTATTAAGCAGTGAAATTCCATAATATTATATAAGAATTTTTTTTATAAAACAAACATTTCCTAAATAATAAAATAATTTCAGCTACTGACATGAATCGTCCTATTACATTAAATGGCCAAATTAAAAGCTGTCATATAAATTTTAATGCAGCTGATTTTAAACTTTATTATAGCTATATGGGAAAACAATAAATTTTTAATATCTTTTTTAAAATAAAATAAAAAAATACATTTTTTTTATTTATGCAAAAATGGTTGTGTTTAATCGGACCAAATACCCTCAAAGAAATATCACCTCTATGTTTTATGTGCAAGATAACACATCTTATCAAAGAGTGTCCTATCAGATTGTGTGAGCTTTTTGCTCTCATATACTTTAAAAAATCAATCAATATGCAAAATTACTAACATCTACATTAGACAACTACTGATAAAAAATATCATTAGATCAAAAATCCTAAATTTTTGTATTTCTGTAGAAAAAAAGTCTAGTTCAACATCTAAAATTGTCACAAAACAATCGTCTTCAACTATCACCACTGAACCTCAATTATATTCCAATGAATTTATCATGAAAACAAATTTACACATATTCAGTTAGCAAAAGTATATCAATTAATGAAACTTCTTGAAGTCATTCATTATATGCACATAATTAAACCAAAAAGAATAACCTAGAATAATAACTCAAATTAGAACACATCTCACCTAAATTTATCAAAAATTCAATTCAATTAAATTATTCATATGGTGCATCCTCTTTCAGGAAGCAATCTAAAAGAAACTAATGGAAAGAAATCTTCATTCTAAACTTAAACATCACTATTTTCTATTCTAACGTGACTGTGTGCAATCTGAACTTGATATTTCTATTTTTGGGAAAAAGAATAGATTTTTTTCTACAGTGTATTCAAAAAGAATAAGGACTTCCAAATTCAGAAAAGTTGGATAAAATGTCTCAAATTCGACAATACTTAAAATAAAGTCCTTAAAAATACTGTAAGATAATTTTGAATTATATTTTTTTCAAATATATATAATGGCTTTAAGAACTTGATTAAAATTATGTTTAAAAATGCATGGGTTTAGCAACAATTTCCCAGGCAACAAATCATTATGAAATACAATTACAACAAATTAACAGAGCACTGTTGTGGTAGATTGGCAGACTGAAGGAAAGATCATTTAAATCGATTCCAGTTCTGGAAACTTTCCGGTGTTTGAACTCTAGAACAATAACACTATGTGATTATTCATTCTATTTAACAGTGTGAAAGTCAATAAAATTCAATATTTAAATATTATTATATTCTTCATCACGAAATTTAATTCTACTCCAGATAAACTCATCTGCCTAAATTGGCGATTAGTGGAGATAAATTTTTATATTCTCTTTTATTTGTTTTGCCTTACTATATTATTTCACTTATTTTATTTTGACTACCTGCATAAACGTAAATAAATCAATGTACTATATTTTAGAGCACAATAACATAAATTTGAATGCCATTGCTGTTAAAATAAGGGATCTTAACTCCAAACCATAATTTTATGCCATTAACAAATGGATTAAAGAATTTTCACCAAAAATGGCTCCCAGGGAAAAAAAATTATAATAAATTGACTGTGAATCGGTATAAATAATTTTTATTCTTGGTATATTTAAACTTTTATTCACAAATTGCCTTACTGCAGAAGTTAACCTTTTAGATCATGAAGCTTCTCCAATGCAGTTATTCAAGATTTTATATGCAGATCATCACATGTATATTTTCATCTTCTTTCATTTAGGTTTCAATTCTTCCTAATCTTTATTCTATGATTTTTTTAAACATATCATTGTTGTTTCAATCTTTCCAAAAATATAACATTTTCTTAAGAAAAATAAGGTATAATATTCTGATATCATTGTAGCTATTCAGAGCTTGATTTCATTGTTTGAAGTTCTGAAGAATTATTTATCAAAATCAAACATATATCTGTAAAATCAAAGATATTTAAATAATGTCCACTAAATATATGTGTGTCATAAATAAATCATCATCAATTTCAACCATTTTCGATCCATCTCTAAGTTCAGTTCATCTTTTCCGATCTCTACCTTCTCTTCTCCACATCACTGCAGATTACTTTATTATTTCATCCATCAATCTTTCATGTGATCTTTTTCTAGATCTTTTATAGTCTCTTGGAATCCAGTTTTATATTTCAACTGTCCATTTATTATTATCTCTTCTAACAATATATCTATCCAACTCTACTTACTTCCTTAATTCTTTCAATGATGTCAATAACACCTGTTTGTTCTCTCATCCATGTATTTCATTTTAGATCTCTTCTTGTTACTCCCAACATATATCTCTCCATACTTTATTGAGAGACATGAAGTTTCTATATTGCTCTTTTATTAAATGTCCAAGTCTCAGATCCATAAGTAAGAACTGATAACACACATTTATTAAAAATCTTCCTTTTCAAACACATGCATATTTTCTTTTAATATTAAATTATTTCTATCAAAAGCACTCCAACCAAGTTTAATCCTCTGATTAATTTCACCCATTATGGTTTCATCTGTAGTAACAGTCTGACCAAAATATTTGTGGATGTTAACTTCTTCTAACTTATCATTATCAATTTTTATTTACTTCTTTTGAGAAAATCCATTGAATACGATCTTAGTTGTTTTGTTTTTTTACATTTATCTTTAGTCCTACTTTTTACTATTATCTGATAACTCTTGCAACATTTCCTGAAGCTCTAAAGCATTATTTGCAAAAATAACTACATCATCTACAAATGTAGATGATTTAAGTAATCCTCCACTTACTTTTATTCTCTTAGCTTCCCATTTTAATCTATAATATACTTATTGAAAAGCTGTTGTAAAAAGTTTTTAGAGATATGGAATCATCTTTTCCTACACCCTTTATGTAATTTAATTGTTTCTGTTATATTTTTATAATATTCTTCAGAATATAACAATATCCTGCATCTATATCTTTATGATCCAAGGCCTTAATCACTGCAGAAATGCTTATACAATCAAATGTTTTTTCATAATCTAAAAATCTAAAGAATAATGGCAACTCATATTCATTGGTATTTTTTATAACTTCTCTCAGTACTTGAATACGATCCACTATACTAAATGCACTTTTAAATCCAGTTTGTTCTTTTGCTTTGTGAAAATCCAAAGTTCTCTCTAAATGAGATGTAATTATTTTGATAAAAAAAATGTATAAAACTGATGAAGTTTTGTAATTTCTGATATCTTCTTTTATCAACTTTTTTAAATATTAATATTAATACTGCATTCTTCCAATCAGATGGTACATCTTTATCATTTAGACTTTGGTATAAAATGTTACCAAAATTTTTATTAATTCTTCCCCTGCTTTTTTTAAGATGCCAATTATAATTCCATCATTACCTTAATCTTTTTCCTTTTTCATAAATTTAATTATATGCCTCACTTCTTCATTTACAATCCTGAGAAATTCAAAAGATATAGTAATTGTAGGACGTAATTTTTCTTGTTCTTTATTGCCATATAATTCTTGACAGAACTCTTCTACACGTTTTATGATGTCATCTGTCTTTTTAATAATAGTTCAATCTTTTTTTCTTATTTCAGAAATAAGGTTTCTACTAATAACAAGATGTTTTATACTCTTGAGACTTTTATTCTCTTCTACAGTGTTTGTTTTTACTTTACAATTAACTCCTTTTCACACCATTTTATAAAATTCGAGATATTTAATTCTTTTTAATACATCATTTATATATTTTTTTCATGTTTCTTCTTTCCTTCATAAATTGTGTTGTCTCAGTGGAAATTTTACTGGTCAATTGCTGATTTTTTGTATCAACTATCTTTGTTGCCGTTTTTAAAAAAATATATCAGTTGTATTTCTAATGATTTCATTCAAACCTGAATTATGTTGAAAATATGTTAATATTTGAAAATGATTTGCAAGTTCTAATTTAAATTCATTGAAATGTTTCTGAAGATTAGGAATATCGACTGTGAATATTATTTTTTTTAATAATTGTTGTCTCTCTAGTTTTACATTAACATGTATCTTACATCTCATTGATGATGATCACTTTCTGCATTGAAATTATTAAGAATATTACAATCTTGAAATATATATTTCTGTTAGTCACAATGTAATACAATTCTACTGTATCTTCATTAGTATGCTTGATGTCTATTTCCATTTAACACTAAGTTTTTTTTTCTGCAAAGTCCTCAAATCTATGACCTCTATCATTTCTATCACCATAACCAAATTTACTTATAGTGCTTTCATCTGTACTAATTCTAGCATTAAAGTCTGCCATGACAATTTTAAAATGTTATTTTGTCTGATCAAAAGGCTTAAAGACTTTTTTTGCACATCCATATAAATCCTCTACTTTGTCATCACAATGAGAACTAGTTGGGGCATAAACCTGAGTTATCTGAATTTGATATCTGCTGTTAAGTTAAATAATTAATCTTGCCACTCTATCTGATACATCATTAATCTCCACAATGATGTTCTTCCACATTTTATTTATAATGAATTCTATTCCATTTGTACTTTCAATGTTCACACATGTGTAATACATTACGTATCAATTTGTTAAGTCAATTCTCTCTTAAGCTTTTTTTCTAACTTCACAAAGTCCAATAATGTCCCATTTAATATAAGACAGTTCTTTTTCCAATTCTTGCAATCTAAATAAAATGTCACCATCACATGACATTCTGGATATGCATCTAGAAGTTTCTTAGTATCCTTGGCCTTTGGCTGTCAACTGCTTTCTTAGCTGTTGACTTTATAGCCACCTGGGATTAAGGACAAAGATTTATTTTTGTCTGTCATAATTGTAAGTATCTGTTAGAAAAAAGAATCACACACACATTCATTCTGCTCCAAGAAAACTCAACTGATATTTCAATTAAAAGCTATTAGGTAACTTCGGAAAACAACCATTGTGTTTCTTGATTTTAAACTCAGAAGTAAAAAGTCAATAATCTTACCATGCTGGATAATGTGTGTTGGTAAACAGCCCATCCATGTTCATATACTATATAAATTATTACATAGTAATGACAGCTGAAATGAAAATAACATACAGGGTGGACATTAGAAAATTGCCCTTCTCAGTTGCTTTAAGTCCTCCAAAAAGAATTCAGTGAACAGAAAATTTCTTTTTGTATTATATATATATATATATATATATATATATATATATATAAGACATATTTTGCTGGTTCGTCCATGTTAAAAAATTTAAATATTGATATACTAATATTTTGACTTCATCACACAAGTCATCCACTCGGTGATAAAAGGTATATATATATATATAGTGCCTATATAACTAAATAGTGAGTTATATATTTGCTTAATGTTAAAAAAAATTCAGTTTAATTTTTGTAGTAAGCAACTTTATAATTGCTTAATATTTACATGTTGATATATTTTTTGAGCCAATTTATAACAATTATTATAATTCTTAATAGCCTTAAAAGTTATTTCTAATAGTTTGTATATAATGCTTTAAACTCATAAGTAATTATGTATGATTTTAAAATGTTTAATTTTAGGGATATTATTACCTTGAAGTGTTACTAAGTTAAGTGTAAAAACATTAAGAGTAAAACTATCTTAATTTAACTATTAGTATGTTAAAAGTCAACATTAGAATTAAAATCTAAAGATAAATTTAAATCTTTAATGTTAAGTTATTAATGTTTAAACTATCTGTTAATAAAAGAACATTTTATTTAACAATTTGTCAATAAGAAGTATGCCTCATTTAATGATCATTGTGAAAAAAATTTGTTTAAATAATTTTTTTAACTAGTTAATTAAAGAAGGTAAATAATTAATTTTATTAATTAAGCTACTTTTTTAAGTGTGTGAAAATACACAGGGTGTAAATTTTTTATCTTAACTTTCTTGTTAGATTAATGTTAAAAATTATATTTAAAAGTTTTTATTTTAAAAATGTTTAAGTGAGTAATGTAAGATAATGTTCTATTTAAAATAATATAATATGTTATGTAATATTTTATTTTTGTTATAATACATTTTTAGTTTTTCCAGATAATTTATTTTATAGTCATAAAAATTATTTAATGTCTAGGCTAGACATATAATTAGTTTATTTTTAGTAATTTTTTTTAGGATATTAATTAATTTGTAAAGTTTAATAACTGCAGTCAAGGGTGAGTAGACTGGATGTCAATTTCATTCATTAAAATCAGTCACATTACCTATCTTTTAAATAGAACTAGTGAACACATTAGCTCACACTTGGTTACTTGTTTTTCAGTTACTTCCTTGTTCATTTAATTGTTAAATTTTATTAAATTTTTATAGTTTCTAATAAATATTTGTTTGTTTTAAAAGTTAAAACATAAATTGCTAAATAATTTCACCCAATCTAAGAGGATTTAGACTGAAACTTACAATACTTGAAATTCATCTTACAAGGAAATACAATGGAAAAGTCAACAAAATATTTAATAATTAAGTTATTTTTATATAACTTATGTACATCAATGGATTTCTGCATAAAGCATCATTGTTGCATAAGAACTTTTATTGATTATTTTCTTATTAAAAATAGATGATAAGTTAAATTTATTCTATCTGGAAATATTAAGATCACTAAAAAGTTTAAACTATTGAAGTATTATTAAGCAGTTTTATTTAAAAAAGAAAATATTTTTGACTAAATGATTCACATTTTGAAAGAAGATTTTTTTAAATTTCAGATTGCAGAACCTATCTTATAATAGAAGAAATTTATAATTGTGTTAATTAAATTTAATTATACTTTAATAAGGAAATAATTAATTTAGTTCAAATTGATATTGCTTTTAATTATTAAAATATATTTTAAATATACATTAATGGCTTGAGTCTTTATAGTGTGTTATCCGCTCACTTCAACTGATTGTTTGAAATTTTGTTTTCTTTTTTAAATTGTTTAAAAACTATATGTATGATGTCAACAGAAATCCCAGCATTCATTGCTGCTTGATTTCATCTTTAAAATGATGTATTACAATGTAAAATTTGATAAAATGTAATAGGTGCATTTAATTTTTTTATTTTCTAGTCAAATGACTAGTTTACAGGAGAACAATAAAGGCAGAAAATTTTTATCTGCCTCACTATCTAACTAAAGGGGATTAAATATGCTGATATTCACATTCAAGGCTTTCAATGGGATGTAAACATAATTGCAGAATATCATAAGTATACAATTTTAATTTTTTAATATTTTAAATAATATTTTAATTTTTTTAATTATTTGATAAATGGTATAATTTATTAATTTGCATTTTTATTGGTGTGTGTGTAATATATAAATTATATAATATTAAATCATTTATGCTCTTTATTATACAGTAAATAAATTTGTATTCAAATATAGCAAAAGTGTTTTTTGTACAGTGTAATTTTGTGTCTCTGATCCAAGTTTGAGACAACTTTATTTTATAGACATAATGATTCTCAAAAGGTTTAATAATTTATTATGATATTTATATTTATATAAGTGTGTTTGTGTTTGCTCTTGCATCGTGTTTGTATAACAAGTAATGATTTACATATATAAAGCAGTGAAATGTAAATTTTAAAAATTCATAATCAAATGTACAGAAAGGTTGCAGATTGCAGTTGATAAAGCAATCACAAAATTTACTGGGCATAGTACCATGTGAAAATATAAACACTTAAAACCAATATAGAAGATTTCAAATGGTGTGTATGTAATGGTATCCACAATTGTTATGCACATACCACATGGAATTGTATGTAGGCAAAGAATCAAGTTCTGATTTTTGCCTATGTCTTGATACTCATGCTGTGAAGTCAGTAGTTTTGCCACATCTTCTTGCATCACATTATTTTCAAGTCTATAGATAGCAAATGAGCTATATGCAAATAAATTATATCTCTGTGGGACAATAAATATAACAAGATAGCACCACTGGTGTGCATAGAGAATATAAACATCACTGATGAATACAAAAAATATGTAATGAAGAGATGAAACTCAGTTTATCAGTGATACAGACAATAGCCTACAATGTTTAGTTTTAGATACACAAGAAGTCAATTGCTATTATGACAAATGCATATCCACCTTTTGGAAATGATTTGTTTTGTATCTTTTATTAGGATGAATCTTTTTCTTGTAGATACCTTTGAGATTTGTTGACTTGTGGGGTACAAGATAAAGATGAAGAATTCTTATATGAATAGTTTTGGAGATTCTGAAGCTATGGATTATCTCAGATAAGAGGTATTCTATATGGTTTGAAAGATAATTTTGTGAGAAATGCAAGAAAATTATCAATGAAGATGTAATTTAAACTTTGTTAATGATAAATTAGCAATTATGAACAAACAATAAAGTAATAATTATGATGGATGTTGAAATTTTTTTTTTTCTTATTTTTTAAATGGTTATCACTATTTATCTTAGACTTATTGTTTTCATTAGTTTTTCTAGTTTCTATCAATATAAAGTTTTTCACTCTAAAATTATTAAAACTGAAGTTATTGTGAAAATTGTATCTGAGTTCAGTTTTTTTTAAATTCAATATGGCATCTGGAAAATCAACCAGTATTAAGGATGAATTACTTTTTAAAATTATTATAATGTACATTTTATTACTCAGGTAGGTTGATGTTTAAAAAAAATAATATTCATGTATTCAACAAAATAAATTATTTTAAGTGTTATTACATTTAAAATGACATTTGACTATTGGTATCAGCAGGGTGGAAACTTTTCCCTCACTGAATATCATTATCATATTGAATTTAACAAAAGCAAGGAAAAATATTTTCCTAAATTAATAAAATTAAATTTATTGACAGTTATTTTATAGAAGCTTATTTACTTATGCTATGCAATGGAAAGATAATATTTCTGAATATTAATGAACAATGTATTCAGATTTTTTTTTTTATCTTTAAATTAATTGCCTTTCTCTGCAGCAACTAGAATAAGTTGTATTGCAGATAATTTGAACATAAATGTTCCTGAAATAATTCCATTCAAGGATTGTAAACTTATCCTGTTTTGTTATAAATATCTATGCTTTTTTCATCATTATTATTAGTTAAGAACAATCTGCTCTACTATGGAATACTTTATTTCTCAAAGGAACAAATACTCCTCAATATGTGCTTTCCAAAAAGATAATATGAAGTTAATATAATGTTGTATGATAAATTAAACACTCATTATTATTTGTGTTTATTTTGAAATATATTTCACAAAAGTTAATTGGTCATAAATATGTTCATATGCTAGTGTTATATGGACATTTAATGCTTAATGTTCATGTTAAAGTGATTTTTATATATTTGAATTTTGCTGCATTTAAGTAAGTTGGAGATATCTTTAATGTTTTTAGAATGGCATTTACAGTGATAGTATCCTGTTGAGTGGTTTGAACACCAAGGATGAAGGACTTTCATTTTTATTTTTATTTGGTAAAAGGGTATAGTTTTAAGTCTCAATATTTATGATACTATATTATGCTATTTTTTTTATATTATGCATTACTCTTTGGTATAGTTTTATAAATTGTTATAAGGTGCATTTATCCAAAAGTTCTCAGAATATTTCTATTTTATCATATTCTATTTTAAAAGTGATATATTTAATCCCTTTTTATGAAGTTATTTATTTGACTATATATCCTAATGATAAACATGATAGAATCTGGTGTATATTTTATTGCTTATTTTTATGCCATAATTTATTTTATTAAGCTATATTTAACAATAATTATTTACATTATTAGTTTTACACATCCATTTGTTGTTGCATTATTTAAGAGATGGTAGTGTTGATCACTCTCTTGTTTTTTGACATATATTCCTATCTTGCCAGTGTTTTCAAAGATGTAGTAGCTTTGTCCCTCACTTATGTCATAATATGGAAATGAGTTATATTATTACGTTTCATACTTAAGCATAAAATGCTGTATTAAAGTAAATATTATTATTATTATTATTATTATTATTATTATTATTATTATTATTATTATTATTATTATTATTATTATTATTATTATTATTATTATTATTATTATTATTATTATTATTATTATTATTATTATTATTATTATTATTATTATTATTATTATTATTATTATTATTATTATTATTGTACTTTTGATGGTTCATCTCATTGTGTATATGTCTAGCAATAAAGTTCTGGCTTATATATTACCCTCAGATGTCAATGGTTCTTTCCTTCATGTCATCACTTGATTTTTGCTTTACCTTGTTATCCCAAATGTGGATTTATTTATGATGTACTTTTATATAAAGCCATATACAGTGTACTGTCATGACTTTATTCTGGCAACTGATATATTTTGTTAATACTGATGAATGCCATGTGATTTTCAATTGCACGTTTGGTTAATCAGGGTATAGGTTGTTATTGATTTGATGTTTAAATCTTGTTTGTTGTGCTTTGTGAGTATTTCAGTTTGCAAACTTGATAAGCATTTAATTTATAATTTAAACTTCATTATTTGGCTTCAATAAATGGTCTACATCTCCTTCAACAGTCATTTTACCATTGGATTGGTGATATTTGAATGGAATTAAATGTATTCATAGGGGACAATCTAATGGAATGGCTGTGCTGTATATTGAGAACTTATTATAAGATGAATATTGCAGGAAGTTTCATTAAGCAGTGAATAATTGTTTTTATTTAATATTCATTTTCATTCATTCATTTGTAAGTTGTACAGTTATAATTTTTCTTCATAGTGGATTGTACAATTGAGTATTTAAACAATTTACTCTGATAATATTGTAAGATATTAAAGTTTTGTATGTTGTCTTTATTATCAAAAATAAATGTTATTTTTATTGTTAATTTTTTTTTGAGTATTTATCATTATTCATATATATATATATATATATATATATATAAATAATGATAAATACTATATATATGATAAATGCTTTATAAAAATGCACACATGGTATATATATATATATATATATATATCTAAACATTACAAGCATAAAGCTAAACTAGTCAATATAAAATCAAAACTACCCCAAATCTAAAATTAAACCAGACCAGAATAAAAATAATATTAAAACACAACCTAAGGTTTCACTGCTACAAGCAGACTTCTCAAGTGTAAAGAAATAATAAAAAAAAAAAAAAAACACAACTTATATATACTATTAAAAACTACCCACAAATCCATTCACTTCCCATCCACCCTTAATATTAAAAGAACTCTTAAATAAGTTAATTGCTTCAGAATCATAAATTTTCAATAATAAAGACTCTTTAATTCTTCTTTTGATTTCATTTCTCTCAAAGAAGACAACCTTAGCTTCATCAAAATCAATAGTGTGGCCTGTATCTTTTTCATGGACATACAAAGCTGCTTTGTATGTCCATGAAAAAGATACAGGCCACACTATTGATTTTGATGAAGCTAAGGTTGTCTTCTTTGAGAGAAATGAAATCAAAAGAAGAATTAAAGAGTCTTTATTATTGAAAATTTATGATTCTGAAGCAATTAACTTATTTAAGAGTTCTTTTAATATTAAGGGTGGATGGGAAGTGAATGGATTTGTGGGTAGTTTTTAATAGTATATATAAGTTGTGTTTTTTTTTTTTTTTTTATTATTTCTTTACACTTGAGAAGTCTGCTTGTAGCAGTGAAACCTTAGGTTGTGTTTTAATATTATTTTTATTCTGGTCTGGTTTAATTTTAGATTTGGGGTAGTTTTGATTATATATATATATATATATATATATATATATATATATATATACCCCAAATCTATAAATATATATATATATATATATTTTATATATATATAATTCAGAAATCTAAATATTACAAATTTTATTATAAATTTATCCTTATTTGGATGTATTAAGAGTATATGAACATACCTTATTTGACATGAGAGTTACTCTATCAAAATTGCATCTCAGATATAAAAAAGTATCTAAGCAATAGGTTATTTTATTTATTCATTATTAAAATGATCACTTTAACCAATTTCGTTTGTTAAGATCACTGATTTGATATTGAAATCATTTTATTTCATTCAGAAAATTATTTTGATTTTTCATTATAAGATTAAATTGTTTAATTTAAATTCAAAAATTATTTTATAAGATATATTAGTATGGTATCTTGAGTGGCCATAACATCCCTTATCCACTCATTATATCTGAATGCTTTCCTAGAAAGTTATTTTATGCTAAATTAAGAGTGCATCATGTTTATTTTTGATAATAATAATAATAATAATAATAATAGATATTATTATTATTATTATTATTATTATTATTATTATTATTATTATTATTATTATTATTATTATTATTATTATTATTATTATTACATTTCAAAGGAACTTTATTCACAAAGAAAACAAAAGGTTACAATAGGTTACAGGGTTTATACATTTACAATACCTTTTTTTTTTGTTAATAGAAAAAAAAACACAAAGTAAAAATTATGTATTACATTGTTAAAAAATAATGGTAACAAAAAAAAAAAATGGAAGCAACAAAAAAACATTGTATACAATGAATAGTTGGATCAATAAAACTGAAGGAAAAAACCTTACAATAGCAAAAATTAAACTGAAAAACAAATCTATTACAAATATTAATAGAATAAAAAAGATTCGTTACCTGAGCATATAAAAAATACATCATATTATTATTATGATAACAAAAATCATCTATCTTATTGGCCTTTATATTTCATAGACTGGATCTTTGTTTCAAGTGTGACCATGTGGCTGCAAACACATCTGGTTGAGCTAGGATGCTGTCTCTTTTTCTGAACAGTTCTAGTTTTATTGAATATGTTGCTGGGTAGTGTTGAGGGTTATTGGCAAGTGCAAAGGTGCATCTGGTACACCAGTAAGCATAAAGGCTGTACATTGCTGCACAAATAGCAGGGCTGTTGCCTTTTTTAAATGTATTTATTATTTCATCAATTGAAATGATAGCCTTTCTGTGTGGTAAACATTGTGCGACGTATTGTTTCTAGGGCACTGCAGGAATGAAGAAAATGATCTTGTGTCTCTTCTTCTCTATGACATATCCCACACATGGGGTCTATATTTGTATAGAATCTACGAAATCTAAGGAAATGGGTTGTGGGTAGAGCATTGAGATTAAGCTTAAGTAGAAAGTCAAATAATTTTGGTACTCATGACCATTTTCTGAACTGTTGCAGTAGTTGCCTGTTGTCTATTCCAAGAACTGATGGATGTAGATTAGGTGTCTGGTTTGGATATAGTATATTATAAATGTCCCAGTATGTATACTTGTTGTCATTATTGAGTGATATTTTGTTGTATATTGGCTTGAGTTCTTCAATCAGTGTAGATAGATATCCATATGAAGGGGATGGTCTGTCTATTATTATTATTATTATTATTATTATTATTATTATTATTATTATTATTATTATTATTATTATTATTATTATTATTATTATTATTATTATTATTATTATTATTATTATTATTATTATTATTATTATTATTATTATTATTATTATTATTATTATTATTATTATTATTATTATTATTATTATTATTATTATTATTATTATTATTATTATTACTACTACTACTACTACTACTACTACTACTACTACTACTACTACTACTACTACTATTACTACTACTACTACTACTATTATTATTATTATTATTATTATTATTATTATTATTATTATTATTATTATTGGAGATATTATCTTAAGGATAAGACTATATCCCACAATGTTATTTCTAGAATCTCATTTTTTGTCTAATAATCCTAAATTAAAAGAGAAGAATAAAGCTCACATTAAATAATCTATTAGTGTTAAAAGAACTCTGAGATATTAAATTACAGAAGAGAGTTAAAAAAATTATTTTACTTCAAAACAAAATTTATTTTAAGAAATATCACTGTAGTAAAACATAATAAGTCATGCTTTTGTTTTTATGAAAAGAATTTAATTGAAGCTTTAATCATGTTATTAAGATGCTTGTGTTGGTTGTGAGATGTGTTATAATTAGGTGTTTTGATGGAGAATTTTTAATATAACCTATCCCTTAATGTTTTATACTTCCAATAATAAGATCTGCTATAATTTATAAGAGAGAATATGAGAAGTCTCCTCCTCCTAAATTTTACTAAGTGTTGCATTTGCTTTAATAATGTTTATTCAATGTTATTATTTACCTTCATTGTTTTTATTGTTGAGGCATATGGCACTTTGAAAACTTCTGAGCTTAGCCAATATGATTGCTTAACCTATCATATAATTATTTTGATGGCATATTGAGATTCCTATTTGGATGGTGGTTACTTATTTATGGAGCACCTCAATTCATCTTTTATAGTTTTATAAATTTGGCTTTGCCTAGTCGATGAAGGGTTTTGGTTGAGCACCCTGTTATGCATTGCAGCATTATATCTAGTGATTGATATTATCAATCATGCTTATTGTTATATATATATATATATATATATATATATATATATATATATATATATATATATATATATATATATATATATATATATATATATATATATCATCATATGACAATCATCCACCAATTCAAATAATCATGCTGTTATCTCTTATTATATTTTTTGAAGAAGGAGAGATATTAAAATCTGAATATTTATGTCTATATTTTCAATTTGTTAATTTTCACCACACCACTTGTAGAAAGTGGGTTCTATTTGCTTTTACCATTCTGTGGAAGTATGTACAATTATTGCACTGTTGATATATATTTTAATTTTTTTGTTTCATCAGAGCATTCTTCATCTCAATTCTGTCATATCACAACCATCAACCTGTGCAGAAGGTCATATCACTATGCATAAAATTTGCAAAACAATTTCCATTCTTTAACTGAGCCATCTGAATTTCCATATCCATGTTGATAGCTCAATAACTTTCAGTAAGCCATTCTTGTAACAACACAATTTTTAGTGAACTATTCATAAATTATTTGTCAATAAATATTAATAAAGAATTACAAAGACCACCTATTCTTTAAGTTTTGATATACGTAAATAAACTTGATGATAATGTTGGAAATTAAGTATGAAATGTTATATCAGCCAGAATTATTTTAAAATTACATTTGTATATAACAAAACAAAGAATTTATCTTATTTTTAACAACCTGTAATATTAACATTAAGTTAATTTTGTAAATATAAATAATAAATATGTATTAATATTTATTGATCTATAAATATTATTTATTAATAACTCATGGAAAGTGATTGCATCCAGGAAAATGGTTATTTCCGTTTATATATATATATCGGGTTCTACTTTTTATATATAGATACATCTATATTATCTTAATAATACTATTGCATAAGCATCTGACTAAGGAATATTTTTTAAACCCACGTTTTTTCAAATATTCTAAGTTAATTAATCATCCGAGATTTATTACATAAAACAGAGATTTATTAAGTTAAAATAAAAATGTTCACGAACAACAGATATTTCAAAGATATTTTATCCTGGTTTAAATTCATGGTATTATGTATTGACTGGATTATTTTTACCATCATTTCAGTAATGATACACACATGCTAATAAATTATACTTTATAAATATTACTATATAAAAGCTATTTCAAATTTCTTCTTTGTTTTCAAAGTTACAGTCATATTTTTAGCTATTATTATAATTTTTTTTTCATTTTTAAGATTGTTTTGTTTTTCTACTTGAATCACAATTGAAAGAAATAAAACTCAATCCAAATCTTGTAGAATGCGTATTGTGAAATTTTATAAACTTTTCTAATTTTTTAAAAGCATGATTTATTTATAAACATGAAGATATATATATATTGAAAATGAAACTATTATTAATATGGAAGTGTTTCCTTATTCAAATGAATATAAATAGGAAGACGTCAGCCAAATTTAAGCCAAACTGATCAATAAACACGTGGTGTAATTTTAATCTGTACAACAAGCACAGTTATTATTACCGAAACATCGGGTTATTATTATTATTTCATTTTGATTATATTTTTATTAAACGCGATTATTCCGAAAAACATCATTACGATTTATAATATATATATATATACTGTGTTTGAACGTTATATGATATGATACTATTTCAATTATAAACATAACTACATGATAGTATGCTAGCTAATTTATGTAACTGAAATAAAATTGTGCTTATATCTGCGAAATGACTGCGTTACAAACCCCAAGTCTGACCCTTTTATGTGACATAATACCTATATCCTATATATGATTGCACCATATATATATATATATCGAAAAAGCTAAATGATGAAACCCAACTTTTGCTTTTTTTAAACACATTCCAAATAACTAAAACGTCTACTTCCATAGTGTGACTTTATTATTTCTTGCTATCCTTCCAATGCCAGCAAAGTTCATATCCCCAAGTTATCTAACCTACACCTTAAAGTATAATTCTTTTGATTATGATAGACCAAAAAATCGCAAATATATAATAAAAACTCATGACTAAGTATAGAATGCATTTTAGAGAATGGAGAAAATGTCTTATCCGGAACGCTAATTTAGAAAAAAATACTTTTTATATAACATATAGAAATTAATAATACAGCAAATATCACAAAACGAATTAAATAAATATATCGTTATTAGTAACTGAAAACCTATTCACATATATAAACTCTGCTTTATAAATTACTAGAAAGACAAGCATAGTATTAAATTTACTATCTGACACGTTACCTATAGTGAAGTATGTGTGTGCCTATACGCTTATTTCAATATGGAAATAAATATACAAATAATAAATTAAATGTACAAATAAATGCATATACTCTAATATAATACTCAGCATATGTCACAGTGCCCAATAAATTATTTAATAACCAAGAATAGCTATAATCTTCTAATTATTTTAATCTAATATAAAGCAGTGGTAAGATAAGTGAGCTAAATATTAATTTAAAGTTAAATCAGTGTTTATTTCACAATCACGTTTAAGAATATGATAAATATTAGATTATAAAACAGATAATAATTATAAATATAAAAAAATTACAAAAAAATGTTTAAAGTTTAATCACTTATAGGTTAAAGTTTTTTAATTATATATATATAATTTTAATTTTTATTTACAGTTTACACTTATAGTGCTCTTTGTAGGATTTTATCACAGTTCTCAAATATAACATATACTTTTCAAGTCAGTTCTCTTGCTAATTTTATACCTTAGTTTTCCTTTACTGCTGATTTCTTTAATATTTATCCTTAGGTTTTCTAACTTTTTTAATATTTCATATCTTACAATAGAACAAAATATTTTGAACTGGTCCTTTATTTTCCAAACACGCAACTGATTAGACAACAACATTTTTTTTCTTAACATTATAGGAGGTTTACCTAAATATACATGGCTTAAAAAATATATAACAATCTTAAAGAGAGTGTCCTAGCTGATTATTTTGATATATTTATCTGATTCCTTTATGGATATCATTATTTAAAAAATACACGCAAATTATAATAATACTTGCAAATTTTATCTGATATAGCAATGAGATATGTTATAGTGACTTTAACTTCAACTCGCAAATGCTGATGAATTGTTCTTTCTTCCCCCTTCCCCCAATTTCTACTTAGAACATTCCAATTTTCAGCTTAACTATAATGGTGTTCTTAAATAACATGAGTTGAATTGGGGGATAAATGTATACTGATTGCAGCCAACACTTCTATTTACATTATTAATATCATTTGGCAAACATGTTAACTAAATTTGATCCATTAAATAACTTCATTTAAATGCTTGCTTTTTTTCATGTTACATACCATTAAATATTAAAATTTGCTCTTTACTGACAAGAGACTCTTTGACTTCTCTTTGAAAAAAGATATCAAGAAGGCAACTTTCTATTTCCATTCCATACATTTTTGTTGTTTCAGTTGTTATTATTATGTAATTATTCCTATCACAAATGTGTCAGCCAAGATGATATGACTATCAGTTTTATATTTTTAAATTCAAGACCAAGAAATACCACCGTATTTCTTCTCCATTGACTGATAGATTTTAACTGAAATATCAGTTGAGTTTTTTTGAAGATAGGATGAAAGTTTGTGTAAATAATTTTATTTGGATATTTATATTCATGACAGACAAAACTAAATTATGGTCTTTACTTCTAGAAGACAAAGTCACCAGCTAAGATAGTGGAATATCCTGATTGAGATTCAAGTTGCCATTCACTGATTACTTTTTTTTTATTTACCTGCACCTGCAAATAACTTTCAGGTGTAGGAAGATTATATGAATTGGAAGAAAAACTGACAACATTAAATGAGATATTATAGTATTTTGTGAACTCAGAAGAAAAAATAAAAAAACAAATGATTTGAAAAGTAGATATATATTTACTACAAAAGCAAAAAATATTGGAAACACAAATGGGGTGGGATTCATTTTAAATAAAAGAACACCACATTGTAAAAATTGATAATGTATCAGCCAGTATATTAGCTATTCTGCTTAATGGAAAATTTTAAATGTAGATTATTCAAGTTTATATCGTGACAAGTTCTCACTGTTTTGAAAAATTAGAGAATTTTTATGTAAATAAACAAAAGATTTTAATCAAGTTAAACAACATTTTAAATCGTCATGGGATATTTTAATGCTAGAATTAGAAAACAATTGGAAGACGAAAGTACTATGGGTAAATTAGGATATGGTGCCAGAAATAAGGTAGGATACAGATTTGTGGAATTTTCGGGAAAATAAATATTATAAATTATATATTCTTTTTTATCTTTTTTATAAAAAAAAAAATATTAAACGAAAATGGACACATCATGAACAGAAAATATATAGTTCAGAGTGGTAATGTTTTTAATGGATCTAACAGAAATTAATCATCGATTAATGAGATGTAAGGTAAAAACTTAAATAAATCCTCCTTTCTTATTACTGTTACAATGCACATTTTTTTAAAACTAATCAACCGTATAGTTTCATTGACCAGCAATCTTCTTTAGAGCTATAAGAATATATAAAAACGTGAATACGCAAAATAATTTATCATATAAACAAACAACTTAACATTATGGGCTTTGAACATTCCATCATTAGATGATGTTCAATGAAATGGATGGCTGAAGAGGTAGAGTTGGAGTAGTTTGAAGCCTATCCATTAAAGTATGAAGATTGGCTATCTTAATATAGAGCTGAACACTGATTGTATATATGTGTGGAGATAGTAATCTGGACCAACTGATGACTTTAGCATGAAATACATATATTGGTGATTATTTATCTTTTCAACGTGTTTGTGATCAGGTGGTTCAGCAATATAAGATGGCATGGAGAGTTAAGAGTCATATGAAAGTCTGAGTTCGAATCTCTGATATATTACATTATATCTCCTTGTAAATTGACTCATTTTTACTTATCGTATTACTTATATATATATTCATCAAATACACTAATGATATATATATTATGCACGATTATTACATAATATATAATTAAATATCACATTCAGTATATAACTCAAATACATATATATATATATATATATATATATGCCTTAAATGTATCATATGGATGCACTAATATACTAAGATATATACTACAGATATATTATAAAATATCACAAAAGTCAAATATTTTATAAATTATATTACATTAATTAATATTAGGCGCTTTATAGTAGACGATGCCAGCACCATCAACCGGAAGAAATCCTCCTTTTCTATTTCTAAAAAATGGGCCATTTAAATACATTGCACAAATTTGCATATACTAAGTTTAGACTTTCTGTTTACCAGCACATCCATCATATGCTATGAATATGGGAACCAGATGTTCCTGAAAGCGCTTAGCCTTTATATTTTTGTTTTTGTTATAGCTTCACGTTTTCTGCGTTTTAGTGCAATGTAAACATTATTATTATACATATAAAAACCATATAAAATATAGCCAATCTATAAAACTTATAATCTTTTATTATTTATTGCCATATCGAATATTGTAAAGTTTATTCCAGAGTTGTTTTATCTGATTATATATATAATATATATGTTGCTGTTGCATTTTTATAAATATTCTTTAAAATATGACAATATCCTGGATCTATTGGATCATCAAGGTATAGATCCAGGATATTGTCATATTTTAAAGAATATTTATAAAAATGCAACAGCAACAATTAGATTACATAATGATACTGGAAAAATCAACATTGAGAAAGGTGTAAGACAAGGTGACTCCATATCTCCAAAACTCTTTACAGCAATGCTGCAAGAAGTATTTTGTGGATTAAAATGGGAAACTAAAGGAGTGAAAGTAAATGGAGAGTATTTAAGTCATTTAGATTTCGCAGATGATGTAGTTGTTTTTGCAAATAATGCTTCAGAGCTGCAGGAAATGTTGCAGGAGTTAGCAGATGAAAGTAGAAAAGTAGGACTAAAGATAAATGTTAAAAAGACTAAAGTAATGTTTAATCGATTTGCTCAAAATATGAAAATAAAGATTGATTATGAAGAATTAGAAGAAGTTAACAGTTACAAATACCTTGGTCAGATTATTACTACAGATGGAAACATAATGGAGGAAATTAATCATAGAATTAAACTTGGTTGGAGTGTTTTTGGTAGAAATAACTTGATACTAAAAGGAAATATGCCTATATGTTTGAAAAGGATGGTTTTTAATAAATGTGTTTTACCAGTTCTTACTTATGGATCTGAGACTTGGACACTTAATAGAAGAGCAATACAGAGACTTCAGACCACTCAAAGGAGTATGGAGAGATGTATGTTGGGAGTAACAAGAAGAGATCGAAAACGCAATGTATGGGTAAGACAACAAACAGGTGTTACTGACCTTATTGAAAAAATTAAAAGATTGAAATGGAGTTGGGCTGGACATATTGCTAGAAGAGATGATAATAGATGGACAATTGAAATTTTAAACTGGATTCCAAGAGATTGTAAAAGACCCAGAAAGAGACCACATGTGAGATGGATGGATGAAATAAGAAAATACGCAGGGGTGTTGTGGAGAAGAGAAGCTAAAGATCGGAGTAGATGGATTAAACTTGGAGAGACCTTCATCCTGCAGTGGATTGATAATGGTTGATGATGATGATGATGATCTATATCATAATCATTTTCAATTATTATCAGACCACTATAAAATAAAGGTCTCTTCAAGTCCAATCCATCTTCTCTGATTTCTAGCTTCTCTTCTCCACATCATCCCGCACATTTAATTATTCTATTCAACCATCTTATATGTAGTCTCTTTCTAAGTCTGTTCAAATCTCCTAAAATCCAGTTTAAGATTTCAATTGTCCATCTATTATCATCTCTTCTAGTAATATATCCAGCCCAACTTCACTTCACTTTCTTAATTTTTTCAGTGATGTCAGTAACACCTGTTTCTTCTCTTACCCATATATTTTGTTTTTGGTCATTTAATTGTTACACCTAATGTGAATCTCCTTATATTTCTGTATTGCTCTTCTGTTGAGTGTACAAGTCTCAGATCCATAAGTAAGAGCTGGTAAAACACATTTATTAAAAATTTGCATGGTAGTTTATAAGGAGATAAAATATTAAATTGTTTGTTTATATGATAAACTATTTGTGTGTGTATATATATATATATATATATATATATATATATATATATATGGATATATATATATATATTTTTTTTTTTATATTAATAATATAATTTGATATTTATAAATACAATATATATATATATAATAGCTCTGAAGACTGCTGGTCAATTAAAACTGTAAAGTTGATTAGTTTTAGTAAAATAAGCATTGTAACAGTAGTAAGAAAGGTAGATTTGTTTATTTTTTATATAAATTAACAATGCATATAGAAAAATATAAGTTGATAATCCTTTCTAGAGATATAAAATACTGAGTAATGCAAAACTAGAGAGATGAAGACTATTTTTAAAAAAATCCTATTGACAAGTTGATATTCCTATCCTTCAGAAATACTCCACAAATTTAAATTAGAAATCGTTAATTATTTTAAAATATTAACAGACTTTAAAGATGACTGAAACTTAAGTGAAATCAATATAAATATAGCTGATCATTATACTAAGAACTATAGCAAAGATAGCGGGTATAAAAAAAGAAAGCAATTCATCAATAAATTTTCACCTGAAACGACATTGAATGAAAACAAGAATATAAAAATATTTATAAATGACCCACTAAAAATTGAATATCTAGAGTTTTGTAAAATGGTACAAAGAAGAAAATATAAGTATTAAAGCTTTAAAGAAGAAGGTAAGTTAGAAAAGTTTAATGCAACTTGTTTTTTGAAAAAAAATATTTCAGTAATAAGAAACAAAGGTTGAATTGTTAATAAAAAGAGGTACTGTTGTGATATAGAATTATAGAGTAATAAAAAGTAATTATTACTAATTATTTAAGTGAATGTGAAAAATGCAATTAAATCTTTGAAGAAGGAAAAAGCTCCAGACAGTGATATTAGCATTAGTATTTTAAAAGAAACAGGTGAAAAAAATAGACAAATTGTTGACAAAGCTAAATTCCAAAGGTTTAAATGATAAAGTTATACCACATAATTAAAATAATACAGTTAGAAATATTGATATTTAAGAAAGACAATAAAGCAGATATTAAAAATTACATATCTATCCATATTTTAACTCTACACTTTACCTTTGTATTTAAGCCAATCAGAAGACCAAGTGAGATGAAAAATAATTTTGGCATAGCAGATTATATCAGACTATTGAGAGAATTTGTAGAAAAGGTTAATGAGGTGTCATTGTGATTTGGATTTGTTGATTGTAAAAAGCATTTGATTCTACAACCATTTCCACAGAGATTATAGTTTTGGATAATTAAAATATACAACCAGGATTTTATCATATTCTGAAGATTACATGGTATCACTAAAAAGATTAACATTTATAAGAGTACTGTATACATGGTGATTCCATATCTCCAAAACTTTATATAGCAGTTTTACAAAAAGGATTTTATGATTTCAAATGGGAAGATAATTTATTTAAAATAAATAGAGATTATTTAAGTCATATAGATTTTGAATATGTGTTTGCAAATTTTGCTTCAGAGCTTCAGCAAATGTTGTAAGAATTATCAAAAGAAGGTATAAAAAGTAGACCTAAAAATACATAGTATAAAGTCTAAAATAATTTTTAATGAACTTTTCCAGAGAAGAATATAAAGATTGATAATCATCAGTTATAGAAAATTAACAACTACAAATATCTTGGATAGATTATTGAAACGGATTAAAACATACTGGTTGAAATTAATCACAGAATTAAATTTGAATACTTTTAATAGAAATAATTTAAATCCTAAAAAAAAAAAAAAAAACCTAAATCTTTGAAAAAAAAGATTTTTAATAGTTGGTCTTTATTAGTTCTTATTTATGAATTTACGATTTCCACAGTAAAAAGACTTCAAATCTTCAGAGAAGTATGCAGAGATGAATGTTGAAACAACAAAAAAAGGTCAAAGGTGAAATATTTGGGTGTTAAAACTAGCATGGGTCATTGGACTCATTGAAAGAATTAAGAGACTAAAATTGATCTGGGAAGAAAGAGATCATGTGAGAGATGAATGGATGAAATAAAAAAAATTGTTGATATGATGTTTAGAAGAGAGATTGTGGGTAGGAGGAAATTGATTAAAATTGAAGAGACTTCCATCCTATAGTGGATCGATAATGAATGAAAATAATGTTGACTTTTAATTCATAATATTCCCCAATATTTCATGGTATTTGTTCACAGATAATAATTTAAATGCCTGTTCAATTTTAATATATGCGAGATTTGAATTCAGACTTTTACACGACCACTACTCTCAATGCTATCTCATATTGCTGACCCACCTGATCACACACATGTTTGAAACCTGTCCATTAAATTATGAAGATTGGTTATCTTAATATAAATCTGAGCACTGATTGTATATATGTGTGAAGATAGTAATCTAGACCAACTGATGATTGCTGGTTTAGCATGAAATACATATATTGGTGATTATTTGTCTTTTCAACATGTGTGTGATCAGGTGGGTCAGCAATATGGGATAGCACTGAGAGTAGTGGGTCGTGTGAAAGTCTGAGTTCGAATCCCGCATATATTACATATATAAATGCAGGTGTTAAGCCTGTGTAATGTATTTACTCAATTTTAAATAAATTTTTGTTCAGATTATAAACGCAGTTAAGAATTCACATTTATTTCTTTTCAATATTTCTGATAAATAAAAATTAATAACTGGCAATGTCAAGGAAAACATTTCATCTACTTTTATTTTCTTTTCATTTTAATAAAAATAATATTATTATTCAATACCAATATTAGCTTTACATAATTTCTTTAAATCTATTCCAAACAAGTACTGAAATATGGGAATCAAGAGAAAATATTTTTACATATATGTATATATTATAAAGTACTCACAATTTTACAATTTTTAATGATATTAAACCTTTGACAATATATAATAATGTTCAATCTTTTACAATAATTTTAATTTTTTTTCTCTGCATGTTATCATATTGTTAACACATATTTATCATATTAAAGCTTCGTTTAAATATCAAATTGGTTAATATTGTTTGTTTGTTTTTTATGATTATTGTAGAGATGTTTTTCATCTTAAAATATTCATTATAAATAAATCTTAAAGTTTGTATAATTTAAATAAATTTAATATGCTTTTTGGTTTAGTGGGCTTTTTCTTATGCTTAAATCTAACAGACACTGAGTGGGTAAGCTCTTAGTAAGCAGATTATATAAAATTTTAATATAATTCTATATAGATGCTATATGCATGGCCGAATTACTTAATTTCCATGATTTTTTAACTCTGTTTTTATAAAAATATCTGTCAGAAATATTAAATTATTTTTCAATATCGTTTCTTTTAGAATAACTTATACGCTTAAGTTTTTATTCCGCAGTAGATTAAAACAGGATCTTTATATGTGTGAATGCGCGCGCGTATGTAAAAAGCATACCTATTACTCTCTATAATGCAAATTTTAAAAATATTTGAAATGATAGTAGCATTTATTATAACATAAAATAAATAGTACTTGTTTTTATACAATACAGTTTAGGGAAAACTTAATTAATGCTAGATTTCAAAATATTTGTTGTTATGCAATATAATATTAGATATTTGTATAATAACTGATTTCATCCTATATATATATATTTAAAGTGTGAAAATCTTTTACATGTTATGATGTTTAAAATAATGCTTAAATCACACATATAATATTAAATAGCTGTTACGAAAGTCAAAGACAATTAGTCTCATTTTTTTATTTATTAGATAAATATATACTGAGAGTGCTTGTAGTCAGTAAGAATACTTATGTTTCCTATAATGCAAATGTTAAAGCTTGATATTCTGTACTTTTAATAATACAGATTTCCACTTAAATGTAAATAAAAAGTACTCTATTTAGAGTTTTAGTTGAAACAAATGTATAAGAAATGATCCATTTTGTATTTTTCTTTATTCTATATTTTTATTTGTTTTATAAATTATTTTGTTTTGTTTGTTGTTGTTTTTTTTTTAAAAAAAAAAGCTATTGACAGGGATAAAATTATCATTATTTAAAAAAGAGTATTTTCTTTTTTAAAAAAAACTAGTTTTTTTCTAATTTACATTTTTGCTTTTAACTAATTTTATTACGTATAAATAAAATAGCCTTTAAAGTTATTCTATAATAGGGCAAAGATTTTTCCCCACTGTGAAAGAGAAGGCATTACGGCTTGCTTTGCAAATGAAAAGTGATTGAGAGTTTAAACGTTTTTTCGTCCAAGTTTTATTTTTTATTTAAAAATAAATAGATACCCAATTACTGAGAAATTTTGAATAATTAACTAGATTGACTGTGGATGAGCTATCTAAAAGAAAAATTCTAAGCCTGATGTAATTTGAGAGCTATTTAATTTTAACCTGATTCAGATTTGAATCCATAGATATATTCATTTTTTTATATTTTTCTCCATGTCTTTCCCATCTCAGCCCCAACATATTGTATCAATATACCAGTGCAAAAAAAACTCGATCATTCTCTCTTATTATGTATGCATTTTATGGATAATTTTTACTCTTAAGCAACAAAGTTTACTATTAAGTCCATTTGACAACTCAATTCCTTTCATCACACTATTCTCAGTCAAGGTTTATATCTATCTACTTTTAACATCCTATTGCAGGTAAATAATCATTGCATTGTAAATATATATTTTCAAATGTTTTGATTTTACTAATGTCTCTCAACTCAACTCCATCATACCACAATCATCCCTTAGGTCAGAAACTCAGACCACTTCCTCTTATCATGCATATATCTTGAAAAAAACTTTTGCTTTTTAGGTGAACTAGAGCATCAAATATCTAAATCTCCTAGTCAAGCGTTGGTGACTGAGTGATCATCACAGCTGCCTTACAAGCAGTTGTTCCAGGTTCGCTTCCCGGCAGATGCTTTGACACATGAGGAAAAAAAATATCTGAATCTATATATATATTGATAGCTCAGTTTTTTTCATCACCCTACTCTCTCTCTATATATATATAATATTTTTAATGACAGAATAATCCTAGGAAAATGATAAACTTTCCTTCTAGCTGTTTGCATGAATTTATGGCCCACTATTATCATAATTTACTTTGCAAATATAAAATGAATTATGAATCTGATAGGTGATATTAACCAGAGCAAACTACCTATTTCATAAATTAATAAAATATCAATAATTCAAATTCACAAGATAGAGTTAATTGATAATCATTTTAAGGCTTTTATGAAAATAAATAACCAATTATCATATAAGAAAATATTAATTAATATAGCATTTCTCCTAATATATCATTTCAGAACAATGAGTTTTCTTTATGCTACATACATCATTATATTGTTCCCTATTGTCAAAATTTGCCTTGCAAATATAAAATGAATCAATTTACATTTAAAAATCTAAAAAAGTGAATGTAAATTGAGTCGTTTTTGTTTGCAAAGCAAATTCTGACAATAAAAAAATAGTGTATTAGTTTATCTTTTGGTAACTTTGTACTTAATTTAAACTACTGTACTATAAATTTTATTAACTCTATAAAGAATTATGAAAATATCACTACCATTAAGTAATAAAGATTTGATTATTTTTAGTAGTGTCATCACTATTTTCTAATAATTCCTGACTAAAGTTTTTATACTTTATGTTCCAAAATATTTATTGTTTGGTGATTAGTTTACATTCAAATATTAAAGTAGTGGGGGGGGGGGATAATCAATTGGAAATCGGTCTACAAAAATATTTTACTTATAAACCTTCTACTTTCACTACTCAGATATCTTGCACAGTTCACCACAGTGGTAGAGTTGCAGTTTCAAAATTTATGGCCGTCATCAGCCAAAAAAAACAATTTGTAAAAATTCATTCTCATCAACTCAGTCGAATTACTGTGGGATTCAAATATCAATTAACATTTTTCCCAAGCATCAGACCATATAATTACCTTACACTCCTTGGCTAATCTGCTCTGAAACATAATCAAAGTTCATAATAAACTTATATATTTAATTATAATATATTTTTATTAGTTATTTAATCTTTCACTATGATCAGCATATATTTTTAATACATTCTTAAATGAGATAATCTCATGCTAACGTATTGCAGAGATAACGTGGTGAACTCTCAAGTTCAAAAGTATGGATTCTGCAATTCTCAGCTCTGTCACTGTCGATGGTTAAACTTTTTATGAACTTCTAAATTCGATTATTTTTTAGTAACAAAAGTTTGCAAAAGTATTTATCAGTTTGTGTAAAAAAATTAACAATTTGTTCAAGTTCAGAATTAAGAGTATTTATAATGTCAAGCGTTGTTAGCCGATAGGTCATCGCACCCGCCTTGCAAGTAAGTAGTTGGTTGCAGTATTTATAACAAGTCAATTTTTGAAAATAAATTTAAATATTAAAAATAAAATTTTACAGAAAAGATTCATATTTAAGCTGCTCCCACTTTGCTTATAATATATCCAAAACAAAAACATAGTTGAAAAATAAAACAAATTATTTTAGAAATCAATTCGATTATCTAATAAGTGAATTTTCCCCCCTTTTAATATTTCAAAAAACGTTTCCGTTTGTTTTCAAAACAATCATAAATACACTAATATATAGTGTGTGCGCGCAGGTATGTCTTAGCATATTTTTTAGGATGTAGTTAACGTAGAGGTTAGAACATCCAACCTGTCACCTCTATAGTTGGGATTCTTAACCGGTTTTTAAAATGTCCAGGTTTCTAGTAAGCTTATATTTTTTTCTTTCTTTTTTTTTTTTAGATAACTGGTTTATGATCATCCTGCAGCTAGTAATCACCCAGTATCTAGTTTATAATCACAGTATAGTTGTTTATGATCACACCTTGCAGATGATTCATGATTACCTTATATCTGGTTCAGGATCACTCTGTAGCTGCTATATGATTACCCTGTAGATCTTAGCTAGGCATTCAGTTATTTGGTAGACACTTAGATATTTAACTATTCTTATCTAAAGAATAAATCAAATAAGGCAAAATGTAAGTTCTTATATTATTAGTGATATGCCTCACTTTTATAGTTTTCACTGTAGAGGGATACAAGAGTGGTTATTTAAAAAATGTTTGACTTATCATAAATTACTACCTAAAAGTGATCCTACATTTTGATTAAATCTTCTGAATGTTAATAAAATTTATGACTAAACATATTTTATAATTTGAAAAGTTATCAGCATATAAAATAAATTTTTAAATACACCTGGGTCTCTTTTTATGCGAACTTATTTAACGCAATTTTGAAGATACTGCGATTCACGTTTCTCCTGTCGAACTCCGATAATGTGCTATTACTTTAAATAATAAATTTCGAGCACTTACGTCATATTGAAAGTAATAGCACATTATTGGAATTCGACTTTCATCTTAGTAATTTCAATATTTTCAGTGCTTTATAATAGTAAGATTTTATGCAATAATGAAATTAAAATCATGATTTCCATATTTTATGTATACACACATTAAATTTTACAAGATTATAATGTAAATTTGTTCAAACATTGTGCGTGTTAATTTTGCATTTTAAATCACATTCTGTTTTTGCTTTGTAAAAAAGAACATAATCAATTATTAATCATTTAGAGTCGCAAGTTTATTTTTAAAAGGTGAGTAATAGCAGTGGGCACAATTAAAATTGAAAATTAAAAAATTAAAGACCAAAATAAGAATTTAATTTTTAGTTGTTAGATTAATTACTAATTACGTTGTCACCAGAAAACCATTAACACAATATGAGAGTGACATTGGCACTAGTTGTATTTCCTCTTGGGAAGAATCTGATTTTTTACCAGTTTGCAAATGAACCTGTTTAATGGCAAATAGCAATAATAATTAAAACATGTATAAAAAAATGTAAATTACTGTAAATTATGCATAAAAATATATTGTTTTGAATAAAATTAAATATTATAGTTAAAAAAAGTTTTTCTTGTATCAATTTTTTTTCAAATTTGAAATTTTTTATTAGTCATATTTTATTTCCTTATTTTTTTTTTTTTTTTTGTGCGAATTTTTAAGTAATTTTACATTTGTGTTTTGCTTTTATATGATTTTTGAAAAATCACAGTCCGTATCCCCCCTTTTTTCGAGGTAAGTTACATCTATCTATTGCGTAAAACGAGACCCAGGTGTACAAGTATATTTTATATACCTGGAGTCCAAATGTAATATAGAGGATTTGAATACAGACTTTCAAGCTCCCTTCAGTCAGCCACTCCATCCCATATAATCAATATACATGACCACACACATGTGAAAAAAAGATAAATGATTTCCAATATCCATATTTGGTGCTAAACCAGCACTCATCAGTTGGTCCAAGTCATCATTTCCCACCCACATAAATAATCAGTGCTCATATTAAGATAGCAAATCTTTATATTTTAATAGATAGGCTTCAATATCATTGAAAAATCTGATGGTGATCGCCCAAATCCCTTGTTAATGTCAATATTATTGTCATGCCCATGTTAACTTTAAGTCATTCTAACCCCTCATATATAGGACATTGTCCATTTAAATACACAGAAGGGGATGGGCAGGATACAGAACCAACTGGTGAGTGCTTGTTCAGCATATATTGGAGATCATTTATTTTTTTCCCGTGTGTAGCCATATATATCGGTTGCTTGAGATGGAGTAAATGGCCTAAGGGAGCTTGAAAGTCTATGTTCAAATCCATTATATTACATATGTGGTAAAATAAATATATTTTTATACGTTTAGATCTTTTCAGAAAATATAATCCAGACATTGTGATAGTTTTATGAAAGCCTTATGTAAGAAATTTTTAATAACATTCGTATCTTGATATTTATTTTATTGTAGTTTTTATAAATATAGATTAATTCAAACAGCTAATGTGAAACAGACTCCTGCTTGTTTTGTTTTAGTGGTAGAATGGAACTTTGAAACTCAAGATTTATTAATCCCGGACTGAATCTATCATTTCCGAGGCAATCGAACTTGTTACGAATTCCCGAGCAATAAAATTATTTGATTTAGTTATTTATGTATAATAGTTAGTATTTTTTGTAAAAAAAATGTTTTTCACCTGAATAAAGTTAATATTCGCTAAGGATTCCGCTATTTAAAAATTATTATTATTGTTGTTGTTATTTCAATTATTATTAAAAATCCAATAAAATACTTTATTTTATTGACAGATTTCTTGATATTAAAAAGTCGGACAGCTTCCCGACATAATTCAAATGCGTATTTATTTTTTCCATGTTTATTTAAAGATAGATATTAAATTAAAATGTAAAATGTATTCATTAACAATTGTTTATCGATAAGGTAATGTTGAACTGAATTAGATGTACTAGAAAAAATGGCAATATATGTAGATGGGTATATTTCTGTAAGGGACTGAGAGATCATTTTAATCATCTATTAATTGTTAAATATTTGTTTAAAAATATTTAACAAATTTAACAAGTAATATTAAATCGCGGAAATAGTTCAATATATAATTACAACTACAATATCACCATCACCAGACAAAACAGAGGTGTGTTTTTATAAGTGCTTATATATAAGATAGATATAAAGGATTCACTAAAGTTTAATTAAATATAACATTAAAGATCCTAGAATAAATTACATTATTTTAAACAGTAACCAAATACCATCAACACTGATTTTGTGTTATAGCTTGGTTATAGGACTCTTAATAACTTCATGTTGTTTAGAAACAATAATATACATTCATTTGCATGTGAATATGAGAGCAATAATATATGAGTGAGTTAAAAAATATATAATCAATTACTTAAAGATCGTAATAACAGTAAATAATTTAACATAAAATTATGTGCAAACTAATTATGTGCATTTGCAAAGAAATTACGCCCTCAAGCAGTTTCAACATGCTAAGAGAAAACTCAATATAGCATTATTATTGGATCCTAAGTTGGTAAGTTCTGTATCCAAAAACAGGCAAATGTAACTACTAAGTAATAGGCTATAATGACCAAATGATAACTCTTGATCATTATCTATAGCAATTGGCCATTTCTTGTTATCTTCATAACAATTTATGCTATCATCTTAGGATTGGAGCTATATTTTAAACTTTCATGTTTTTTTCTCTGCTATAATATTAGTCTATTTAATTGCCTTATAAATGACGTATTAAATGTATATAAATTATATATGGTTTGACTCGGTTAATCTAAAGTGTCTGTGGCAAAGTTTGGAATTTGTTAGTTACTCATGGAAGTTTATTCCTATTAAACAATTGCTTTATAACAGTAAAAGAGGGTTATTATTGAATGGAAAATTGTAAGCATTTAAAATAAAACTGGCATTAAAAAAGAATGTGTATTAGTTTCAGATTTATTTTTCTATTTTGCAGCATAGTATTCTTTGACTTCTTAAAAAATAAATTTTGACTAGAGATTTTGGATTAGTTTAAATATCCTGATATCTTTTCAGATAAAACGTTTGATCTGGATGCTGTTAATTCATAGTGATATAAATAATTCTACCAAATTAGTTGCATGATAGGCAGTGCTCAAATTTTTGGATCTCTATAACAAATTTTCAAAAAGATCTTTTTAATATTTACAACATTTTTAAAGAAGTTGTCAACATGATGGATAGAGATTCAAATGTTTGGTATCTTTAACTCAACTTAACAAATAAAGTTTGTTTGCCAACTGAATGTTTAATAAGAGAGGATGAATTGAGTTTTTATACTGGAACATAATTGAGACAGTGCACTTAAGATGAGAGGTGCACTCACTGATTTAAAAAAGCTTTGACTATATATATATAATGAAAGGACCCATAAAAATTGTCATTGGTTTGCTCCTTGATATTTATGTCATTGATATAGGGTTGTGATCCAATCAAATTTTATTGTATAAAAATGATATGAAGTGTATAAAGAATGATTTTTTTTTTATTTGAGGATTTTCCTGTATTGTTCTGAAGTGATTGCACGATTATAAGATAAATCTATATTTTTTCAGCTTGATCGATATAATTGTAGTAAACATATAAAAGAAAATCTTCATTGGATTGGATTTGTGGAGATGAAAAACAATAGATTCCTGAAATAATATTTTTTAAAAAAACTTACGCACATCTTTTGTGGAAGAAGTACTAAGATTGTTTATATTTAAAAAACGTAGATAAGGATAGAATACTAAGGAAAACTATTTGTTTACAAAATGAAGAGTGGGTTGAAAGACAGCGATAAAAGGTTTGAAAAACGAACTAAAGCACCAACACATAATATACAACTTTCTTTCTAAGATTATTTTTAGTCTCTATCTTGTTTATTTCTACAGTTTTTTTTTAATTAAAGCAGAGAAGAAGATAGAGCTCCGATAAAGACTGCTGGACAGTCGAAACTGTAAGGAAAATAAAGAAGTTGTTAAGAAAATTTGTTGCATTAAAGTGTATAAGAAAGAAGTGTTATAAGCAATATATATGATATAAATATATAAGCTGTTTATGGATCTTTAAATCATATTAATAAATCAACTGCAATGATACAAATTCAATTTAAATTTTCATCTCAATGATTAAAAAGTAATCTAAAAAAATTTATGTTAATGTGTAATTTTATTGAGATTTTAATATAAGAAGAATCTGTTTTATAAAATTATCAGAACTTTTATAAAAATGATGTGTTTATCTCCTATATAAGTATATATATTAAAATTTTTGTATCTATGTTTTTATATTTTGAATGGGTGAACTATATTAATAACCCTTTAATACTTATAATAGATTACTATTAATTTCGTATATATATATATATATATATATATATTAAAACTTCATAGCTTATGATCTTTATATATGCATATATATTATTGTTAATCTTTATTAGCAGTAACTAAATGTTGTCTATTTATCTTGTAAATGGAAAAATTTTACAACAGCATCCTATTTCTCAAATTCGTATAATCCTTTCTTTGGAAAAGAAAAATAATATTATTTCTGCTGAAAAGTTTTGATCTGCAGCGAGTTGAAAAAAAAGTAGTTTTCTTATTCTTTCAATATCACTATCATATATATATATAAGGCTTAAATATTAAAAAAAAACAATGAACTAACGCTCATCAATATTATCGCCTACATACTTAAATGTGTTTTGAACAATATGCATCTATGTGAGAAAAAAATTATTTGAATATTAATTGACAGTGAGGGGTAGATTTGATTTACAATTTGTATTATTAATACTTCACTTATTAATGTTTTCCTATTATCAAAGAAACATTTAATGTATCAACTATATTTATTTTACAACCAGAATAAAAAAAATAAGTATTTTATATAATAAAAACATAATTAAAATTATATACTTGTGATATTGTGTCTGCTTTAAGATATGTTTAAGGATGTATGAAAATGCAACCGAGGGACTACGATTGACCCTTATGCTAGAAGTGCCATTACTTCTAGAGTAAAATATATATTTACACACGCATAACCCTTTAAATGAATATGTATATATTTAAAAAATAATATTATTTGAATTAATAATTATAATAAATTTGTATTTCAAAAATAAATAATTTTACTCTTTTATTTTTAAAAATTGAATGAATTTATTAAAAATTATTAATATATTCATTAAATATATTCAGTTTTATATACTAATGTTTCAAGAATGTTTTTAAACGATTAAATGTTCAAAAATTAAAGTTAAAAAATAGTAATTAAAATATAATTTTATTTGAAAATATTAATATAAGCCTGAATTAGAAATTTTTTTATAAACAAGACATTTTAATTTATTTATTTTTTAATTTATAAATCACATTCGTTTTATTAATTTTAACCAACCCTCCCCCGTAAAAGTGTGTCTATATACTATGATTTTATGTGATAAGGTAAAATATGGAATTGTAGAATATTTTATAAACGATATGATTAATTTACGTTTACGAGTAGATATTAGTATGTTAGTTTATATACTCAATTTATTTTTTACTAAAAAAAAAAGAGAGGGTGAGTATTAAATAGGTGCTCAATATATAAGTGTGGGTGAAAAAATATAGCGCACGCGTGAGTATATAAATATTGAAAATTCTACTTGAGAAATAAAATTACTACAGTAATTTATATGGAAAAAATAGAAGCAAGAACTGTTTTACTTCAGAGATAATCGAGAATTTAAATATTGAATTACCAAACCTACTTTCTAATATAAAAATTAATGTAAAACAATTAATTTAAATAGAAATATTTACGTAGAAGAATTTAATTATATATTAATATAAATATTTGGCATATGTATATATTAGTTTTTATATTAAATGTTTATATATGTTATATAAAGAAGAAAATACTTTTTTTTTAATAAATAAATATAAACAGCTATTTGCGTCTGTACATCTACGCGCACATGTATCTGCATATATATATGCACACACGAGGAAACATTGATTTTCATAATAAATTACATTATATGTTCATTATTTTATCGACAGCTTTAAAATCTAGATATATTATTTTAAGTAAAGAAAGGAAGAACAAAAAGTTACAGTAATTACCAGAAAAAAACAACTAAACATTATTTATATATAGATATATTCCTATTATCACAATTCCCATTGCGAGCTACTTCTTTCGAGTCAACAAACCTACTTTTCATCAGACCATATTACAGTGATAGGAATACATTTTTAAGAACTGAAAAATATTAATGTAGTTATACCTACATAAGCATAATTATTGCAACAGTTATATATATATATGAAAAGAGAAAGAAAAATTATATTAAAGTTGTTACGATTATTTAAGTAATAAACCATAAATATTTGAATAAACTTATTTATGAAATTACATTATGCTTAAGATATAAATTTTCAGTTTTACATATTCTGCTTTAAGCTATGTTTTGAATCTTAAAATGGATATGTATTTGTAATTTTAAAATAGCAATATATACTGTATATATATTTGTAAGCTTTTTAATTAAAAACTGTTTTAGCATAACGCATCTTAATTATATTTCGAGTTAATTAAATTATAATGTTAATTATTGTGAAATTCTCGAATTTATTCGATATTTATTACATTTTAAATTTATAAAAAATACAATTAACTGAAATTGTTTTCTTTTTAAAAAGGAAACATTGTTTTTAATATTAAAACACCTTCCGAGCTTCGAATGTATCTCTATTAAAAATTTACTTCCTGTTTTCTTTTAATTGTAGATGGTGTTAAGAATAGATGGTTATAGTAATACATTTTATCATTTTTAAAATTAAAATAGATTGAGAAATGAAAATTTTAAATATAAATAACAGTAACTATATAAATTGTAGTAAAACAAATATAAAATTATTTTCATTAAATGGAATAATAAAATGATACGTGATCTAGTGGCGACATCTGTATTTTAAATTACTTGCAATTAAAGGTACTTATTTATTGGTAATTTAAATATTCATTAATTTTATTATTCATTTTTGTGCTGTTTTTTTTTTTATTATTATTGTATTTTCACTGTTGCCAGATACAAATCTCAGTAGAGTTTTTGTTAATAATCATATTTTTATTAATGACTATATATTCCCAAATAAATTGTTTTATCATAATTATCAGGTTTTTCTTAAATAATCGGTTTATTGTAAACATCCACGGAAATATATATATATATACATTTTACATATGCGTATATACAAAACTTAATTAGAGCTATTAGTAAAAAAAAAAAAATTAAATAAAAAACAATTACTAAGATAAAAGTCTGTAATTATTTATTTATTCAGGCACATAAAACAATGTGATTTAATTATTTTAAAATGTAGCTCTAAACGTCAGGTTTATTTAATATTTTTCAAATGTATGGCTTTAGAATTTCCTTAATTTATTACAAATTTATGCTGCAATTTTAAATACTGATGCTAGAAAAACTGAGTTGTGTAAGTAGTACGGAATGGTTGAAGTATCAAATGATGTCTCTTATTTCTTTGATTGTTGAAATTATTGCCGGCAGAAAACTATATGTAATATAGATAATTAGCGAAACTAATATTTGAAAATAGAACAAAATAGGTAGTCTTTATTTATTTTTTCATTGTCACTTTTGATAATTAATCTTTTTATTTTGAAGCATTATGCCTAATGTACACGTAAATGTCATTAAAATGACTTGAAAATTTGCTGGTTATATCAGTTTTCGCGCGGATAATATACACAATGCATATAAAAATCAAAAGAAAAAGAAAATTTAATTCAATATTTTTGCTCCACCCCTTTGTGCTTTTTTTTTTTTTTTTTAACATTTAAAAGCTTTTTTTTTTCCCGAAGAAAATTACGATAACAAAAAAATCTTTAACTGAAACCCGAGCCCTTCTTTTTCTTTGACTAGCGCGCCATCTTGCAGATGTACACAATAAAAATACTCGCGGAATACTGACATTGAGAAGATTTTATCAGAATCATCTTTTTATATAAAATTACATAACCTGTGGCAAAAGACGACTCTTTTCAGCGAACAACTCTTATATTTCTCTTGTCAGCTCTCCGAGTTCTCTTCAGTTATGTACTTTTAGGTGAAGATTACTCTGTTGAGCGCTGCTTCACTTATCTTGACTCTTAATTCATTAGCCTATACTAGAGAGTAAAAAGACAACAACTCGGTTAAATAATTGACTCAGGTAGATGGGCATTTGTATTCACCTGTTGAGGAAAGCACTTTGATTATTGCTAAAAGTCTTTGTAAATTCTTAACTGTTATAGAAGAGGGGAAAACATACTTCAAGAAATAAGAAAAAGAATTATGTTTCATAAAATTGAAATTCACATTCATACATACGACCACTGAATTAAAGGGACACGAAAAATAAAATACGTTGTTGAAAATTTAAAACTTTTTTTTTTAATAATTTATAACCAATGTATTTTTTTTTTTTCATTTACTGCAGGCAATATTTAGTTTAACGAAGAAATTAATATATATAGTAAAACTGTTTCTTTTTTCCTCTCTCCCCTTCTCTCTATCTCTCTTCCTCTCTCATATCAGTCTATTTCTTTAATCCTCATTGATTATAATTTAACTTAAGCAACATTTTATCGTATTATGGGAAAAGAAAAATAAAAATACTGAAGATTTGCAATAATGATAATTAAAAAATGCAATCAATATTTTAGTTAAAATAACAAAATAGATCATACATATATGGGTGCTAATGTAGTGTAAAATCTACAGCTTTATTGATCTACATACTTTTTATTATGGCGCAAAAAAAAAAAAAACTAATTGATTAAAAAAAAGTCCACCATTTATTTTTATAATTAGCTACAAGAAGATATTAAGTAAAATCAAAAAATAATATATTTTGCAATAAAAGTTTACAAAGTAGTATTATCAGAGGAGATATATGTATGGGAGATGATCTGGACCAACTGATGAATGCTAGTTCAGCATGAAATATATATATATATTGGAGATTATTTATCTTTTTCGCATGTATGTGGTAATGTGCATTGATTGTATAAGATGGAATGGATAACTAAAGGAAGTTTAAAAGTCTTGGTTCAAATTCCCTCTGATTACATGTAGTTTAAAGCATATATACTATATTTATATCTAAGTATTGCAAAATGGTATCAATTATTTAATTCTTCAACAGAGTGATATTTGCATTGTTCTCCCTGGTGGCACTTTTTGTAATCATTCAACATTTGATTTTAATATTAAACCATTATTCTATATTAGAATTTAATAAATTGAAATTGATTTGTTAAATATATATAAGCTTACAAATGAAAAACTTTCTTTAAAAAATCATATTTAAATTTTGCAAATATTGGAAAATAGTAATAAACAGGGTATGTAATGAGAATAATGGACTTTTTCATCATTTACTGATGGGCAGAAAAGCAGATGAGAAAGCAACTCCAGAAAATCAATGAAATCTGCGTTGATTGAAAATTGTTTTTTAAATGGGAACAAATAAATGAGAAGCCCTAATAAATCTATAAAATTCAGTTTAAAAAATTAAAATTCCATTTACAAATATTACAATATCTCAACAGAAACTACAATGATGTTGGTCATTCATCTTTAGCAAAATACCCAAAAAAATTAATCACTTTTACTATTTCAAAAATCTTCTTGAAATAATCCTGCAAATAATCTCAAAACTGGAGAACAAAGAACTAAAGCTATCAAGAGCTGAACTAAATTATTTTGAGTTTGCTCTCTAATAGAAAATACTAATACTGACCAATTTAGGTTTTTTTAATTAACAAATCAATATTTAGGAGTTTGTAATTTTACTGGGTTTTTTTTTAAAAAAATACCAAATATCACTATTAAATAACCATAGAAGCACAATGTTAAGTGAACATCAAATAGTACTCTCTCCTAACAAAAACCCCTTTGTTTAAAATAACCAATTAGTTGAGAAAAAAATACATTCTTAACAAATAAAATGTACACAAAAATGCAAATCTATAACAAATGTTCTATGTTTAGTCTTTAATTTAAATGTCTTTAATGATTTTATGGTTACAAATTTATGTTAAATATTGCTTATTTAATTCTTATATATTTTGTGCATGTAATATCTTTTGCTTTCTTTGACTTAACTATACAGAACATTAACCCCAGAGGTATTTAATCAGAGAAATCCAAAAAAATGCTACAATAATATTTTTTAAAATAGCTTTTGTACAGCTATCAATTAAGATATTTCACTATTTTTTTAATCTGTAAATTTATATAGTTTTAAAATATTAATTTTTTAATTTAATAATAATTTTAAAAAGGCCAGTACAGTTGAACAACAGCAAAGGCAATAAATTTTAATGCTGTCTTCTTCTCTTCAATTGACTTATACCTTTATAATTAGTTTGAATACTAATTGTGAGATTATTTTAAGAACATTTTTGGAAACACTAAAAACATTTTTTATGAAGTTTATTAGTATTCATGATTATTCTTACACAATGTTTGTGTAGTAAATATTAAAAATCAAAGGTATACATTATTACACTGTTATCTTGCATTTTAAAAGTAGAAGATAACAACTGTTAGTGAAATGTTATCAAAGAAAATCACAGTGTTCTAATGACTCCATCTTATAAAAATTATGGCTAATATGTAATTTCTGACTCTGACTTAAGATAATGTGAAATATTCTAAAAATTAAAAAATAATTTTAATATTTTAACATACAATGGCTACATATAGGTTTGTAACATACAGTCTGCACACAGTAAAATGATACCATTCATTAGAAAAATAATATTTTATGATACAATTACAGTTTCAAATAAAAATTTAAAAGAAGTGAAATGAATAAAAATAATTACCTAGAGTCTTTTAGCATCTATTAGAAGCTTCAGATCTTCCTAATGCTTCTAAATACATACGGAATCTTTCATCTAAGTATGAAACTGAAAGTAGTTTTACTAATGCTTCTTAAAAGTCCAAACAATGAAATATTTTTGACTGTTAAAATTTTTATTAAAAAACTAATGAGTTGATAATTGAAATATTTAACATTAGGGAAAAAATTGTCATTAATCAATGTCTCATTTAAGTTATAATCTGCAATTATCTCAAGATTTGCAGTGTTAACCTTTTAACCGCTAATTATATTATTGGTTGTATGAGGTAAAAATCAAATCTTTTAATTGGCCAACTCACAAACTGAAGACAAAGCCTATTGTTAAAACATATTCGCCTATAATATTAAATTCAACTCAGATACGTTTATAAAAAGTATATTATTAATTTTTCAGGTTATGAAGAGAATGAAAGTTCTTTCAAAAATAAATTGCTATTTATTTACTCTAAAATATTCAATTTCGGCAACATAAAAGCTATAATATAAACAAAAAGATCGACTTTTACGTTATAGAAAAGTAAATATTTCTTTTTACTACATCTTCAATATTTTTACTAAAATCTTCAATATTTTTCGAAAATAATTTAGTTTTTTTATTATTCTCTCTGGAAATAATTTTTAATTTCCATAAATATAATTTTATAATACTTAAAATTGGATTCGAAATGAAAATCTCAGCGTTTTTCTTTATTTTCTTTGATCAGGCGGTTTCTTTGTTCTTTCCAGCCAATCAGAATGTCTTTTTCGGCTGAGAGCTTGCTAAGAACCAATCACAAATAATGTTCTTTCTTTGTTTAGGTTTAAATGCGTTTTTTTTTATTTTTTACTTGTAAAATAAGTCGGAAGAGGTCACCATCTTACAGAACTTTTAAAAACCTCTTCAAAACATATCGAACAAATTTTTTAGCATAAGAATCGGCTGAGTTAGAGTGACGTCAGATGTCTACGAGGAGCCTCGTAAAAAACAGTCTTTTGGTTAAAATGTATGTATGAAATCTTTATGCAGCCATACCACACAAAATTTTTGCAGGCCTAATTATTGAGTTTAATTAAATGCATTCTTCTAGAAAAATTACAATCGGGTATAAATAATAAAATAAATTTGATTTTTATTATTTCAAGAATTATTTACAAAAAATATTAATAACTGAAACACACAGGCTTATTATATACCTGTGTCTATATATGTAATATATAGGGTATATGAGCACAGACTTTCACATGACTCACCACTCTCCACACTATCTCATAACACTGATACATCTGAACACATATATGTTGAAAAGATAAATAATCACCAATATACGTATTTCATGCTAAACCAGCAATCATCAGTTGGTCCAGATTGCCATCTCTACACATATATGCTATAAGTGCTCAGATATAAAGATAGCCAATCCTCATACTTTAATGGACAGGCTTCAATCTACTCCACACTCCAACTCTTCAACCGTCCATCCAATTAAAAATCTGATGATGGAATGCTCAAAGGCCACCCTGAGGCTGAGATTCTTGTCACACCCATGTTGACCTAAGGTCAATCTGATCCCTCATGTACAGAACATAATCCATTTAATACATATACAAGGGATGGGCAGACATCTCTTCTATGTAATAACTGAAACACACAGGCTTATTATATACCTGTGTCTATATATGTAATATATAGGGTATATGAGCACAGACTTTCACATGACCACCACTCTCCACATGTTTATATAAAAAGAATTGCAAAAAGCAGAACAAAATTACATTTAGTCTACACATGACACAACCTCAGTAAACTCCAAAAAAAGTGACATAAAATTTAAACTATACAAAATAAATTCAAACTGTCTTGACTTTTGTAAACTAAAATCATATTTAAAAAAGCACTGAGGTAGATGACTATTCAATTTTAAAAAATAATGTAAAATTAGGATATTTGAAAACTGGTAGCAACATAATAGAACCATTGAGGATTAAAGTAGAATTTGGTAGATTTATCAGAGATTGATTTTTTTATTCATTCATATTTTAAATACAGATTTCAATGCAAAAAAAGATTTATTCATTTTATAAGAGTCAATCTGTTTCTCCAATTGTTCAATCATGAAAATATCTAATATCTATTGTCGTCATTATCTCATTTTTTAAATATTTGCAAAGTTTAAATATAATTTTTTACAATTATTTTCATTGGCAAACATTTATTACTACAAAATCTACTTCAATGTATTGAATTCTGATGTAGAATAATTGTCTTATTCTAAAATCAAAAGTTGAATGATTACAAAAGGTCTCATTAGGGAAAACAATTAAATCTGTGGCACTGCTGAAAAGTTAATTTACATTTTTATTGCAAAATATTTACTTCTTTATCTTATTAATATACTGCTATAACATTAAATTCAAGGGATATTTCTTTTTATGACTTTCCATTTTCATTCTTATTTTATTTGCCATGGATGTATTTTTTATTTAAATGGCATTGATTTGGTAAATAAATTATATTTATTCAGTAATAAATATAGACATTTTATATTACATTTCATTTTTTATTAATTAGTTTTGTTTCTATTTTATACTAAGTTTTACATAGCTTCAACAAGCAGATAGAACATGATAAAAAGAAATTATATGTATGGTTGTACCTTAAAACTAATGGCTACCAGACATGCATGGGCTATTGATTTCCAGCCATGTAATACCTAGAAAAAAATAACTTGATAAAACCTAAAGTCTGTTACCTCTGTACTAGTTAATGTACTTATCATGCCCTGAGTTAAACTGCTTTGGTGCCTGATGGTTTCTATAAACTAAGACTAAAAAAATATTAACTAATTAGTAAAACAGATTTTAGCATACTGATAAATGCTTGTACAAGTGCTTTCAGGAATCTATGTTTGTAAAGTGAATCCTATTGTACAATAACAAATGACTTTCTATCTCAAAATAATGAATGAGGTGTAAAATTATTTGAAAAATTTCAAGGCAATGGCATATATATACAATATCTAATAATAATCATAAGTATACAGACAGTTTCAGTAATACATATATACTAGTAAGAAATTTAATTATTACAATTTGGAAAATTCCAAGTTTGAAATAGAGACTTTTGTTAATCTATAGATGAGTTATTATTTCACAGATAAAGTGTAGTTTTTTTTCTATATTTTTTGCTTATTTATGTTTTATCATGAAATGAACGAATCTGAAGCATTGGTCAAATGCTCTCAAATTTTTAATTTGATGAATACTAATTTTCATGGATTTTGGTGTATAATAATATAATAAACTAAAAACTAAATTAGAAGATGAATATATATCTGATGAACGATACATTTAAATCCCTTAATGTGTGTGTATATATATATATATATTACTATGGTGAAATAATTGATTTCTTTGTTTTATGTGCATTAATAAATCTGTTGTTAAATGATTAATCCAGTGCCATTCACATTATATTTTCATTCACATGTACATGTAAGATTTTATTCAGATTAATAATTTTAAAGTAATTAATGTGTGTGTGGTCATCATTCTCCAATTTGATGCTTTAGGCTAGCTAAATCCTGCTGGTCATACAATGGAAATGTTAATAAAAATGCATAAGTTTAAGATGAAGCTCACAAATTAGGCCTTCATTTGTAAATGGAATCCAATACCATTCCCCTTATCAGAATCAGGTATAAATAAAAAGCAATCTTTAGTAATCAATATTGTTTACCAGATATCTGGGATTAAAATAGGTATATGAAAATTTAACCAGTATTCTGAAAAAGAACTTGGATTTTAGTTTTATCACCATCAGTAATTTGAAAATACCAAAATACAACATAACCCTGCAAGTTGCATTTTACTCAGTCATTTTCTTGTTGTTTTTGCTAAGTATCATGGGATACTATTTATTTATATTTGCTGATTTTTAGAATTCTGTTGCATTCAGCATATCAACATATGGACAATTCATAATTAAATTATTTCACATTATCTTAATTATTTTTTTAATTTAGTAATTCAACACAATTGTTCAAAAAATCACTAAGAGTGCATTCTTTTGACCCAAATGTTCCAATATAAACTTGATTAAAATTAAGATCTTGAAGTTTTTGTTTAAGAAATGGACATAATATGAAGATTGATTCCATAAAAACATTGAAATTGAGATGATTTATTCCATAGAAAAATAAATGCATAAAATATAGTACAAATATATGAAGTAAAATGTGAGATCAGAGAATGGATGCTAATTAAGAAAGTTAACCAAAAGAAAGTGGCATTAAAGATTGTTAATTAGAATGAAATTAAAATAAGGCAAGTCATAAATAGTTTACTAACTTAAAAAAAATGATGGTCATCTAAGGTATCAAAATGGATGACAAAATGGAGACAATAGAGATGCATTATTAAATGATAAAAAAAAAAATAAGCAAAAATAAAAATGAAAGTCAGAGCAAAGAAGTAAATTAAGGAAATAAGAAGTGAGAATATTGAATGGTAGAAGATATTAAACCTCAAAATCAGTAGTAGTGAAAGGTAATAATATCCAAAAAATGCAGACCAATAAATGACCAGAATCTCCAATACCAATAAATAAAACAATTTATCATAATTATGATGCTGATGGAAATGTTTGAAAAAATATCAAAACAAATGAATGATAATATAGAAAGTTTAAAAAAATTAAGAATTGAATGATGACCATGTCCAAACAAATAGAGAACTAGTCCCAGAGAACCAAATATTAGCAAATAGTCAAAACTAAATGAAGAACTGAATGATAGCATGTTCAAAAAATGAAAGACAATGAGGACAACATATCATACAAGTATGAGGATATCCAGAAAAAAATAAAATGAAGAGATATTCAAAAAAGTTGATGAAACTATAGCATGCAAAAAAAAAAAAGAGTAAGATAGAACCAGAAGAAAAAATGATAAACTTTGAATTACAGATTCTGGAGGATGTAAAATCATTAAGATATTGTGATGAAAGTACATGAGGAAGTAAATAACATTATCTAGTCTTTAAGGCACAAATAAAAAAAGAAAAAGATAAAAACACTGAAGTAAGATGACTAGTTGATGTTAAGATGGGAATATCAATACAGGCAGTGATGTAAAAGATTATAGAAACTTAAAAAAATGTTAGCCCAAAAAAGAAAATATAAAAAATCAATCTGCAATCTTTCCCAAGATGAAAAAACATAATATACAATCAAGCATGGCACAATTAACAAGTTTTTGAAAATAAGAACTTAATATAGTCCATATTGGAGACTCTCCTATTAAATATCTAAATATCTTAGTCAAATGCTTTAGTTTAAATATTGTAACAGAAAAGGCTAAACTAGCCCTAGATTATAATAATTTGCATAGGACATCCCAGGCATGATAATTTTATTGTTCAATAGATTAAGAAATTTGCAGAAATGTAAAAAGCCATCCTGAATTGTTATTTGAATGAAACTACCAAGAGATATCAGGCATAAGATATTCCAAGATAACTACAGATCTGGAAAGCTGCACCTACTCTTTTTCCAAAATCAAATAGCCAAACTTAGAGTATTAATAGTAATTTTCTAGCCAACTGTAATAAATTTTTATTGATACTGATAGAAAAACAAATGATCATGTAACAAAGCTACTATATTTGTTTGACATAAACAAACAGTCACTTGAAGCTTCAGGGTGAAAAGAAAGCAGAATGTTGTATAAATGCCATGAATATAAATAAAGGAATATCAATACCATCACCCAAATAAGTAGAAAAAAGAGAAGATCTGCAGATAATCTAGAAAAAACATAAATAATTACTTACTGTAATAAAAATCAGCACCATTGATCATCCTTACTACAGCCTCCATTAAACAGCAAATTAATGGATGTTGAATAGAAAAAGTATATTAAAACACAATGGGCTCATTCTAGATCTCATTGTCATAAAAAAAGTTCTATAACAGTAAAAACCGTTTATGGAATTGTTGAGTGGAGGCTCACCATTGAGCCAAGAGGAAGATACAAAAGATAGTACAAATCTAATCATGCAATCAGATCTACATGAAAACAAACTATGGTCTCAAATAATGGATCAAGAAATTTAAATTTAAAAAAATAATGAAGTGAGAAAATTTTGTTGTTAAGTTGCCAGAAAAAGTGAAAGAGTAGATGTGAAGTATGCGGAGATTCCAATGATCATGTAGATATAAATGTTGGTTTCTCTGAGGCATTTCTATATTGTAAGCTGTTAGAATAATAATTGCAAGATAGTGGAAGTAGCACAATCTTATGAAGCTGAATCACAATAGTGGGAAATTCTTGAACTTACTTCATCTTTCCAAACATATACTGCCTGACTTATTAAAAAAAAAATTGGTTATGTCAATTAAGATCTCTGATATATTTAAGCTTTCCAAAAATAAATGACTCTGATTAGTGACCATAATTGGGCATAATTAGCATTGCAATATGGATTCACAATTCTGAAATGGAAACAAGTTGCTAAAGGATATACATTCTGCTATTTGGTATGAACATAACCAAGATTGGATTAAGGCAATTATCCATGCTTTTTCTATCATGGCGGAGAATATCATTCCATGAGAAAAAAAATTTTAAGAATTAAATTACACACCAATGGAATTGATTTAATATTTTTTGGGTCGTGGTTGGCAGACTGTACTGTCGCCGCTAGAGGCGCTGTTTCTGTGTTTTCACACAGAACATACAGGGTAGGGGCCTCAAAAGCAGACGACGCTTTTTCTGCCGATAGGTGGCGCTGTTCACCATGCGTACGCACAGGAACCTTCCACAAGCTGGCTGGCAGCTTGCGTCGTCTGCTACCAAGAACCTAGGTGGCGCTGATTGCCGTAAACACATCTAGCTTATGTGTCGTCTGCTATCACTACCGAAATACAAGCTTGAACGGCTGTAACAATTAAAAAATCACATAGCTTAAGACGTAATTATGAAAATAAGAACTGAGTTGATCCAAAAACAGCAAAAAACTAAATAAGATTAGAATGATTCTATTTTGTTTCCATCCAATGGGAGGGTGTTGTGGCAACTGTGAATTGGGTCAATATAAATTTAAAACTGAATAAGCAGAGTTTTGAATTAGAAAAGTATTGCAATGGTAAAGATTTTAGTGGATAGAATCGTAGTCACAAAAGGTTGAACAAAATGAGATAAAAATAACTTTTCATTTTTGCGTGGAATTATATGTTTCCAATTATATATATATATAATCATTAGAAACCAATTTTACAATATTAGATAATTTCAGTTGCTTATTTATTTAATTGTTTAAAGCATTTTGACTCTATTATAAGAAAAATTAAAAAAAGAGTTGTGTGACTTTGTAGTGTTCAAGGCTAGAAAATAAAAATATTTTTATATTTAACATTTATATAAATATTACAAGAAATATTACATTTTTTAAATATATGTTTTTTTGTTGTTTTTTTCCATGCGTCATAGCATCGGCTGGGAAGCGAAGCCGCTAACCCAAGACAACTGCTTGTAAGGCAGCTGTGCTGACCTCCCGACCACCAACGCTTGACAAAAATATGTTTGCAGAAACCACTTAACTAAAATTCCACTTTCTTTAGTCTATTAAAACATCTGATTGTCAAGTATATATGTTAAAACGCATTGAATTGATAATGAAAATAATTTATGGTTGAGTTTATTGGGAAAAATTTGCTTGTCAAGCCACACTACAAAAACAAACAATTATTTTCAAATTATAAAAGTATAAGATAGACTGGATGACTGAAAAGAGCTTGAAAGTCTGGTTTAAATCTCCTCTAATTTTTAAATTGTAAAAACTAAAAAAAATTTTAAAGCCCACAACTTAGCAAATAGCCTATTGTCCATGAAAAACCAAAATTAATTAAGAATTTGGAAAACAACGTGGAAAAATCAAAAATGTTTTTGAAAAATATCCTGCACAGATAGGCAGGATTTACTTTTGAGTTATAAAAAATATGTTTTTTGGTAAGCAAATGGGAGACAGCATATAAAATTTATATAAAAAAAGCTTTTCAAAGATGTGATTTCAGGGTTTTTCCTAGCTTAGAGATTAAAAACATCAGAATGCAGATTTCAGAAACGATTCTATCATAAAGTTGTTGCTATAGAGAGTAAAGTCACCAAGAAAAAAATATGAAGAACTGTTTATCTAGGTATCTACAAAAGTAAATCTTGATTGCATCATTGATAGCAATGACTATATCCTTTCTTTTCAGACTAAGGAAGCAAGATAAATATTTTTAGATTATTCCTATTGCAATGACAATAAAACATGCCTACATTTGTATCTTTCTCAAAATGACTGACTAAAAATAGTTCATCATTTTCTAGCCACGTGATGCCTCAGAGAAATGAATAACTTTTTAAGATCTAGTACTCAGTTGTCTTCCAGATTAACGACTGTGTCAATCATGCTCAGAGCCAAACTGCTTTAATGCCAGATATCTACCTACCAACCAAAAATAAATAACAGTTAAGCACTTAGTGAAAATATTTCTCACAAAAATTTAAATTGTGCTAAAAAAAATCAATCTGTAATATGTTTTTGGAAAATTTCAAGATATGACATGTATATATGGTATCTAATAATAATCATAAGTATATGGATCATCTCAATTTTTTTAAAAAAAGATAAATTTAATTCTTTCAATTTGATAAATTTTTAATTTAAAATATTGACCATTTATAAATGTATAGAAGAATTATTCTATAGATATATTAGGTTTTTTTTTCTTCTTTATTTGATATGTTTGCAATTAAGTTGTGAGGTGGATGAATCTAAAGTGTTAGTCAGATGTTGTCAAATCTGTAATGTAAAAAACAGTAATTCTATGGATATTGGGAGATAAAAATGAAGTAAAAAATAAAAGCTACTAGGTCAATATATATTTGATGAATGAATGTATACACTTAAACCACTTAAAATATACATTTATAATTATAGTGTACCTATCAATCATTGTTAATTTGCATTAATAAATTTGCTGTTATTTGTTAACCGAGCCTATTTTCATTTTATTTTCTCATATTTGTCTATATTTTTTATCCATGATTAATTAGTTAAGAATAATTTAGTTCATATGATTACTCCTCCCATCTATGCTTTACACTAATTAAAACATGGAAGCAATGATTGAAAGAATTAATGAAAATTAGAACGATTAAGACCACATAATAATTCATTATTCAATAATTAGCATTTAGTACAATAATATTTTTTATCATCAGGTATAAATGAAATTGTATGTTTAGCCGCAATATATATTTTACTATCTAGGGTTATATGATGCATCTGAAAATGTAAACACTTAAAAAGATCCTGTAATCGAATAATTCTGAAGTACTACAGAGTGCTAAATTTTATTATCAGTAGCTTAAAATTTAGTTAGCATAATATTATATAACTCTGCAAGTTACTATTTGGCACATTCAGTTCTCTATTACAGTTTGTTGAGTATTATCAGATTAGTGGTGTATCCTGCTTATTTGTGGTCTTTTCATAGATGAGTTATTTCCATTAGCTTAATCATTATTCTGTTACAGTATACAATTAACCAGAAACACTGCTTAGTATTGTAAAATATAAATTAATAAACATCACATGATCACTATTTCTTATGCTTGCTCTTAACTATTATTAAAACAGGTAAAACTCTCTATGTGTATTGCCATTCAGTGCAAGCCAGAGTAATCAATGGATGCCAGAAGGCTTGTGATATTTGTTGGCTTAAAACCAATCCTGCCTAATAGGATAGCAGTGGCTATGGTTATTAAAGAACCAAAGACACTAAAATGTATGGGTACTGAACTGAATTCAGACCTATATGACTACATAAGCTGATGAGCTTGGATTGAAAATATTATAGTGTTTTCAATTTAAGTCTCATAGTTTTGTAGCTAAGTAGAAATAAAAGGTGGCTGCTAAAGGGTTGCATTAGATCCTAAAATCTAGGTGCAGTGCTCTCAGATCCAAGGCACCTCACTGATGAAAGCCACAAGTCATAAACTAGTCTGGGAATATTGGATGAGTAGGCACAAGATGGGAATTTTTAATCACAAATCTTCTGGCATCCATTGATTACTCTGGCGTGCACTGAGTGGCAATACATATAGAGAGTTTTGCCTGTTTTACAATCTAAATTAATAAATAGCAGAAGAAAAAATGATCCACTTCTCTTTTGATAGTCTAAGCTTATAACTGAGTCATGACTATCACTGTAATGATGTATTTAAATTAGCCAAGAGTTACAATTCCAAATTTTATTAACATTTTAATTTCAGTTTGCAAAATACCATTCATTTCTAATGCTTTCAATAAATTTACAATAAACCAATAACAAAGCAAATCAATAAATAATGCTAACTACTAATAATTATAAGCAAATATCATGACAACCTAACTTATACAATTAATCAATAATACTATCTAGTGTTACATGGGTAAATTGCTTTTAGACAGAAAAATGACACATTCTTTCTGCTCATCTAGATCTATAAATGGACCACAACTAAGACCCTATAGCAATAGAAGTTATATCACAGCAGCAAACTAGATTAACTTTCTAACATTATGGTCTGCCTATATTTTGATGCAGTGAGAACTCAAAGATGTCTTTAATCGTTTCAAAATTTCTTACTCTCCAATTAAAATTTTTCAATTTTTCACATATATGATGAAAGATTGTGTTTCTGTTGTGTTATCATTATCTTAAAATACATCCAGCTTTCATATTTGAATGTTGAAATTAGATTTAGTGTGTGTGTATATATAATATTAATCAGAAAGTTAAACTACCAACTTATAACTACTTATTAGGGTAGTGCCCTATTAAATCAAAGCTGTCAACATATAGAATGAAATTCAATGTTCTTGTATATATATTAGACCAAACAATAAATATTGAGTATAATATTTAAGTCAGTTCTGAAATCCACACAGCTTCACTCAAATCAGCTTATAATCCAATTTACAAAGGAAACATTAATTACTACTCATTTCAATAAACTTTTGAACAAACTACAAATTATCAGATATGGTAAGGGTAATTAAATTAATCCAATATGAGTAAAGTTTGTGAGGTTATCATCATGTCATGTCTAACATCTGTATAAGAGTTTGGTAAATAAATGAAAATGATTTATTTTTATGAGTTAAATTAACTGCTTTACATTGGGGGGCATTGCATTAATGAGACCATCATTTAAAAGTTAGGAGTTCCCACCCTAAACTGATACCATAATTTAGTTTGATTGCAAGTTATGAATTTATATATAGCTTTGTATGCTCTCCAGTTAGCATTATACATTGATGTTATGTGTGTACATGGTTATGTTAGTTTCCAAAATGCTATGCAAACCTAGAAGTATTTCTCATTATATACTAAGCAAGCTGAACCTAATTAATATGAATATTTACATATAATGCACCAATAAAGTTGCATCCTACCATAATTGTAATGACATTCCAATCCAATAAATGTTATAACAAATGAATGCTCAGCATCAATTTGATAAATTTTCTTATTTGTCATCCCCTTAATAAAGAACCTTAATTTGTTAATTAGTGCACTGGTCTGTGTGCCTTTACCTGAGATTCAAATCTAGAATGATACTGTAAAACATTTTCAAATATTTAAGAATGTCTTAATCAAATAGTGATCACTCTAATGAATACCTAGCTATTCTTAACTAGAATATAAAGCAAGTTTCAGCACAAACTAAATGAATCAAATGAGTATCAATTCAATGACTATTAATTAAAATAGAATGAAGTGTTTACCAATATGTTTGCAGTTAGTTTTATCTTTTACATTCTTCTGGCTATTTATTTGATTGCTTAATACTGAAAGCTACATCAAAATTAGAAAGCTCCTATTTTCCAAAAATGAGTATAAGATCTGTTTTTTATTGGCTTCCTTAACACTAATATATTTTGGGTACTATCGTTTCCACTATCTGAGGAAAAAGATTGTCTACTAAACTTCTGGATAATTAAATGTTACTATAGAAAATATTACTGGCATACTAAAATCAGCTTCTTTGACCTAATTTTCTGTTTATTCATATATTCCTCCACAAGATATAGAAGTTACAGAAAATGCATAAGGAGATATTAAATAGATTATGTTTGCCAATAAATCAATATATAGTTTCATTATATACGACTCATCTCAAATCAAGATCTTTTTTTTTTGAATGTTCAATAGAGAATTTACAATCAAAGAATTGTGGTCTAAGTTTGCCAACATTTTTTTTTTAAGATATTAATTATAAGAGCAGCTGGATTTAATCCAAGTACTGGAGTCTTATCAACAATTTCAGAGCAACCCATAATCATAATGCTTATCTGCTTCATAAGTGGAATTTAAGAGCGATTGGTCTATGTGGATGTGGTCTATGTGAAAGTTGAGAAATACAAGCCATGAATCATATAATGATTGCCAAATTTATGATTACCGTGGCAGAAATGATAAAGCTCATTGCAGATAATTTACCAATATTTTGTTAATAGTTAAGTAATCTAATAAATAAATACATCAATAGGCTAAATAAATAATAAATTAGGTTTGCTGATTCAAATGGGATGGACTCAATAATATAAAAGAAAAACATTATTATTACAGGTAATTGCCATCATTTAGGATATGTTTGTATCAAAATGTGCGTGTATATAAGTAATGGCTTTTTGTAATATTTCAAATATAAAAAAAAAAAAATAGGTAATTAATAAATAAATAAAGATGTTCATTGAAAAGTAAATTCCACAACAAATATTTTATTAAATAAATACTCAAGAGTTTAGCAATAAATTAAGCAATTTATAAAAGTCCGTTTTAAACTTGTAAGAATAGTGAAATGTTCTCTATCACTTTAAAATATATATATATATTTTACGTAAACTATCTTAAATTAGCGGCAAAAGAGAATTAAACTGTAGATAAGCCTTCCCCATCCCGCTTTAGTTTTCTTTGGAACCACCTTTGCGGTATTACGTGTAGTGATATTTTTTTTTGAATACCTTCTGCTTCGTTGTGCGGATAAGCTTTTGAAACTAATCGGTTAAACAGTAAATCTGCTTCCAACATAAGAGTTTTAGCAATAAAAAAATAGCAAAAGAGTGTAAATCACCAGACGAGGAAATTAATAAACTAAAAAAAATGTTTGCGTATACTCCCCTTCCCTCCCCCTCCACCATTATTTTAAAATTTGAGTGAATTAAAGCCTTCAAAAATTATCAAGCAATTCTTAATTCATTAATCATTATTTATTTTATTAGATAATTACAAAAACATCTCGAGTTCTTTTTTTTTTTTACAATTTTTAAACCCTTTACTCTTGAAAAAATATATAAATGATTTTAATTTTTAAAAAAAAAAAAAAAAAAGTATATATATACAGAAAGAAAGAGAAATAATCTTTTATTTATTTAGCATGTGGAATTTTTTTAGACAGCTTCATTATTAAGAAAACATCTTAAATAAATAGATAGAAATTCCGACTAGGATTTAGATTTATCAATGGCTTTATTAAATACTTCAATTCTGTCGTTGTATCCATAGATTTCATGGTCACGAACTTTGTGGCTCATAATTTATATTTGTCCACATTTACATAGATTAGTGGCTTTTAAGGTACCTTTATAAAGCAGATGACTACAGTGCCAATGAACTGTTCTAAATCTGTTCATGAGACTTCAGTTGCACCTAGAAAAATCAAATCCAGGGATTTTACTGATGGATTTGTAAAAAAGATATTTGTTTGGAACATCATAAGAACTGCATTTTTGCCCCCAAATTTTTTGATTGTAAATTTTTGGTTGAACATCTAAAAAAAAAGAACTTGATTAAAATTAGGCTACTGAAGGAAGATTTTTAACAGAAGAATAAATCAATATCCGTTACAATTATGAGGAGATCTAGGCTGAATGTTAATTTCTTTACATCATGTTTTCAATACATGTAGTATTTGTTAATAATGTGGTAATATAATTGTAATCACAAATATTTAAAAACACTATAATTGTTGAATATAGGCATATGCAATACTTAACAAGCCCATCAAACTGGTATACATTCGATCAGATAAAACTTGAAAATTTTTTCAAATTCCAAATAGCTTGAAAGTATTTTTCCTTTCTGGTAGTCAATGTATAGCCAACCCAATTAGCCATTCATAATTAGCAATAAATAGTATTTACATATTTCTATCTTAAAAGGTGAAAGTAAGAAATCATTAAAAACTCTTGCCAGCAATTAATTAATCCAAGGAATGATTCTTCTTTACTGTTCTTCTTTAAAGAGCTGTAAGAGAGGTCTTTGTCTTGCAATGGGATGTTTTGCTTACCTATATACATACATATAAACATATAGAGCTTGCAAAATAGCTCTTAATAAGATTTGAGAATATCCTCAAGCCCAGATTGGTTTCTGCTTCTGGTATCATCAGTGAGATGCCAGGATATTCAATCATTAGATTAAAAATACTAGAACAATCCCAGCACTTTATCTAATGTATAACTATTGAGTAGAAAATCTGAAATTGTCAGACATCTATATGTTTTCCAATCCAGCTATCTAACTCAAATACCCATATGGGACTGAATTAAGTTCAAATACACCATATATTAATAGCTTTAGCAATATAAAATCACCAAAGCTTTAATAGCAAAAAATAAAATAATAAAAAATCAAGTCAGCTGTCACATGACTTAATTTAATAAAGCTCGTATTTACAAATGTTATATATAGAACTTGCAAAATGAGCTCTTAACAAGCTATGAGAATATCCTCAACCCCAGACCCATTTCTGCTTCATGTTTAACACACTTGTAGTTAATAAGTTTTCATTTTTTTTTTTTTTTAAATCAAATAAACTAAGCAAACAAAACTATTTATTAAAATTTCAAAATAAATACAAGAAAACATTTTTTTAGAGTGCATAAAATGTAAATACTAGCTATTTGTAGTCTATGAATGTATATTTTAATAAAAATACTTTGGCAAATCTTTTTTTGGGAGCTGGGGGGAGCATGTAAGAATATGTAAGAGTCTATTAATGTGAAGAAAATTCAAATATTGTATTCTTGAAAATTTCCTGGTCATTATTATGTCTATATACAAAGCCACTTTATTCGAGATTGCTTAATATCTCCAAACAGAAGGGATTGATTAGATTCTAAATGAGAAATCAAGAACACAACTTCTGATTGAAAATCTCTGAGGGCATATAATAAATCTGTTTCTGATATAAATGTTTAGCAATACATTATCAAAAGATCACGTGATCAGATCCAATACTCCTTACTGATGAAAGCCACAAGCTATAAACTAGTCTGGGGATATTGGATGAGTAGGCACTAGCTATGGATTTTATGCACAAACCTTCCTGCATCCATTAATTACTCTGCCTTGCATTGAGTGGTACTACTGTATGGAGAGTTTTGCCTCTGTGAAAACATTATCAATAAACTTTTATACTGAAGTTTGTATTAAGCATAAAAGTGAGAAACAAAATTATATTAAAGTGAGAATCATAATGTACAGCAATTATATAATTGAAAAGGACCTTCCAAATATTATATAACTTTAAAGGATCATCTTTCCATTGATGTCTTCTAATAAATTACATCTTTTTTTCCATTTAGCAGGCAATTGATTCCACAAAACTAAGATCATCTAAAAAGCAAAGAATTATAATGGTTTTCAATGGGGGGAAAAATTAACTGGTCATTGCTGATAAAAATTATACCATAAGTTGTGAATGTTATATTAACACACGATTTAATCTACTATATATAATAATTTAAAAAGAACCTTATGTACTCAGTATATGCATGTATAAACTATGCTATGTCTGTATTATGCATTCAATTTTGGGTTTTCATTGCATTATACATCAGCAAGTTTATGCATGAAGTCCAGCTTTAAGTTATAGGATGATGTTTTGAACATTGTGACTAAGTTGATCAAATTTATATCTACACATTGAGTGAGATAAACTTAGTATACTATAGTTTACTTATGTACAACAATGTCTATGGTTAAAGTTGAGGAGAAATTCTTCAAAGATTTGTTGAGGGTTTTAAAGAAATTAGACTGTTTTTACATAATGAGAAAATCATTGAAAAATATAATGAATTAATGGTTGTTGAATGACTTTCAAAATTAATGTCTTTTACTGATGTGTGTTCACATCTAAATGAATTAAATGTGAAACTGCAAGGTTATAATAAGACAATTGTTGTCATGTTTGATTTGATCAAAGTATTTGACGTGAAATTACAAAATTTTAACCATGATGTTATTTCTTACACCTTCAAATATTTTCCAAATCTAAAAAATTTCTTGACTGATTTAGAATCTCATGAAAAACCAAATCAAGTAAAATTGATGCAAGACTTTTGTGCTGCTATTCAGTCGATAATTGATAAATTTTCTTTAAGATTTACACAGTTCAGACAATTTTCAGAAATATCAAAAAATTATTTATACCCAGTAATAATATCAATGGATAGTCTCAAGTTACAAATTTTTGAGTGGCTTAATTTGAAAGACATGGAAATGCAATCAGTCAATTTTCAATCCAATTCTAAATGGAAACAGAAATTTATTGAATTGAGTAATGAGTTAGACACAATGGAAAATGATCAATTATTGGATAAATGTAAAAAAGAATGCTGAAGAGGAACTATTGACTGCCTGGAATGCTATTCCTAAAACATTTAATTGTTTAAAAAATTAACAACCGCTATATTATCATTTTTTTTTCCTCTCCATATGCATGTGAATCATTGTTTTGAGAAATGAATTTTATTAAACTCAGTTCAAGAAATAGAATGACAGATGAATCTAGCTTAGCAAATGACAAAATATGAACCATATATAAAATGTACAACAGCAAAATCTTATTACATAATATATACTTATGCTGATTTTATACATTTATTTCCAAAATTTTGTTTTAATTACTATTAATTTTTTACTATTACATTTTATTAAACTTGTGCTCTTCTAAATAAATATTGTTGACTTATATTTTGCTTATTTAGAAATTTTGTTTAATTATTATTGTTATTATTATTATTTTGTTTTATAAACTTTTAAAAAAACTGCAATAATTAAGTTGTTTATATTTTGATTTGGCATACCAATCATGCAATAAATATTTTTTTGGAAATTTTTGGCAGGCACACATAAAAAGGTTCACCACCACTGTCCTAAGGTATATTAATTTGAACAAAATTTATGAAGAGGATGTTTTGTTTAAAAAGGGGGAAGGGGCAGTTAAGCTTTCACAAATATTTTAGCTGTATTTTAAAATCAAAACTCACTCTTTTTTCTTTAATATATATATATTAACTAAAGTTTTCTTTGTAAAAAAGAGAGTTTGTTTCTGTTGTAGAACTTATCAGTAAAAAAAAAAACATAATATAAAATATCTAACTATTACATAATGAGAATAAATAATTAGTAGTAGTTTAAGTTAATGATCTAATTGTATCAATCAAGAGTAAAAAAACATAATATAAAGTATCCAAATGTTAAATAATGGGAGTAAATAATTAATAATAGTTTTAAGTTAATGATTTAATTGTATCAGTTGAGTTCATTTGTTCATGCTTAGCTCTTCTTTTGATTGTTAAGGATTAGATTTTGTGTAGGTGAAATTATGGAAGATACCATTTGAGATTTTGTTTTACAAATTTGGGGACCATTTTCAAAATGAGCCATCTCTGTAAAAGTCAGACTTATTAAATCAGAATTTTCTAGTGTTATCATTGAAAAAGCAATGATTATAATTATCTCCTGTTAGGGAAATATGTCTATGCTAAGAAACTTTTGTGTTAAATAAATGTCTTATATTTGTGAGATTAGTTATATGCAGACTTGTATTTTAAGTATATTAGAGATTAAGAGTTGACTGTATGGCAAATGTACTCAACTATATTAATACTATAAATGTAATGAAGGTTAATGCTTAAAATTAATTAAAGAAATGTTCAACACTTTATAAATAATTATTGTTTTCCTCTGTGCATTTAAATTAACAATAATATAAGAAGTTGAAGAAATAGATTAGTAAAAAAAGAGATATTTTGACTGATAATTATATTTTATAATTTTATTGTTGTTATAATGTGCTAATCTTTTATATGTAATATTTTCTGATCTGTATATTTATCCCATGTCCATTTATCAGGAATAACTTATGTTCTGTTATCTAGCCAGATATTGCAAATGAGGACTATATAGTGGTCATCATTAACCTATTAAAGAAAATACTGTTGTATAAATATGTCAGTCTATCTCTTGATGTTTAAATTCAGGTGGCTCCTATATAAAGTGGGATAAATGTAAATGATTGAAACATAGCTAATCTGATCATTACAATATATATATATATATATATATATATATATAGGTGAGTTGAGATGCACATTGGAAAAAAGAACAAAAGAGCACTTGTTATTATTAAAAAGGGTTCAAAATACAAAACCAAATTATAAAAATAATGAGAATTTATCAGCTTCCATTTTTTATGATTATAATTAATCATGTATATATGGTTTTGATTTTAATTATAGTAACGTAAAAATATTGGAAACTGAAAGAAATAATAATAAAAGAAAAATTAAGGAAGCTATGTTAATATATAAATGCAAGCAAGATTTATTCAATAGGCAAGCAGCAAACGTTAAGATCACGGAATTATGGGAAAGTTGACATCATGGAATTATGGAAAAGTTGACCTTTCAAAGTACTAGTTGACAAAAACTACAAGGATAATTGAAAGCACTCCTAAGTGACGTTTATAGATATATATTTTTATAAACTTTTAAGTACTGTATTTTCTAATATTTATTTATAAATATATATATATATATATTTATGCTAGAATGGAGATCTCAATCTAGAGACATTTGGCATTATAAAGTTTACAAATTTCTTTTTTTGTTGTTTTTATTTTATTAAAAAAATTAAATGTTGGTACAATAAGATTAACAAATATTTTATTTATAATCCAAAATATTTTAGTAATGTTAATCTAATAAACATATGTGAATGTTGATTATGATCACAAACCTAAAATATTTTATTTTAATCTGAAGTTGAGTATTGTCTTTGTTAAAGTTTTGTAGGTATAAGTAGATAAGAAGAAATTTGCATTAATAGAATTATATAAATTTCAGCACTTATCTATAAATTGAAATTAAATAATTATTAGCATTAGGGGAAGCAGCTTTTAAAGATTTTAAATAATTTAAATAATAAACTGAATTGTAACATCTTGATAACTGCTGATGGTTCTTGTGAGTTTTCAAATAAATCAAGATGGCATCGTATTTTTGTTAAATCTACAGTTTCAAGGACTCCAAAAAGTATCTGCTAGGAAATGGAATATTTAATATTTGCATTTTATTTTTATTACTATAATTGTTTAAGGGATTCGAACTCAGACTTTCACACAATCCTCAACTCTCCATACCATCTCATACTGCTGACCACCTGATCACACACATGTTAAAAAGATAAATAATCACCAATATACATATTTCATGCTAAACCAGCAATCATCAGTTGGTCCAGATTACTATCTCCACACATATATACAATCAGTGCTCAGTTTTATATTACGATAGCCAATCTTCATACTTTAATGGACAGGCTTCAAACTACTCCAACTCACAACTCTTCAGCTTTCCATTTTATTGAAAATCTGATGATGGAATGTTCAAAGCCCACGTTAGTGCCAATGTTGTCATCCTACCCATGTTGATATTAAGTCATTCTGACCCTCATGTACAGGAGAATAATCCATTTTTATATACACATGTAAGGGATGGGCAGACCTTTGATGCACTATGTTTCAATATGTAAATTAATACACTATACAGGCTTAAATCTGCATATATATATGTAATGTATGAAGGATTCGAACTCAGACTTTCACACGACCCTCAACCCCTATGCCATCACATATTGCTGACCCACCTGATCACACACATGTTGAAAAGATAAATAATCATTAATATATGTATTTCATGCTAAACCAGCAATCATCAGTTGGTCCAGATTACTATCTCCACACATATATAAAATCAGTGCTCGGCTTTATATTAAGATAGCCAATCTTCATACTTTAATGGACAGGCTCCAAACTACTCCAATTCACAACTCTTCAACCTTCCAATTTATTGAAAATATGACGATGGAATGTCAACATGGGTAGGGTGACAACCTTGTCACTAACGTGGGCTTTGAACATTCCATCATCAGATTTTCAATAAAATGGAAGGTTGAAGAGTTGTGAGTTGGACTAGTTTGGAGCCTGTCCATTAAAGTATGGAGATTGGTTATCTTAATATAAAGCTGAGTACTGATTGTATATATGTGTGGAGATGATAATCTGGACAAACTGATGATTGCTGATTTAGCATGAAATATGTATATTGGTGATTATTTATCTTTTCAACATTTGTGTGATCAGGTTGGTCAGCAATATAAGATGGCATGGAGAGTTGAGAGTCGTGTGAAAGTCTGAGTTCGAATCCATCATACATTATATATATGTGTGTGTGTGTGTGTGCAGGTTTAAGCCTGTATAGTGTATTAATTTATAATTGTTTAAAAAAATCATTGTGGAAAATTGATTACAATATTTATAGTTTTTTTTTTATTAACTTAACAGAAAATGGGAAAAAATAAATAAGTACATTATTTACACTTTATTCATGTCGGTGGCATGCAATCATATCATGACCATTAATGCACATTTTTCAAGAAGCAGGATTCCATATCTTTGGAAATAGTTTACTGCATCACATTCTGTGACAGAAAGGTTCTAATTTTTTATCATTATGACAATTTAACAAAAAAACTGCTAACAAAAAGAAACTTACTGAATTGAATCAAAGTAGCGCAATGTTAAGAGCGTCCCATTACTTTCCCTACTATAAGTATAAAAAAAAAAAAAAAATAAAGCTTCTTAATGAAATTTATAGGAATTTATTTTTTTCTTTAAATTTAATTTATTAATTTTGTTTTAATTTAACAACTAACACATGTTAGGTAGATTATAGGCACTTTAAACTGCACATTTATCAAAAATACAGGCTGCCATCTTGGTCTACTTGCAAACTTACAAGTACTAGCAGATTTAATTGATGACAAAAAAAACATATATATAATATATACACACACAATATTAAATTTTAGGTTTTCATCTCAATCATTAAACCTCAAAAATGTAAAGTGACATGCTATGAAACTCTACTTAAAACAATATAAAAAAATAAGCTATATTTATTTCTTTTCTTTTTTTTTTCATATGTCGTAGCATCGGCCGGGAGGCGAACCCACAACCGTCTGCAACCAACTATTTGCTTGCAAGGCGGCTGCGATGACATCTCGGCTAACAACGCTTGACAGCTATATTTATTTTTTAAGGTGGAATACGCTAAAGTGAACAAAAAAATGTTATTAGTAGGAGATTTTATTATATAAGAAGAACCATGTGCTCTTTTTCTTACAATATAAATCAAAGAATCACTTAATTAAGAAAAAAGAGTTTTTTTAAAAAAATATATGCAAATTTTTTAAAAATGCAAATATATTTTGTTTATTTTTTAAAAATAGTCGAGATTAGGATCACTGTAGAAAATAAATTTTATTCAAAAGTTGTTGTTGTTTTTTTCAATATAATTTATTGATTAATTTTTAAAAAAAAAATTTAAATAATATAGATATAGACAAATCCAAAAACGTTCTGCGGTTTAATAATTTATTCAAATTACATACAAAAACTAAAAAATCACCAGACACAAATGATATAGATGTTAAAAACTGATGATTATTAAAATAAACAACATTCTCAAAAAGTAAAAAAAAAATCCATGTGTATCATTATTATACAAAATAAAGATGATATGAACGATATATAAACAGTTATTAATATTTAGAAAAATTAAGAATTGAAAATTTAAATTAAGAAAATTTATAAAAATGGCATTTTATCTAAGAAGTTATATGAAATAACTGAGATACAATCCAGAAAAAAGTTTCCAGTAATATGGTTGAAGTAAATATGTTCTTTATACTTTAAAAAAAGCTAATAAGCATTTTATTGTTATTTATGGTTGCAAAATGTGAACTTTTAATTTTAAAATAGACAAAGCTTACTAGTAACACAAAAGAGAATAAAAAAAATGTTGATAAAAAAAATGGATTGAGCTGATTGAAAAAATAATATCAATACATATATATCAAAGCTGCACAGTATTGGATTCAACAATTCATCACTTATTCAGACTGTTTAAATTTATTATTATAAACTATGACACTCCCCTCCACAAACCAATGGCAAGCCTTGGATATATCTTCCTACTTACCCAAACTCTCCTATCTAATTAATATTAGTTTCCTCCACCCATCAAATTGCTCTCTGCACCTCTCCCCCACTGCATCATTTAATCAATAATTCAGAATATAAACTGCCTCCTGATCTTCACTCTCAGATTGTTTACGAAATTAAATGTCCAAATATTTCTTGCCATTTTTTTATTATGGTGAATCTCAAGACAGATTATCCACAAGATTAGCTCAACATAAATACCTTTACAACTGATCTATAACTCATACAGATGCAAAGTTCATCTTATTCAACCATTTTCTAAATCTGGTCATAATTTCAAGACTACAGTATTTAGCATAGTGTGCATTTAGTGCAATGATGCCAAACATAAAGTCAAGGAGGCTTGGTACATCTATGGAGATAAACACACCATCAATTGAAAAAAATCCTGCATTTCTCTCTCCAAGAAATATTAACTCTAACCACTTAATTTACAATGCAAACAATTTTTAAATTATTTCACTTGTTTTCAGACTATTAAAGACACCCACTTTTTGTTATATTTATTGTTCCATCTATGACTTAATCTATTCGAAAGCATGCTCAGCACTTCAAAGTTGCCTGCATAAATAAAGCTTTGCTCTCAATATGTTGTTTGTATCTTATACTTATATTATAATGTTATTGTAAAAAGTAAAAAACCTAAAGAAATTTAGACTGGGTCATGGAAAAAACAGATAGATAATAATTTATGAAGTATAAAAACTTGCACTGCTTACTATCCACATTTCATATTATCATCAATATTTATATACTTTTATTTTCTAGAACTTTTATATTTATTAGTCTTTTATTTAATTCAATGTAGTCCATTTTTAGCTCTGTCATGGTAATTCAAATTCAAATTTTACTAATTAAAACACATTTCAGTTGCAGTCTGTATAGGATAAAATTATGTATCATCATCATCAACAACCATTATCAATCCACTGCAGGATGAAGTTCTCTCCAAGTTCAAACCATCTTCTCTGATTTTTAGCTTCTCTTTTCTACATCACCCCTGCACATTTTTTTATTTCATCCATCCATCTCACATGTTGTCTCTTTCTGGGTCTTTTACAATCTCTTGGAATCCAGTTTAAGATTTCAATTGTCCATCTCTTATCATCTCTTCTAGTAATATGTCAGCCAAACTCCACTTCAGTCTTTTAATTTTTTCAATGAGGTCAGTAACATCTGCTTGTTCTCTTACCCATATATTGTGTTTTCGATCTCTTCTTGCTACTCTAACATGCATGTCTCCACTTCTTTGAGTGGTCTAAAGTCTCTGTATTGCTCTTCTATTAAGTGTTTAAGTCTCAGTATTGCGGCACTGTCTTATAACCACAATGTAATGAGTAATCTTGATAATGTATTTGCATATATATTTAAAGTTTTTAATGAAAAAGAAATAAATACATACAAAATTTATTTATGTTAATACTAAAATAAAGTTTAGAATGATTTAAATATTAATTAAATGGATAATAATATTTTTTATTTTTTAAAATTATTTAAAATTAAGTAAAAAAAAAAATCTTATCTGTAGAAATTAATTATTTAATTTATTTTTTATTTTGGAAAAAAGTACTGTAAACTGAACTCATAATGTAACAAAAAAACTATTCTTTATACACAAGTTAATTTCAATGTATTTTCTAGTTAATTAAAAGGAGATTTTTAAATAAAATTTAATTAAGAAATTATTTTTGAACCTACATTGTTTTGTGGAATACAAAATAAAGAAAAACATTCATTATGCTATAATTATAATCTTATTTTTATTAATACAGAAAAAAAAATATTTAACTTTAATCCTCCTGTTTTTTAATCTGAACATTCCTTAATATATAGCAATATATACTCAGTTACATATTAACTAAGAAGTTTGCCAAGTCAAGAAGAAAGCAAGTGCTAGAAGGATTGTATGCTGAGAGATTGGGGATGCACAAAGATGTATGTTGATACTACTTTATATGTTTACTCATACCCAATGCATGTACCTGCCACTTTCTGTACTTAAAGTTCAAATAGAATAGAAGGTAAATCTGAATTGAAGGTCATCAGCATTTATCTTGTTCATTTGTTAGCCTAAACATGCTATGCATACCATTTGTAAATAAGATTATCTATAAAGAAAACTTTCTACTGATAGAAAAATCCACTAATATATATATATATATATATATATATTGTAACGATATATAAATATGTCGTTACATTAATTTAAAATAAAAACTTAAAAGTTCGCAAATAAAAGGAAAAAAACGAAATGCTAAAATTAAAATGTTTGTTAAACATATATATATTCGCACAGATGCTAAACTTTAAAAATATTTTTTCCATAAACAAAAAAAAAAAGTATTTGAACGTATTTTTTTTAATAAAAAAATACAAGATTGAAATATAAAAATATTTTAATAAAAAAAATAACGTAAGTTAAAATAAAAACAGGTATTAATTAATTCCTGTAATCTGTAAATGGAAATGATTGTTTATTAATTATCTAAAAGCTGTTTAATTAAAAAGTCAGATGGAAAGTTAGATAAGAGAAGAAAGGGATTTTAGCTTGACCAATGGAAGCCAAATAAAGGCCCGGACCATAACGAAAAAACAGAACAGTGACGTTTTTGTTCATGGAATCCATAGGAGGACTATAAAAAGAAAAAAATATTGAGTTCCAGGCAGAGAGAGCTTTTTTCAACTTGATTTTGGTGGGTCTGGTGACAAGACGCACTTGTCATCCTCACTCACTTATTTAAAAATGCAAAGACTGTGATACCAGGACAGAACCAGCAACTGCCACCTCCAAAACATCAGACCGGTCTTCCAGGAAAGTCTGCATGGGAATTGCCAACGGGAACAGGGACTTCTCTACCGTAAGCAATAGAACTGAACAATTGTTAAAATCATAACCTTAATTAAGAACTTTAAAGATTGCTAAGTAAATTTAAATTTTATAAAAAGGAACTTTTCTCTGACTTATGTGTCAACTAAATTGATAATGTGATATTTTATATATGTGTGCGTTTGATAAAAAAAAATCATTTCCATTTATTATTTATTGTATTGATATTTATTGTTAAATTTTAAATGAGGAAATTTTAATTTGTTTATAGACGCTTGCATGGATTCGTTTGCGGTTAATTATATTTTGGTTTTCATATTTGATCAAAATATATAGACATTCGATAAATAATGATACCTTATGGTGAGTATCTAAAATGTATTTATTCGGATGTCTTTTAAGTTATTGGTGACAACGCAAGTATCTTATGGTGAATACTATTGGGTTACTTATAAGTTTCCCTCTGCGATTGTCAGTATCAATAATTTTGTATTTTGATCGTTTATGTTTATTTTGAAATGTTTTTGACCGTGGAATCTATGTAATCGATCTATACCCAACATTTTTAAACAAATCTGTGCGAACGTATTTAAATGTTAAAATTAAGTCGGGCGTGAATGGCTATATAGATTTGTAAAGTTATATTAGGGGAGGGAAATCTTAGGTTATTTGTGTCGTTGTTGAATTGGGTCAATGGATTGGATATATTTGTGTAATTAGTAGATGTAGTATGAGTTTCGCTACGTGCAGAATCGCTGTATACACCGCACCAACCCTTTGCCTATGGATGGGATTGTAAGTCGGCAAAAGGATCGCGGTCCCTTCCTATGGAGTTTTTATTTTATTGTTCTTCTTGCTATACAGACGTCATATTCCTGTATTAGACAAGAGTCAATGTTTTCTTAAACTATATTGTTCAGATGTCCATTCCTGACAGTATAGTATCTTTGTGCTGTTGTATTTTCATGCTACATTGAATACATAAATGTATCGGATGGATTGATGCCAGTTTGACTGCGAATTTTAGCCTAGGGTTAAATAGGGATAGAATGTTTTATTTTCAAATGCAGATCTATGTAGTCTATTCATACTTGACAATCTAAATAAAAAAAATTAAAATCATTGAAATTTATGTAAATGTAAAAATAAAGAGTAATATAAAAAATCTAAAAATGTTAAACCTATTCCTCGAATTTAGAATGATTTTATATGTGCGTAAATAAATATTTTATGTGTTAATTTCTGGCAGTGGCTTTTATTCTTTTATATTTAAGATATAAAATTTATAGATTTTTATCTCTGCGTCTCCGCTGAGCTAGTGACTTGGGCTAACGGTCGGAATATTTAAAGAAAGTGGAATCTTAACAGCGCGTATCTGCCTACTTTATAAATTTTTCTAGGCTCAAATGCCTAGATGGCGCACTTGGTAGTGCGGTGCGGTGCGATGCGATCTCCCACTTCATTTCGATCGTTATAATATATATATATATCAGAAAAGCTTGTTTACAGCTATTAGCATGCTCATTATATTACATTTGTAATACAAACTTACTAAATCAAGTCACATGATGTAGAAATCTATTATACATATATATAGTAGTGCAAACACAAGAAATCTACTGATAATAGAAAAGATTAAACTGCATATATACTATGTATATTATTTACATATTAATTCCAGTGCTAACAAAAATAAATATTTTATTGTCTAAAAGAGAAAAGTATTTCACTTTTGTTTCTACTTATTTTAAAAAAAATGATAAATACTTTGAATAAATAAATGGTAACTGAATTAAACTAAAAATTGCTAATGGAATAATAAAGTTTATCATAGAGAAGAAAATAACTATCATTTAAAGTCCAATATTGTAATAAAGTTTTGTGAATTTTATTATATAAACTTTTGTGGAATGTTATTGAGTGATTTATATTTGAAAAATGAAGCAAGGTAGTCCAATTTTTTTACTGCCTAAGATTATTTTTATGATCTATGGATAAATATAAATCTGAAACCTGAAAAGATAATCAACATGTTTACATTTTTATATGCTATCATATAGTTCAAAAAATATAATTTGGCTTATAAGTTTTGAGGGAAATTAAAATTAAAAATAAATTTCTTTTTTATTATGAAATATATGTGTATGTATATGAAGCTTATCTAATTTTTTTTACTATTTATACATGTTTTATTAAAATAATTTAGCCTATAATTATATTAAAATATTTTTTATATTTTAGATGAATGTGTATCATATAAACATAATCTAGTCTTCAGTTCCACTTTTTCATGGAAAAATGCAATTTACCTCAGAAGGTACTGGCAATTAATTTTAAGAGGGACAAGTATTTCTGGTGACTTTTTAATGGCATGTATCCTATTTAGACTTCTAATGCATTCTTATGGTAAATACTTTCAAATTATTGGTAAAGTTGGTGTATTTTAGTTTTAATTTTTATTAATAAATGCAAAAATTTATCAGAAAAATATGAAGCTCTTTAGTTTAAAATGTATTATTCATAGTTTATTTATCAAGCATAAATGATTGCAAGATATAATTTTATTTGTTTTTTTTTTATCATTTAAAAGTTTTTTATATTTAATATATATATAATATATATTTATTTTGTAATTATATGATGTTTTAGGAGTATCTAAACTTGCATTAGTAAAAAAGAAAAAAAATTATGTTAATGTAAAAAGTCTTATTTGTTTATTCCCTTATATAAATTTCTAATTTCTGTAATTTCTTTATTCTCTTAGATTATTAAAAATTAATTTTAGTAATAAATTTTCTAGAAAATAGTTGCATTGGCCATAAATATCATTCAAAGTGAAGATCATATATGTATGTTAACTACATTTTTTAAAATTAACCTTACTTTAATTATAAAATTTGACTACATAAAGGTTGAACAATATTACTATATTTATTATTTGGTTTTAACCTATTTAATATATATATAATTAAGAGCGTGCTAATAAATCTAAACAAATGTAAATGTATATATATATATACCTATTTAATATATATATAAATTAAGAGCGTGCTAATAACTCTAAACAAGCTTTTTTTTTTTTTATTTATGATAAATGCTACTACAAGAGAAGGCATTCAAATCATTTTTATTGGATTGTCCCCATCCCCAGACCGGTTTCGACCTATGGGTCTCTTCAGTGAGGAGTTGGGACATTAGATCTAAAAAACCAACTCAAGCAAAGCATTTATCTAAAAGATAATTGTTAGAAGAAGATCTGAAACTTTTAGACATCTACATGTCTTTAAAGTCAGCTCTCCAACTGAAAAAATCATATGGGCCTGAACTTAATTCAGATACTCCATATATTAGTAGGCTTAGCTCTTTAATTTAGCTAAAGCCACAACAGCAAAATAATAATAGTAATAATAACAAGTCAGATGTCACATGACTTATATATAGCTTGCACTTACAAATATGTAAAATTAAGAGCGTGCTAATAACTCTAAACAAGCTTTTTTTTTTATTTATGATAAATGCTACTACAAGAGAAGGCATTCAAATCATTTTTATTGGATTGTCCCCATCCCCAGACCGGTTTCGACCTATGGGTCTCTTCAGTGAGGAGTTGGGACATTAGATCTAAAAAACCAACTCAAGCATTTATCATAAATAAATAAAAAAAAGCTTGTTTAGAGTTATTAGCACGCTCTTAATTTTACATATTTGTAAGTGCAAGCTATATATAAGTCATGTGACATCTGACTTGTTATTATTACTATTATTATTTTGCTGTTGTGGCTTTAGCTAAATTAAAGAGCTAAGCCTACTAATACATGGAGTATCTGAATTAAGTTCAGGACCATATGATTTTTCAGTTGGAGAGCTGACTTTAAAGACATGTAGATGTCTAAAAGTTTCAGATCTTCTTCTAACAATTATCTTTTAGATAAATGCTTTGCTTGAGTTGGTTTTTTAGATCTAATGTCCCAACTCCTCACTGAAGAGACCCATAGGTCGAAACTGGTCTGGGGATGGGGACAATCCAATAAAAATGATTTGAATGCCTTCTCTTGTAGTAGCATTTATCATAAATAAATAAAAAAAAGCTTGTTTAGAGTTATTAGCACGCTCTTAATTTTACATATTTGTAAGTGCAAGCTATATATAAGTCATGTGACATCTGACTTGTTATTATATATATATATATATATATATATATATATATTGTGAATATATGAAAAGTAGTTATTTCTACAATATTACAAATATATAAATTGCTATATTATATATTGATACCTGAACAAAAAGTTGATTGGTCATGGAACATGGACAAAACAAAGAGGTGATGGCTAGCAATCAAAAGTTACATGAACATGCTCCATATAGCATGGATTTTAAAAAACCCCAGAATATGAATCTTCTTGTAGACAATACCATGGCTAAATATAATTATTAAAATACAAGGTTCTTTTATAATTCAGAATATTTTATCTTGGTTCTTAAAATATCTTTATCTCAAATATAAGTTTAAGTTTAAAATTTCTTGATTCCAGGTATAAGTTCTTTTACACATTTGAAATATCTTGAAATCAAATATAAGTTCTTTTCAATTTTAAATGTCTTGGTCTCAGGTATAAGTCCTTTTACAAGTTTAAAATATCTTGATCTCAGAGTTCGAATTCAGAATAAAATGCACTTAGAACAAAATGTTAATGATATTACTTTAACTTTGTACCAAAAAAAATATGATGGTTATTATTTAATCTAGACATGAAATATTTGACCTTTCTCTTAGTTTATTTTGGAATCTTAATATATTTAATAAAGTAGAAATAAAATTACACAATAACAGAATACTCAAATACTTAAGTAATATATAATTGATAACTTTAAAAACATTTCTGAATACTTCACAATTATTTATATATAACTATTTCAGTTCTACTGACCATAAAATAGAAATCTTATATTTTCTGATGCAAAATTTGAATAACATTTGTTTAAATCGAATATGTTGTTTAAAATCTGATTGGCTGTCTGAGAGACTACGCGCATGTGAAAGACTAGCAACCTTTCAATTATTACTAATTTGAGTAAGCAACATCAAAATAATGCAGAAGGTAATAAGGGAATCTTTTAAGCTGCTAACTGCATAAGAAGATTTAAGAATGTAGGTGGAATAATTAAATAATTATTAGGCAAAATAAATGTATAAACCCTATGTAACCATTGAAATGTACTCCTAAAAATAATTATTAATACAAACTTTATTAAAGTAGATTTCCTGATAAATAAATATGCTAATGCAGTGATGTCATAATGGCAAACAAAATCATATTTAATTAACAATAAAATATTTATTTACATCATATAATAATCCATATAATAGAAATATTTATTTACAATAATTATTTATTTTAACCTACTATACTACATTTACAAATATTAATAACTCTATATATTGGTGCATCTTTCTTAAAACCATTTCTACAGTTACCCAATACTTCTCTTATTCATCAAATACAATCTTTATTTTTAACCACTACCCATAAAGTAAAACAATATAACTATATGCCTTCATCCAGGCTATTAGGAGATATTGTACACCTTATTTAATCAAAAACAGTATTAAAAATTAGTGTGGTGACTCTTAATAAATGTTAATATGATAGCAACAAATATTATGAAATATAAGACACTTATAACATTAACAATATCTATGTTGGGGTGATGAAATAACTAAACTCAACCCTGATAATATACTTTTAAGTTAAAAAATGATAGTAGAGCTACTAATGTGTTTTAATGCTGAACATGCCTGTGGATATACACCAAAGTATACTCTAATAGTGAAATTCTAGACATAGTAGATATAAAAAATACAAATTAGAAAAAATACAAATGAGCACCCGGTACAATATGCAGGTGCTGCTCATAAATGATTGAGCCAAACTCTTTCATGAAGAAGCTAAACACATATAAAAGTACTATAATATCCACTTAAAATTGTCTAGAAATATTACTAATAATAAAAGGCATCATTCATAAAATACTTTTCATAAGATACAAAAGGCTGATATACCTCTGGATACATCATATATAATTTTGAATACTCATTCAGAAAAACTCTGAAATAATAAAACCAACATATAAAATAAACCTTTTACAATGTGTTCTATAAAATCGTTTTCTTTAACACTGTTCATATAAACATATCTGTAATATCATAATTAATAATTAATCATATATAATATAATATATAAAACATGGCTATAATAAATTTAAACATAAAAAATATATACATAATAACTATAATATCTTTTTAAGAGATTAAAAGTTCATTTCTTTTTTTATATGAAAACCTATCTCTCATCGGTGATTTTGTTCTTTCTTAAAGTAATATAAAAACACATACAATCCTCAATTAAGATAGAGCAGACACATATGTACACATCATGTGATCACCATTTTTTATGCTTGCTCAATCTGTTAAAACAGGCTAAACTTTCCATACAGTAGTGCCACTCAGTGCAAGCCAGAGTAATCAATGAATGCAAGAAGGTTTGTGCATAAAATCTCTATCTAGTGTCTACTTATCCAATATCTTCTGATTAGTTTTTGCTTGTGACTTTCATCAGTGAGAAACCTCTGGTCTGAGAGCACTGCACCTAGATCTTAGGATCTAATACAACCCTCCAGCAGACATCTTTTATCTCTATTTAACTACAAAACTATGAGTCTCAAATTGAAAACCTAATATTTTCAATCCAAGATCATTAGCTTATATAGTCACATAGGTTTGAACTCAGTTCAGTACCTTAGTTCTTTAATAACCCTGGCCATCACTATCCTATTAGGTAGGATTCATATTAAACCATTAAATGTCAATTTTAGACTCATAGTTTTTTAGTTAAGTAGAGATAAAATGTAACTGCTGGAGGATTGCATTAGATCCTAAGATCTAAGTGGAATGCTCTCAGATTCAAGACTCCTTACTGATGAAAGCCACAAGCTAAAAATTAGTCTGTAGATGTTGGATGAATAAGCACTAAATAGGGATTTTATGCACAAACCTTCTTGCATCCATTGATTACTCTGGCTTGCACCAAGTGGCACTACTGTATGGAGAATTCTGCCTGTTTTAACACCTTGAACAAGCTTAAGAAGTATTGATCATATGATCTTTATTGTTTTAATACCAATCCTGCCTAATAATATAGTGGTGGCTATGGTTATTAAAGAACCAAAGACATCAAAATGAATGGGTACTGAACTGAGTTCAGACCTATATGACTATATAAGCTAATGAGATTGGATTGAAAATATTATATTTTTAATTTTGGACTTATAGTTTTGTAGTGAATTAAAGATAAAAGATGGCTGCTGAAGGGTTGCATTAGATGCTAAGATCTAAGTGCAGTGCTCTCAGAGCCAAATCTCCTCACTGATGAAGACCATAAGCTAGAAACTAGTCTGGCAATATTGGATGAGTAGGCATTAGATAAGGATTTTATGCACAAACCTTTTTGAATCCATTGATTACTCTGGCTTGCATTGAGTGACACTACTGTATAGAGAGGTTTGCCTGCCTTAATATATGTATACAGAAATATTTTTGAGAAAAAGTTTGCATGGAAATTTAACAAATGTAAAAATAACAGAAGCTGACAGCAAATGATTTAAACAGCATACAGTTTTTTTCAAATCACGCTTTCTATGGCAATGAAAATTGGAGAAGTAACAAACAGAATAATTCTTTATTTAAAATTTCTCTTTATGCTATTTTGTTGTTATAAGTTGACTTCTGTAGACTTAAATTATATTTATTTTTATTTTATGTTTGAAGCAATCAGCAATTTAAAAAATATTCAAGTAAATAAATATGTAAACATGGGATGAATAGCTATATTATTTGTTTTAGCAGGAAACAATTTGGATATAGTCTTTTCCTTATAATAATTAAAAGGTTGTTTTTCATAAACTTGTCCTTTATGATAATTTTATATGTTAACTTTAATTAAATTTTACTGTTTGTTCTTTTTTTATTGACTTAATACTTTTATAGAAGTTCATTATTCTATATTTGAGCTTGACATAAATAGATTGACTATTTTTAGTAACAATAATCAGTATTAATAATTAATTAAAAGTTAGTTAAAATATTCTACAGATAATTTTATAGCAAAGTTCAGAATTTAACTAATGTTATATAACAATGAAATAACATACTTTTTTTACATGAGTTCTCTTTTCCTTTGACTTCTTTTGAAATATTTTTCTTTAGCATCTTTTAAAATTATTGTTTGATATATCAGTTGAACTTATGCTTTCAGGAGAAATACTTCATGTATAACTTACTAGTTTTTTTACTAAATCATGAAGGTGATAAAAAATAAAACTTCTAACTTTGACTTTCAAAAAAGAGTTAAATAAAAAACAAATAATTTATTAAAATAAAGTTAAAATTTAAAGCGATGATTTGAAATGCAAATTTTTAAGTTGAATTTTAAGTGTGTCTACTTTTATACTAGTGTGTGTGTTGCTTTTCTCCACACCCATGCACCAAGAACATTACTGCATTTTCTTTTTATCAAACCAATCATTTACCTTTAACCCTTTTATGACTGTATGCTTTATAATTTATATATATATATATATATATATATATATATATATATATATATATATATATATATATATATATATATATATATATCATATCTATTAATTGCAATCTTAAAAAAATAAGAGAGGAGATAAATTTTAAAATATATGATAGGATATTAGATTGCAGTTAGTAAATTAGAATTAGAATTTTTATTTTATCCTCATCAATCTAACAAATTAATGCTTATTTTAATAAATTTATATTATTATTATTAACCTAAGTATTTTGATTTTCCTGCATCAATTATTATAAAATTCTTTTATTACATTATTTTATGATTAAAATAATTCATTGTACATTCCATACTATATTTTATTATCAAGTAAGTCATCATTCATTGAATTGTATCTTCTTTGCCAAAAAGATACTCATTCTCTGGACCTTTGGCACCTACAAATTTTTGAGTCCATTGTAAATATTAATTTAACCTTCCATAGAGCCATTTGTGAATTATCATATTTATTTGTATATTTCTAGTTATATATTTTAGTTGCCTAAGTACAATATTTATGTAGTATGTTTATGAGTGCCAAATGTTTAGTGCATAAGTGTAGAAAGCCATTTTGATTTACAATTTTATTTATTATATGTGATTTCCAAATCTATGAGGTATTTGCAGGCCAGATAACCCTGCTAAGTTATAATATTTTTGTTATATTCATGATTACCCAAATCTGCAAACTATTCAGTGAACAGTTCTTATTTTAGCTTTGTATTTTGGCTGTCTTTATTAGTCTTTCTTTATATTTGGCTCATCTAACAAGGAATTATTGCTATTTATGAGACAATGTTGTCTCCTTAGCCTTGTTCTCATATGATTTAGAATATATTTTCCTTCACATTTTGGCTGCCCAAAAAGAGCTCACGTATTTATTCATGATACATGAGAGATTTAAAGTTATATATTTGACATGTTTTAGAATATAGTTTTTTTTCATTTTCTGGTGCCCAACAGGTGCTCAAGTATTTATCCATGACCCATGAGATATTTAATGTCATATAATCATTGGTATATCGAATTAAATATTTTTGATTAATGATCACAATTAATATCAGATATTTTTGTTTATGTTAGTGATAGATTAAGCAGAGTAATGTCTCAATAGATAATAATTTTATATTTGGTAGTTGTGCTTTGTCAAGAGTTTTTCATTTAAAGTGGGTTGTCAAGTTGTTTTCTGGAAAATAGTGTGTAAGTACATGAGCTGAGAAATATCAAAGTTGTAAAATGCTTTATAAATAAAATGTTTTATAAATATATCAAAAATGGGAATGTGAAGGCAAAGTATTATGTGATGATGCCTGGATTTCCTTGTAATAACAAAAATAAGAGTTTATGTTTGATTTCAAAGCAATAGATATGTGCTATATGTTAGTAAAATGTCAAAGGAATGTGGGCTCATTACTAATAAATATTATTATGGTATCCTCATGAAGCCACTGTAAAATAAATAATGAAAAATATGTGAAGCTATCTTATTTTATTAAACATACTGTATCTTATTTTAAAAAATAAATGGAAAGCAATAGTGCTCACTTATTTGGGTTTGTTAATGATAGCATAATGCAAAATCTTTTGAGTGTAATCATGAAATTTGCACGATGTTGTACAATATAAGTTGAATTTTTACAAATTTATACACATTCATTTGAGATAATAATAACATTGTAGATAGGTAAATCAATCACTATTGAAAGGTAATGTTATTGCAGTATTTTATATTAAAATGGTACATATTACATAAGTTCAAATGTGTGTGGGTGTGTGTAGAGATTTAATTAATTTATAGGGTTTATCATATAAAGCATATTAGAGAAAACAAGTTATTCATTTGGTCTAGTATATTGAATTGAGAAGGATCATGTTCTTTTCTTTCTAAAAATAAAGTCATAAATACAAATCTGAAATAAATTATGAAAAATGAGAGAGTTAGATATGTTAGAACAGGAAATAGAAGTTTATGAAATCTCTGTCAGATGAAAAACTTATCAAAAAGAATCTCTAATGGTAATGTTGTAGAGTTTAATGGTAGAAGTGAAACAAAGCCAAGAAATATTATCAAAAGATTTAATGAATAATCTCAATGAAAGCCAAGAAAGATTATCAAAGGGATTTAATAAATAAGACTGATGAAAATAAACAAAAATGTAACAAGAATCAAAAGGATATGAAACAATGTAAAGAAAAGCTTAAACTAGAAATGAAGCAAGGTCAAAAAATGCTAGTAATGAAAATTAAAGAGGATCAATATGAGTTAAAGAATAAGTTGAAACAAGATATCAATCATGTACATACAGAGTTAGTTCATGAAATAAAAATGGTACAAGAGCAGATACATTGCTTGAAAGTTAAATTTAATGAATTGGAGAGTAAGATGGAAGAAACTCAAGGTCAAATGCAAATAGAAATCAGTAAGTTGAAAGATAGTATAGAAGAGGGACACAGTTGAACCTAGAACAAGGAAAACAAAACTGAAAAGAATAGATTAAAATTCCAAAATAAGGATAAAGTTTTAAAATCTAAATTAAGTGAATGTCAACAGACTAATAATAGAGAAATAGAAAAGTTATAGGAGAGGCAGAAACCAGAGATCCAAAGTTTGAAAGCTCAAATAGATCAAGGTCATTTATATTATGTTATTAATTTAGATGTGATGCAATCCAAAGTAAATGACCAGGTTTCTTTCAAGGAAAATTTCATCACAAGCTTATATAGTGGTGGTAGATATAAGATTTCAGCATGAGAATTAAAACCTTTAAAGTATGGATGGTTTTATCATTATGAAGTACATAGTCATGAATATTGGAACATTGACTGGGAACATGAGTATTTATCCCAATCACAATGCAAGGCCAATATTATGTGTTGGATTGGTGAAATTAATGATTTAGAAAATATAGTTTATTGCAAGGCTATAACCAAATGTGTCAATTGTTATGGATATAATAGTGAATGTCCATTTTATAATGACTATATTCATGGTTTTATCTGGTATAAAGAATCAATACTTATCAGAAATAAAAGGATTAATTTTATTTATCAAAATTTATATAGCTCAAATAAATAATAATTCAAAATAAGATTGAAATAAACAACTATTAATAAATATATTATAATATTTATTGAACGAGCTTTCATTTCCATTGAGACCATCTCAAGATCTTGAGTAAGTCACAATGGAGAGGAAAACCCATTCAATAAATATTACAATATATTTATTAATATCAACAAATAAAAAATCCTTCTCCTTTTTCTTTTCAAAAACTTTATTTTTATATCTCAATACTGAACACATACATTTATATAATACAAAACTCCAACGTTTCAACTGTTTTTATCTCATACAGTCATTTTCAAGGATCTGCAACAACAATATTAAATACATATCAATAAATAAACTTCAATTACATAAAAACTTCCTCTTACATTAACATAAACAGTAATAAACATATTAAACATATATAAATATATGTTTGTTACTGTTTATGTTAATGTAAGAGGAAGTTTTATGTAATTGAAGTTTATTTATTGATATGTATTTATTATTAGTTTTGTTGCAGATCATTGAAAATGACTGTATGAGATAAAAACAGTTGAAATGTTGGAGTTTTGTATTATATAAATGTATGTGTTCAGTATTGAGATATAAAAATAAAGTTTTTGAAAAGAAAAAGGAGAAGGATTTTTTATTTGTTGATATTATTGTAGAACATATATATTTTAAAAGAAAAAGTGGATGTACCTTTGCTGTGCTATTATATATGATAATATATTTATTAATAGTTGTTTATTTCACTCTTATTTTGAATGATTATTTATTTATCTTCTGACAATATTATGAACAAATAAATTGTAATAGATATTTGACCATTATATTTATTATGCAACTTATATAACACTATAGACTTATTTTTCATGTAAGGGTGCTAATGAATATAATTGTTGTAAAATATTTATCTTGATAATTATAGTGTTTTTAAAAAAAAGTATAAGACCTAATTGCACATAATCATTAATTTCATTGTTGTGGTGGTTTAATTCTAATTAACCATGAGCTATTTATATAATGTTCAGTTGTTCATGATGACTTCTGATAACTATTTTAAATTCTTCCCTTTATTTTTACTAAATATGGAGATATGTGATGCATACATGCTGCTATCTATACTTTCCTTGTAGTGTAAAAGCAACTAAAAAAGAAAACAATTAATTAAAAATCATATATGCAATTTTTAAAAAAAATATTTATTGTTTTAAATGAATCTAAAATAAGTGAACCATTCATATATTAAATTTAAAAAAATGAAATATTTTCTTTAAATTATTATTGAATGATAACAATGTCTTAATAGAATTAGAAGAAAAAGAGTCACATGATCATAAGCCAGTATTTAAAATAAGAAAAAAATGCATTTTGTGTTGCCATAACTACAGAAATGATTCTAGCAAGAAGAGACTTTCTTTTGCTTAAAAATTTGTGTTTGTCTTACCTCACTTTTATGAATATATTCAATAATACAGCAAAGCAATATTCACTGTGTTAGCTGATCACAAATGAATTCGCCTATATTATAATATCAACAAGAATAATAATTAGATATCAGCTAATAATTTAAATTTTTTATGAATCCCTATGCTTGTGATTTTGCTATCATAACATGGTCAAATAAGTTTCATTTAAAAAAAGAAGAAATGGTTAAAAACATGATAACTTTAATGATAAACATTTACTAAAGTTCTTTTTATTAATAATTTCCATTAGTATAATTTATTTAGCATTCATTATTATTTAAATAATATGAGAAATATACATTTAAAAAAAGTAATATTAAAACTTTTATTACTTTGTTTAAAGAGTTTATTTTCAACCCTTTTATTACTTTATGCTTTATAATTTAAATGTATATCATATCTATTAATTGCAATTTATAAAAGAAAAAGGGAGATAATTTATAAAATGTATGTAAAGATATTAGATTATAGTCAGTAAATTATAATTATAATCTTTATTTTACCTACATCAATAAGATAATGCTATTTCAATAAATTTACATTATTATTAACTTAAGTACTTTGATTTGTCTATTGCATCAATCATTATAAAACTATTTTATTACACAATTTACTTTACATTTAAAATAATTCATTGTACATCCCATACTATACTTTATTATCAAATAAGTCATCATTTAGTAAATTGTATCTTTTTTTCCAAGCAAGATACTTATTCTCTGGACCCACCTTACAAATTTATGAGTCCATTGTAAATATAAATTTAAACTGGCATTTATAGTTATATATTTTAGTTGCCTAAGTACAATATTTATGTTATATGCTTCTGAGTGCTCAAATATTTAGTGCATAAGTGAAGAAAACAACATGGTTCATGATTTGATTTTATTACATGTGGTACATTTGCATGCCAGCTAATTCTGATCAGTTATAATATTTTTGCTATATTCATGATTACCCAATTCAGCAAGCTATTCAGTGAATGGCACATATTTTAGTTTTCCATTTTGGAAGCATTTATTAGTCTTTATATTTGGCTCTTTCAATGAGGAAACATTGCTATTTATGAGACAATGTTGCCTCTTTTGCCTTGTTTTCATATGTTTTATTATTAGTTTCTTTCACAATCTATGGAAATATTTAAAGTTTTCCATTTATAATTATTTAATTAGAAAGCTCTTTATTTATGACAGTAGCCAATCAAGATTAATTGCACCAGGCTACAAGTAAAAGTAAAACTGACAGTCTTTTTGATTTCAATAGCCTGATAGTTTTACTTTCAATCTTAGCTTGGAGCAACTAACCTTGATTGGCTACTGTGCTAGGACAAAAGCTTTCTAATTAAATAATTATAAATAGAAAACTCCATACATGAAATATTTCCATCTAACCAGCCATTAATATATATATATATATATATATATATATATATATATATATATATATATATATATATATATATATATATATATATATATATATATATATATATATATATGCTGACCTTATGGTTGGGCTTGATGTTTATCAAGCCCTATTTAAATGGTCAATTATATTAAATTTTAAATTTTAATTGGTAATAATTAAATAATAACTATTCAATATTAAATAGGTATAGTATATCAGAGATGTATGTTATCATGATTTCTAAATTATATTACAGTGATAAGTAAATTTTATCTATAAATCTCCTAGAGTGATAATGACTTGGATTGATCAAGACATGCTAGGCCCTCTGCCAGATTGTGTGAGACTTTTTATATGCAGTCTATCAGATGGATTAACTTCAATAGTATCAGTATAATACTTTATTAATGTTATAATTAAATTAAAAGTATAGAAATATTTGGGATTTTATTATTATTATTATTATTATTATTATTATTATTATTAAATAATAGTCAAAAAGACTTGAAATTATAACTATTCTAAATTAATCTTTATTATTAACCCTCAAGCATTTTTATTGCAATTTAAAATAGTTTTGAACAGTTTAATTAGTTTTCACTTATGCTTCTAGTTGGAGAATTATTAATTGTATGTTAATGTATGCACAAACAATAATTCAATTGTTTTGTCAATTTTGACAATGATACTTTTTGATAAAAGTTTATAAATAGGCTAACATGTATCTTTTTAGGGGGAAACAATAAGGAAGAATGGGAGAACTTAAAAACAAAATGGAAGAACTAAATTAACAAAGAACTGAGAAGCAGAAAATTATTATAAAATAAAACTGATTTTGAAGTTAATTAAAAATGGAATTGAATTGTATTTTAACTTACAACTAATGGAGTAGAGACTCCATTTGGCTTACATACAAGAAACACATTGCTGCTGTCAATCAATAATTGTAAAGGTTCACATTTAAAACTAGCAGACATATATGGAAGAAGAAAAGCCCACCAAAATAGTGGAAGTTCATAAGCTTGAAACTTTATTTTTATTTTATAATTATTTTAATTACTCTATTTATTATGTGCATTATAAAAATAATTATGACTTATTTGGGATGGCAAGAAGAAAAAAAGAAAATGATTTTGTACTTTCAATCATAATAAATTTTTAAATAAGCAGAATTGTAATATTAGATATTTAATGTCTTTTATTGCTGTTTTGAATTTATGAGGCACTCATGATATGTTTAAACTAATATGAAATATTATACTAAAGCTAACTCCAACTGTTGCAGTTTTATTATGCTATATTAATTCCATTATATGGCGAAAATAAATTTTAAAAAAAATGTTATATTTGCAATTTAATAAAAGTATAGTAATAATTTATTTCTACCTAATAAAATAATATAAATGATACCAAATTATAAAATTTTATAAAATATTTATTAAGACCTTTAATATGAAGTATTCTCAGCATTGCCTTTGAAACTTACATTAGGGCAAGGCTGGATATGCTATCTTGTGATGACCAGTAATAAGTGGAATTGATATGTTTATTAAACTAAGTTGTAGAATCTCATTAAAAGTGAATCAAATGTCAACTTAAATGTTGATATATTAATTATTGTGTTAATTATATTGTGGATCACATTTCCAATGTGTTAATTATTAAATAGTGCCATTAGTCTGTAAAGTATATGAAAAAGATATACGTAATGAAAATAAGAATCAATGTTTATTTTCAACTTTATTTTAATTTCCAGAATAATAAAGTGTTGATGTTAGTGAATGAAAAACTCCAGTTGTTCTTAGATCAAGCGACACACCAGGATTATAATTTAAGCTAATAAATAAATATGAAATATATTCCATATAGGAAAAAACATTTATCAATCACATAATGCTCCAGATTTTAATAAGGATTGCAATCAAGATTTCATTCTCTTAGTTTCACAAGAAGAAATGCAAAACAATAAATTTAAATAGTGATCTTTATTATTATTTAATATTATGTGTTTCATCTTGTAATATTGTATACATTATTATTACAGATATAAAGACTGGTTTATATAAAGAAATTAAACCTGTGATAAATATAAATTGATATGAAAATATATTTATAAAAGGTAATCTTATTTGTTGTAAATTTTAATCATATTTTAAAATATAAACACAGACAAGGAACTAATACAGTTTATTCTTAATGTTTTCTTTCTAAGATAAAAACTACAGTTGTATAATAATAATAATAATAATAATAATAATAATAATAATAATAATAATAATAATAATAATAATAATAATAATAATAATAATAATAATAATAATAATAATAATAATAATAATAATAATAATAATAATAATAATAATAATAATAATAATAATAATAATAATAATAATAATAATAATAATAATAATAATAATAATAATAATAATAATAATAATAATAATAATAATAATAATAATAATAATAATAATAATAATAATAATAATAATAATAATAATAATAATAATAATAATAATAATAATAATAATAATAATAATAATAATAATAATAATAATAATAATAACAAAAAATGTTTAAATATTTTCCTCTAAGTTAAGTTTTTTTTGTACATCACAGATACAACTTAAACTTGTTTATCATAAATGTAAATATATGTATAAATGTTTATAGAAATGTAATCTATGTTATAATAAATTTTTTCTTAAAATAATAATAATAATAATAATAATAATAATAATAATAATAATAATAATAATAATAATAATAATAATAATAATAATAATAATAATAATAATAATAATAATAATAATAATAATAATAATAATAATAATAATAAATGGGTAGTATATAACTTTAGTTAACTTAAATGCATTAAATATAGTATTTTTCTTTTACATGTAATACTTAATTAATTAATAGCTAATGACAGCTATAGCTATGGGGTCATTCTCAAATTGATAATGATAATTGTAAGTCAAATAGTAATATTTTATGTTTTACTAGTGTCTTTATACATTTGTGGCAAGTAATATTAGTATTAGATTTATCTGTTGTCATGTTGAATGATTGCAATCATAAGTATATAATATTTTGGAATATGTGGTAGAACCATGTTGCACACATCAAGTAAACTTATTCTTTTTTCCTGAGTGATGATATAAATGACTATTATGGATTAATCATAAATAATGACTACCACATATTGAGCAAATTAAGGTCATACTTTTGTAGTATATTGATCTAGTTAGTAAATAATGAATTAACAACCCCTTTTCTTTTTCTCATATTCCTAAAGGTGATCCAAAAGCAACACTGGGATTTCAAACTATGTGGTGGTATAGTTGTTTAAACAAGGAATTGACTCCCCTCTTCCTTTAATATTCCCAAAAATGCTCCAGAAGTGGCACCAGGATTACAGACCATATGCAATCATGAAATGACCGTGATCTAGGTTGTTAGTTTATTCTCTTTGCCTTAGCTCAATTCCATTATATCTTTGGATATACTATATATTTTATTATGTTCATATTTCTAAGTTTTAATGGTTTGGTATCAATAACAACAGAATCGTTTTGAAATATGGTATTTGAAAATGTAGATTGTATTTAGCAGTGAGCAAAAGAATGATAAAAGATATTAGATAAAAGTTATTTTATAGTAGATTGTTACTTAATGCCTATCCATTCAGGATTATGCCATCTATACCATTAAGCTATGTTATTTATCATTTATACTCAAATTGTTTTAAAATACTGATATTCTTCCTTAAGGTTTAAAAGGTTCATGTAATATTTTAAATTGTTATTTAATGCCTATCCATTCGAGATGATCCCATCTATACCATTGAGCTATCTTATATATCATTTACATCCAAGTTGTTTTAAAATGCTAATATTTTTCTTTAATCTTAAAAGAGTCCTCCTATAAGATAAAACTAATAATTAAAGGGTAGAAAAATGTTAGTAATGACTTTTAAAGCAGTATTGGCTGTTTAATAGCCTAAATAAATGGATTAAAACAAGAAGTCAATAGTTTCTAGTAAATATATGGTAGCTTAAACTATTATATTTTAAGTATATTTATTTATTGTGTTATCCTGTGTAACAATATGGGTAGCTTATTAACCATTGAATAGAAATTTTGAGATACATTACCTGCGTTTATTTGAAATAAGTTCTTAAGATCATATTTAATAAATAGCTAAAATATGAAATGTATATTAAGTTAAATAAACTCAATACAAGTAATAAATTTAAGTAGTAATAAATAAAAAGGTAATAATGTAAAATATAAAATGCATAGTAAGTTCAATAAACTCATTGTGAGTAATAAGTTTGAATAACAATAAATTAAAAGGTAATATTTTTTTAAAGTATTAAATAGATCCTAATAGATCTTCCCTTCATCATAAAATCTTGTAATTGAATCTTGTTATATGTAAATTTCTATCACAATAATACAAGAATATGCATGTTTTCTTTATTGTTATTAAGATTTAAAATACCGGCATTCTTCATGCACCTGGAACTTAATTATAAATATAGGGAATTTGAACACAGACTTTCAAGCACTCTTCAACTATCCACACTATCTCATAGCACTTATGCACATGACACACACACATGTAGAAAAGATAAATAATCACCAATATATTATGTATTTCATGCTGAACCAGTATTCATCAGTTGTTCCAGATTATCATCTCCCACACATATATATAATCAGTGCTCAGTGTATATTAAGATAGAAAATCTTCATACATTAATGGAGAGTCTTTAATCTACTTCAACTGCCAATTCTTCAGCCATCCATACCATTGAAAATCTGGTCATGAAATATCCAAATCTCATGCTGATGCCAATAGTATTGGCATGCCCATATTGACTTCAAGTTATCCTGCCCATCATGTATAGGACCTTATCCATTTAAATACATAGAAGAGAGATGGGCAGGATGCAGGCATAATGTATAAGATTTGAAATACAGTGGCATTCTTCATATACCTGGAGATTAACTGTAAATATAGGGGATTTGAACACACACTTTCAAGCACTCTTCAACTATCCACACTATCTCATACCACTAATATACATGTAGAAAAGATAAATAATCACTAATATATATATTTTGTATATGAAGAATGCCTGTATATCAAATCTTACACATTAAGCCTGCATTCTGTCCATCCCTCTTTTATGTACTTAAATTGATATGGTCCTATACATGAGGGGTCAGAGTGACTTGAGGTCAACATGGGCTTGACAATAATATTGGCAAATGTATGGGAATGCCTTCCATTATCAGATTTTTAATGGTATGAATGTCTGAAGAGTTGGAGATTGCAGTAGATTTAAGCCTGTTCATTAAAGTATGAAGATTTGCTTTCTAAATATAAACTGAGCTCTGGTTATATATATGTGTGAGAGATGATAATCTGGACCAACTGATGAGTGCTGGTTTAGTATGACATATGTATATTGGTGATTATATATCTTTTCTATATGTGTGTGGTCATACGTATCAGTGATATAAGATAGTGTGGATAGTTGAAGGGTGCTTGAAAGTCTGTGTTCAAATCCCCTATATTTGTTATTAGTATATTTACAAAACTTGTAAATAATATAAATAAAATTTGTTTGAAAGTATTTTTAGTTGTATGTGGCCTTATTGGTAATCACCATCCATACTGTTATTGTTATTGCTATCAACATATTATTTTTTTTATTGTTGTCATAAAAATCATTATCAGTCAATATAGTAGATTTATTGAATATCAGCATATCTAAATAAAATTTTGTTAAGTTCTTATATTTATAATATATAAAGCTATATGGCTTCTTGATCAAGACAGTGTTGATCTTAAGCATATGTATGATTTTAAATAATGTTTAAAGATAAAATGTTTTATTTTGGAATAACTTGTTTATCTAACTCATTAGATATATTATTCACTGATCTTGATCATATTGTCCAGGGTCATTAAATAAAAGATAGTTCGTAGATTATTATATTCACTTTATTTTAAAAATTCATTAATACTTCATAAAATTTATAATTCATATTATTGTTAGTATTGGAATTGCCAAATATTCTTTATTAATTTCATTTTGTTTTATAAGCTGTCTTTGCTTGTTATATTTGGATATTGGCCAAATCTCTCTCACTGATCCAAATATATCTTTTAAAATAGTAATATTTAAGTTATTTGAATTTTGAGAAAAGTAAATGATTAATTAATAGTCTCAATTTTGAATCTATTGTAATTTTTTGCATCTGAAGTTATTTATTATGCTTTGCTTTGATCTCTTATGTTTATTCTTTTGTTTTATTGATTTACTAGAAATTTTAAAATGTAAGTTTCTTTTTTAGTTTAAAACTTATAATCTATTTTAATTTAGTGGTTAAATATTTTGTTTTAGTCAAACTTAGAACCCCTTGTTTTATTTCATTATTGTTTTGCTGTTGTTTGTTACAATATTAGTTTTACAGTTCAGAATCTCGTTCTTCATCATCAACATTATTATCATAGCTCATCCATATTTTTCTTCCTTTTATTTTTCATCCTCATTTCATCTTAAGTCATTATCATAATTAATTTATCTTCATTGATCCCTATTCTGTCACCATCTTAATTATCAATCATCAACTTAATACATTTCCCTTTTCTTTTCCTCACTCTTAAGTCCATTCATTTTTCATTAATTAATCATTGTTTGTTTTTAATCATTCAAATTAATTGTCTGCCTTAATTTATTTATCACCTACCTCATAATATTAACATCATATTCATTTCATAGGTGGATGCCTTCCTGATCATTAACTATTTATTGGTATTGCAAACCAAATTCATCCTGTAATATTTTTTTTTGCTTTGGATCTTGAAGTTAATTTAATCGATGTTTAATATTGGAGATTATTATCTTCATGTACACTTTATGACCTCTCTATTTAAATTTGCTCATACTAGCTAAGTCGGTTTCTAATATATTTCTTATTGTTGTTTGCTGGTGGTTACGGTTGATATAATGTAATATGAAGATAAGATCGGTAGGGTGTGTGCTTTGTGATCTTTCCTTTAGACTCATGTTCATGCTAGACAAGTCTTACTTCTTTGGATTTGTTTATGTTAGAGAGCCAAGTTTGTTTTAAGATTTTATTTTTGATATTTGTTATGCTTTCTAATAGATTGATTATTATATTTCCCAGCATTAAAAATGCATTCATCTAATAATATACAAATTAAAAACAATTTATTCCACATTACATAAACATTAATGCAAGACATTGGATATTGCTTACACATATGGAAAAATTTACTACATCTTACATAAATAGCTTTTTTATTACATGCATTTTGTTTTATAAACAAATTGTAAACAATGTTTTCCTGAAGGTTTGTGATGATAGGGTTTTATTTGAATTTTGTATTGGACTATTTCCATCATCTAATATCAGTATTGAATATCTTTAGAAAAATTTAACTTTATTTAAATATTCCAAATACATTCAATTGTTAGTAATAGCACATCAAACAGGTAAGTATATGCACAATGGTTTGAGAGGTATTATTCTCCCCTCTTCTTCAGGTGTTGCTGGCCTGACCAGTGACAGTACTAGCATTGTATTTGAATGTGGATCCTTAGATTCTTGAGTACTGAATTTTAAGGTAAGGTTCTAACCAACAGAGCTATCCTGCCAAAGGCAACAGTTAGTAGAAATCTCATATACTTATCTATGAGATTCTTCCTGATTTCTCCACTTTTTCCTAAGAGCAAAGTTGATTAGTGGTTTTCGTACATTATGTATAGTCACACTAGGGTGGCTTATAGGATGGTTTGAAATTATCAAGTGAGCACCTTCTTTAAATTTTCTTCTTTGTATCTTTTCTTCTCTGTCCAATATTTTTGTATTTCTCAATTGAACATATGTTCATTGGCACATACATGCTACTATCTTACACACATCTGTTTTCTCTTTTCTGATCATCAATTGTGTTCTTGCAAGTGCTTTTCAATGGGATGACTGGTCTCACCAATATATGTTCTTCCAAACTCACATGGTATTTCATAGTTGCAGTTTTTCTTTTCAGCATTTCAAGTTTAGTCATTGTAGATGTTAGAATTCCTTGTAGTGTAATGTGGATCAGATTTTCCTTAATTTGTCTGTTATTTTTGAAATGTATGGGTAAACTACAGTACCAATAATTGTTTTGTTTTTGGTGGTTCTTTTTGTTGTCTATTTAAAGTTTTCTTAATAACAGCTGATGGATAACCATTTTTATAAGAGTTTGTTCTATATAGATATTTTCTTTTTCCAAATCACTGGTTCTGAACAAACTTCTCTTGCTCTGTTCCATAGTGATAGTATAAGTCCATATTTTGTGCTTCTGGTGTGATTGGAAATATAGGTTAGGTATTTTCATGTATGTGTGTATTTTTGGTAAACTGTAGTTTTGATTTTGCCATGAGGAAGGCTTATCACAATAAGATCTAAGAATGCCAATTTTTGTTTTTGTTCTGATTCTATTGTGAATTTAATTGAAGGGTATATGTTTGCCGATGCGTTTTCAGAAAGTTTGTAACAGTGTTTCACCATGAGGCCATTCTGCATAAAAACAATCTACTTTCAATATAACACAGAATTCTTCCAACAAAATCAAGGAATGGCTATGGGCTCACCATTGCCACCCATCATTAGCAATATTTACTTGGAAGAACTTGAAACCACAACCATAAAAACTACTCTATATCTATCTAAAGTTTGGCTTGTACTATGTGGGTGATACATTTGTTGTATGGCCACATGATGAAGAACTGCTACAAACTTTTTGGAAACACATCAACAACTTATCCCTTCAATTAAATTTACAATAGAATCAGAACAACAACAAAAATTGGCATTCTTAGATATTCTTGTGATAAGACTCCCTCATGGCAAAATCAAAACTACAGTTTTCCATAAACTCACACATACAGGAAAATACCTAGCCTATACATTCAATCTCAACAGAAACTCAAAACATGAAGTTATACTATCACTATGGAAAAGAGCAAAATAAGTTAGTTCAGAAAATAGCAATTGTGAAAAAGAAAAGATCTATATAGACCAAACTCTTATGGAAAATGTTTATTCATCAGCTGTTATTAAGAAAACTTTAAATAGACAACAAAAAGAACCATCAAAATAAAAAACAATTATTGATACTGTAGAGTACACATACATTCCAAAAATAGCAGACAAATTAAGAAAAATCTACAATCAGTACATCAGAACAGGTTTCCAGAGCCACACTACATTATGAGGAATTTTAACATCTACAAAGCCAAAACTTGAAATGCTGAAAAGAAAAACTGCATCTATGAATTACTATGTGAGTGTGGAAGAACATATATTGGGGAGACCAGTCATCCCATTGAAAGTGCTTGCAAGAACATAAACTGGTGATCAGAAGAGAGAAAACAGATGTGTCTAAGATAGCAGATCATGTATATGCCAATGAATATATGTTCTATTGGAAAAATACAAAAATACTGGACAGAGAAGAAAAGGTACAAAGAAGAAAATTTAAAGAAGCTGCTCACATGACATTGGCAAAAAATCCCATAAGCCAATCTAGTGTGACTATACATAATGTTGGAAAACACTAATCAACTTTGCTCTTAGGAAAAATTGGAGAAATCAAGAGGAACCTCATAGATAACTATATGAGATTTGTACTGACTGTTGCCTTTGGCAGAATTGCTCTGTTGGTTAGTGTTACCTTAAAATTCAATACTCAAGAATCTAAGGACTCAATTTTGAATCCCATGCTAGTATTGTCACTGGTCAGGCCAGCAGCATCTGAAGAAGAGGGGAGACTAATACCTCTCAAAACCTTGTGCATAAACTAACCTGTTTATTGTGCTATTACTAACAGTTGGATGTATTTAGAATATTTAAATAAAGTGAAATTTTTCTAAAGACATTCGATACTCATATTACATGATGGAAATAGTCCAATATAAAAATAAAAATGCAAATTGTAAACAAAATTATATTTTTCTATTTCTTTCAATTCTAATTTTTAATTAAAAAACATACCCTCTATTTTATCTTTCCATTTTTAAAAATTCCAATAAATCATAAATTTCAAAAATGAAAATAATCTGAAATATAAAATATTAACTTTGTAAATAAAAAAGGTATTAAAAAAATAATAGAAGTATGTTATCATAATAAAGATCTCACTCAAACTGTATGTTTAAGACAAATATCAGTAATTAAGTAATAGACGAAATCGATGTCTCAGCATCGTAGAAATATAAACAAAACAATACTAATAAAATTATCAGGAATAGTTTAAAATGTAATAAAAATAATATTAATTTAACATGATTTAACAATAAGTAATTATATTTATTGAAAACTGGACGCTAATAAAGTCATCGGATATAATTATTCAAATGATTATTGCTCGGTAAATCATGCGACGTTCGAGCACCAAAATGATAGTTTGAGCTTCTATATAGAAATCTTTCATTTTTGAGTTGATCATTCTAGTCCTGCGCTAACATGCATAAAGAAGAGGATCGAGATGAAAAATTGAATATACTTTGCAACAATTTCATTAACAGGTTTACACTGTACACACTTGTAAACAGAATTGTGTGTACACGACATGGTTTTTAATCTGTGTTTGCAATTATAGCACACATGCGTTTAACAAATCATTATAACATTTTTATTCTAAGAACTTTTTTTTAAAACGTGTACACATAAACTGATGCATTTATTCTTTAAAATTGGTTAGTTAAATTAATTTTCTTTTCTAAAACAAAGTGAAGATCAATGTTTCCCTTGAAAATATAGTTCAAGGCGGTGTCTACTTTAAACATTTTTATTCCACAGAAAGCAAAAATTAGAACAAAATTGCTTTCTAATCATTCATAAAAGTTACTAAGTAATTTATTCTTTAATCATTGTTTCCCTAGAGCTTTATACTCTCTTAAAGACGTTGTCATTTTGTCTATATTGTACAAATGCTAAATGCTTAAAAAAGCCAACATTTTTATTGTAATTCTACAAAATAATTTTTAAAGCTTGTTTTAAAAGAGTTGATTCAGATTTTATTTTCTCGTCGCTGGATGAGTGCACGTGCTCCGTATTTGGTCCTAACTATTTTGCGGTGACATTGTGTGTTTTGGCTCTATTCTAAGTAATAGAGTATGCCTGCACACCTGCACGCAATTCTTTTGCATTCTTCACAGCTTCTAAGATTTATCAAAAGATGAATTTGAGCATTGGCAGAATACATCGAGTCTTTTCTTTAGTTACCGGTTTAATAGAAAAAAATATAGCGTATAATGTGTTTCTAAGTTTAAGAATTTATTAAGCATGCAATATAGAAGAACTCACACGATATGTTAGTGTTCTTATAAAACTGAGAATTACTTAAAATTAATTTTTTTTCACAACTACGAATTTATTTGTTATTACATTATCAAATTATGCGCTAAATTGTGTTTTACTTATGAACACGTATTCTAAATACACACGCAGCCTCTTGTATATATAAATAAGTCAATAAAACCTGCTTTCCTGTAATTATCTTAAAATGTGTGCGTGTGTATCTCAGTCGAGTGTGCGTAAGATATTAAGATATTCTGTAGAAAAGATATAACAAGCAATCAACAATAATAAAATATTAACATGTTATTACTCTTGCCTTCAAATATATATATATATTACAGTTCGACCGAAGGTGTCTGGAAAATGAAAGTACATAAACAGAATCAAATTTTTTAGTAAATTTTTTATCAGAATAAATTATGTGGACCATTATTTACAAAATAAGTAATATTACAGAAGTTTCAATAATCATTGATCCAAAAATATTTTTTTCGTTATATTCAACAATGACCAATTTAACTCCACAAGAAAAAGAAAAAGATTTTAAAAAAAAAAAGTTGAAGGTAATCTTTGTGACGTCAATTCAAATCAATTAATGTGAGACAAAAACCTACAAACCTACTACTTGATAGTCAAATTAGGAGTCATAGATCACATGATCCAATTCTCTTAAGCTTGTAAGATATAAACACTGAGCATTGCCAATTGCTCAACAAGCTTTGTGATAAATTGCTTAGCCAGAGAAAGCATTTAAAATATCTCTGTCAGGAAATCCTCCCCCCTAATCTCTGACCATGGTTTCGTGCTTTGGCACTCCTCAGAGAAGCACTAGAGTAACTTCAGATACTAGATCTAAAAATACCAATCCAAAGCCAGCATTTATGTAAAAGTTACTACTTGATAGTTCTTTGGTTAATTATTTTATACTTTACATTGCTGCTTTTAATTTCTTTTATATCATACTTTTTTTCCTGAAATTTTTTAATTCTTTACCTAATTGTATTTCTTTGATGAATTCTATTCTTAGATGCATTCTATCAATGAAAGCAATAAATATCTACCTCTTTAGATATAATCCAACTTTTGCCATTTCTGTCAAAATATTCTCAATCTCACTATAAAATACTTTTAGAAACCCCATTACTCTTCATTTAGTTCCATTTCTAACATAGTAAAAATATCTTCTTACAATAGTCAGTTCAATATCATCATATCCAGAAGAATAAAAAACATACCAACAGGTTCTGTCTTCTTGCCATCATATTTTCAAAGTACTATGGAGAATCCTTGAATAAAATTTTATCAGTACTTTTATGTTTTAGCTTTATAATGAATTTGACAGAACAACATCTAATTTAGTAAAATTTGTTATATCATTACAATAAAACATCTTATTATTAAATTTGTTAAATGCTGTAAAAACAACTGGACTCTACATTTACACTTCAACATCCACACCAACTTGTTACTTAAAAAGCTATTATGTTTGTGAGCTGATAAGCAGCCAAGTTGAAAGTTGCTGCATATTTTTCTTCTATTATTGTCTAATAAAGTACATGAGTTTACTAAGTTGTATCTAAAATGTTCAGAATTTTCTATGATTGTTCATTGAATTGACAATAAACTCACATACATCATCATATTGTAAATACATAAATCATCTCCTTTGTTTTGTGTTTTTTTTCTTTGTTTTTGATTGTGCATTTAATTTGTTTAAAAAAATTATGTCTTGTCTACCTACTAATGCCTGACTCATGAAATTGTTGCCTCTATACTTTTCCAGCAGTCATTTAAGAACACTGAAGTTGCATACAAATATATATAAAAATTTAACATGCTAAACATTTTAAGTAATGTTTTGAGATTAACTCAGTACAACTATCCATATATAATTAAAAATGTCCTCTAGCTACAGCAATTAAAATTTATTGTCAAAGGGCTGAAGCTAGATGGCACTTCAATTAATTATATAGAGATAGTTTTATTGAGTTAATCTTGATCATAAATACAAGCGTTAGCAAATTTAACTTGTTTTTTTGTTTTTCATAAATGTACCTTTGAAGTTTTCTTGCAATGATATATATTGCAGAGGCTTCTACTATGTGGTGATACTGAACTGATATCAGACCCATATAGCTCTTTGGCTTGCTAGGCTGAGTTTGAAGACATTATGTATCTAAAAAATTCACGCTTGCAAGCTGAATAGAAATTGTTTCATAAACGCTCAGAGTTTAGTGTTTAGATCTAGTTTCTTATTCCTGTCCTTCACTGATGATAGCAAATCAGCTTGAAATCATAATCTGAGGGTGAAACTAACAAAAGAGGTAGTGAATGCTTACTCTGACGTTTATGTAAACCAACTTATGCTTTGATGATGTTTTTGGTAAACGCCATCTATTGATCATAAATACAAGCGTTAGCAAGTTTAACTTGTTTTTTTTTTTGTTTTTCATAAATGTACCTTTGAAGTTTTCTTGCAATGATATATATTGCAGAGGCTTCTACTATATGATGATACTAAACTGATATCAGACCCATATAGCTATCTGGCTTGCTATGCTGAGTTTGAAGACATTACGTGTCTAAAAATTCACACTTGCAAGCTGAATAGAAATTGTTTCATAAACGCTCAGAGTTTAGTGTTTAGATCTAGTTTCTTTTTCCTGTCCTTCACTGATGATAGCAAATCAGCTTGAAATCGTGATCTGAGGGTGGAACTAATGAAAGAGGTAGTGAATGCTTACTCTGACATTTATGTAAACAAACTTACGCTTTGACAGTGTTTTTGGTAAAACACCATCTATTGATCATAAATACAAGTGTTAGCAAGTTTAACTTGTTTTTTTGTTTTTCATATATATATATAAAATGTTATCCAGATATACCCATGTATAATTGCTTATAATAATAAAAAAATATAACAATGTTCTGGCCAGGTCACACTAGACATCAATTGGGTAATAAATATTTATATAATATATTTATAATATTTATATCTGTAGAATGTGAAATCTTCATTTTAATATATATATATTGTAACTAATATAATTTTAATGCTAAAAAAAATGAATTCTCACCATTTACCATTCAAATAAGGTTATACTTAACCTCTTATAACACTTGAACGGTCACTTTATGAGACTCTTTATAATAAACAATATTTCTTTTAATGAAACACTATACAGATGATATATTTAAAACTTATCACAATAATATCTCAGGGTTCTGCTATAACTTAAAGTACAACTGTGAATTTCCAAGAGTAAATAAATCATATAACATTTATATTTTTGGGCTAGCAAGTTTTTTCTAAGCTTTCACCTTAAATAAATTTTATTTAAAATTATCTCAGAGTCATAAGATTAAAGTATAGTAAAGACTATTCTTAAAATTTTAAATCTTTAAAATAATAAATTATTATTATTGATATGATTAAATAGCAGAGGACATTTTATTGTGTTTAATTTATATCTTAAGCAATTAAATATTAAGATGAAGATGGGGTAATTATGTAAAAACGATGCACAAAATTTCTTATAGAGCATTGTGCCTTTTAAATAATATATAAAAATTATAAAATCATGTGCCCATATTTATTTATAAAATTAGTAGATGATGAGTATTAACTAATTAACAACAAAGACCAGATAATTAACAAAATATATAATTAATTTATTAACAATAAGTAAAAAAAAATATTTAAATAAAATTACAATAATAATAAGTTTTTCACAATGATTATAAATATTTTGTGATGTCTTTAATTAAGAAAATAACTCCTACTTTATCAATATCTAAATGTGTGCGTGTATCTTGATGTAATACAAAACACTTTATTGGAGAAAGTTGTTAAGATCTATTCAAAAGATTTAATGAGAAATAATAAACAAAATAAAAGAATTTTATTACATTTTTATTTAAGTAATAAATTCATTTCTTTTAGGTATCTAATTTATAAACTTAGTTACTTTATACAAGAGCAAACCATTAACCCAACTTATAATATTCATTTTAAAGTATGGCTTTAATTGACCTGCTTGTGGTACTCCATAAGAGGTATGTCAAGCTGGCATTATGAATAAAATAAAATTACAATTAAATAAATAAGAATGGTAATATTTTAATATTTAATTATATGCACTAGATATCTTTAATTATAGAAATATAGGATTAAATTAACAGATTAATAAAACATATAGAAATGTTAAAAATTATGACTTAACTATGAATAATTATTAATTAATTTTACATATTTATAACCAGTCTTTATAGTACAAAAAATCAATAGCACACACTTATATTAAATTGTAATCATAAATTTAATATACTACTTGTATTTTCTTTTATTATATCTTCCTTTTTATGATAACTTTCATTTAACAAGATAACTCTAGATATTATAACAAACAAATATGAGAAATATAACCTATCCTTCAAAGTCTTTTTAAAAAATTCATAATATTCTGGTGCAAGCTTTTCAAATATTTGAAAGAGATTAAATCTTTCAGCACTTTAAGTTCTAGAATCCTCATGGATAGGTGAAACAAATTTTAATCCTTATAATAGAGTAATTAATGACAAAGTTTGAAATCTAAAATAGAATTCAATAATAGTGAGTTAAAAATATCCCAAAGTCACAATAAGTTGTTTAGTTATTAATTTCTTAAGAGGTGGCATTCATAAATTATAACTTTTATAAATATTTATGAAGTAACCAACTACCCACACTATTTCATACAACTGATATGCTTGACCAAACACATGTAGAAAAGATAAATAATCACCAATATACATATTTCATGCTAAATCCCCTATATTTACAATTAAGCTCCAGGTTTATGAAGAGTGCCTGGTTTTCAAATATTTAAATATTTATGAAGATAAATTCATTAGTTGAAAATTTATTTTTAACAATAATCATTCAATATAAATGTATTTTTTTAGAAGTTAAAATGTAGTAATTAAAATTCATTTTGTAATGACTATGATTATATACCTAGGTGTCTATCTGGAAAACTTTAGGCTGCAATAGCAATTATAACATTAATGCAATATTTGGAGAATACATAAGTGAATAGCATGGTTAAACAAAATTAGCATTCTTGAACTAGTTTTTAACTTTCATATTTAAAATCAAGTTTTAAAATTTCATTCCATTTAAAATGCATTACAAAATAATGAACATGGTTAGATATTTAGTCTTCCATTAAGGACAGTTTGAGGTACATTTGTTATGGATGCAATGTTACCAATCAAAACGAATTTTAAAAATGTTTGAATGTCAATACTTGGAAGAATAAAAAACAATGAGATGTAGATAAACCACATTAACCTAAAATCATTTGTATGATAATTTAAAAGTAGAGAAAAGGCAATTCAATATATTATCTTTTTTATTAACAATGCCTAGGACTTAAAAAAATAATTCATAGTTTTTAATAAATTTAAAAAAAACTTTTTTATATATTATGTAAAAAATAATATTTAATATCTTTTACATTTATCTTACTAAACAGTAAAAAAATATATATATTAGCAAACATGTTATTCATAGTTTTTGAAGATGAAATTCCAACTAATGCAACTTTGAATAATAAAATGTAAAAAGAAACTATTACAGTGGATCTGTGAATTATGCTGTAATTAATTATACTACATCAATTATATACTATTGAAGGGAAAATGTAGAATAAACAAACAAAAATGTAAATAAACAAACAAAAAAATCATTAAAATTATTATCTTTTTAAATTTGATGTGGAGTATTTTGCATAATATCATATTTACTATGAATAATGCCAAAAGTTTCACAAAATTTTAGAACATACATAAAGTTAATACTGATTTAAATAATTAGTGAGATGGTAATTTCTTAATAAAAATATTACTCTATTATGTTTCTATAAGAGAAAAATGTTTTTGAAAAAAAATAGAATATCATTCAGAACATATGTAGTAGTAATGGAATTTACACATTTCACTATTTACTTTATTTTAAAAATAAAAATGTGGTAAGAATTAAGTTTTTTTTATATTCTTATTGCTTCAGAAAATTCACACAATAAAGTAAAATAAATAGCTTCTCAACTTAAAAATAAATAATTGCTTATGCCACTATTGTCTTTCAATTATTGCTAGGAAAACAAAAACCCTTTTTTAAAAAAACATTAAAACTTAATGTCCTCCCTTCACCTTTTTTTTTTCATGTGTCATAACATCACTGGGAAGTGAACCCACTAACCCGGGACAACTGCTTGTAAGGCAGCTGTGCTGACCACTCGACCACCAATGCTTGACCTTTCTTCACCTTTTCTCATTTTTCTATAAATTTAAAAAGATTTTTTTTTCCTGACAACTTTTTATTAAAATGTATAGGAAAATGAGAAAAGGTGGTAGGATGAGTTTAAGTTTTAATGTTTTAAAAAAAAGTTTTTCTTTTTTTTAGCAATAATTGAAAGACAAAAGTATCATAAGCAATTAAATGTCAATTTATTTATTTTTTATTAATAAATTAATTATTAGACAAGATTATGTATTTTTAGAAAATCTGATAGTAAATGTAATTTTTAAATATATGTATAATTATTGTATTAATGTGATATATATACAATGAATTTTATTGTTTGGATTTAATCAATGTTGTTTGGTGTCTGAGCTAATCCATAAGTAGCCAATTTTATTATTATTTTTTATACTAAAATCTTAATTTATATGTGCACACTTTAAATATAAAAAAGCATCTATGTTATATATATATATGTGTGTGTGTGTGTGTGTGTGTATGACTGAGGAAAACTATTGTGCATTTATAGTTCAATAAATAATATGTATTCTATTCTAATCAGTGTTTATCAATAAAATATGAGCTATTATACACTATATGCATTTGAACACTAGAAGAGCTGGAAACAAAATGTAGTGTAGTTCATAGATCCATTCTTTAACTAAGCATTGACTGTATTGTGCAAGAGAAACAAAACAAAAACAAGAAGAAATATAAATCAATTGGTGTACTGCATTAACTGCATGCATACCACTGTAGGAAGAAATGCTAGCAATGGAATTACTCTCAATATACTTTACTTATTCCAAAGAAAAGGACAAAGGGACAGAGAATATAATACCCATTTCAAATCTTTTTCAAAACAATACTCTTGTGGAAAACAATGTTCTATCAGTAATGTGATTTGCCAGTGATCCACAAAATAACAGTTCAATCAACAATTGATTCAAGGAAAATAAGTTGTCATATTCAGAGCAAATCTGGGGCCAAAAAAACAGATGGATTAATGGGGATAAATGGCATACGATAGGTAAAAATTCTGAAGTCAGACCAACCTCTCTTACTATGGATGCATTTTGGAATATCTATTTCACTTTTTCAAGTGATCATGAAATGCATAGCACATATTGTAATTTAACATCATATACGCATTTTAAAATATGCTTTAACTTTATATATCATCATCACCATCAACAACCATTATCAATCCACTGCAGGATGAAGGTCTCTCCAAGTTCAATCCATCTTTTCCAATCTTTAGCTTCTCTTCTCCACATCACCCCTGCAAACTTTCTTATTTCATCCATCCATCTCACATGTGGTGTCTTTCTGGGTCTTTTACAATCTCTTGAAATCCAGTTTAAAATTTCCATTGTCCATCTATTATCATCTCTTCTAGTAATATGTCCAGCCCAACTCCACTTCAGTCTTTTAATTTTTTCAAGGAGATCAGTAATACCTGTTTGTTCTCTTACCCATACATTGCATTTTCGATCTCTTCTTGTTACTCCCAACATGCATCTCTCCATACTTCTTTGAGTGGTTTGAAGTCTCTGTATCCAAGTCTCAGATCCATAAATAAGAACTGGCAATTTCTTAAACTCGGAGGTAAAAAGCCAATAAACTCCCACACTGGCTAATGCATGTTGGTGAGCAGCCCATCCATGTTCGTATACTATATGAATAATCACATAGTAATAACAGCTGCAATGACAAGAACGTATGGAGTGGACATTAGGAATTTTCCCTGGTCAGTTCCTTTAAGGCCTCCAAGAGTAATCAAAGGGTCTCCTTTCAGTTAATAGCAAACTCCTTATATAACTACAAAATTTTAAAAAATGCCTATATATAAAATTGAAGATTAATATCCTCTGTTATAGCCAACTTTGGCATATTCCTCCATCTTAAGTTTGCTACTTAAGATGGCAGAATATGCCAAAGCTGACTATAACAGAGAATATTAATCTTCAATTTTATATAGGCATTTTTTAAAATTTTGTAGTTTTATTCTAGTGGATTGTTTTATTATACTTATATTATTTGATATTTTATATATATATATATATATATATAAAATATCATATAATATAAGTATAATACAAAAAACGTTACAATATATATATATAAACTTCTATTTCATCTCACATTCTTGAAACATGTGACTAAAGATATATGAAAAAAATAAATGATCCCCATGGCTAAACTAACACTCACCAGTTGGCCCAGATAACAATCTCTTATACATGTGCTTATCATTTATTTAGCATTATATAGGTAGAAATTTACTATAGTTTAATTACAGATGTCAAGCTTCTGCACTCACAAATTTGACACAAACACTTTATAGAAATATATTAATGATTAAAGAGTATATTTGAGCTACGGATAATCTATAGTTTAATAAGTGATTAGTAAAAATCATTAATATATTTCTATAAAGTGGTCTTGTCAAAATTGTGAGTGCACAAAATTTGATACTTGTAATCAAACTATAATAAATTTCTATTTATATAATATTAAAGGATGATGAAGATATGTGTAAGATATTGTGGTCACATTATGATCATTATTGTCAAGCAATAAAACAGAAATATTATGTAAATAGCAGTCAGTAATGCCTATAGTCTTGCAGCAATATAGTTGTGTCAGTACTTTTAAGTGCTAAATCTTGTCTGCTGTGATAAGGAATTTCACTACTGTGTGTAGTTGCAGTATGATGCACTAAGCAGAAATGTGTTATTTATTTCTATCTTTATGTGATTCCACAATAGTGAGTAGATGTTGTTTTTCTGATTCCAGAGAGTGGTGGGGTAAGACTTCAATTCTTGAATATTTGCTTACTTTGCTATTCATAATATTATGAGAATTTGGCATCAGTAATCTGATTTGCAGAAGTGCTTAGCCAAGAAAGTTTGTAGATAGTCTGAAAATGGAAATTAAATTGTAATTACTGACCAACCCACCAGAATTTATTTTAGATCACCCTATCCAAATTTGATATTTTGGATATATTTTGCAAATGTATCCACTAATTTTACTTTATTTCATTGTTTTATTTTATTTTAGGCTTAGTTTGGGGTTTTTAATGAGCAAAATTCTCCTTTTACACTTTGCAAATTTTCATTTAAAAATTATAGAATCTGAATCACTACAACCACATTAGAAAAAGATGCATAGAGTTGGAGTGGGGGTCTCTTTTTTTATGACTATTGTTAGAAATATGTTTGCTATTATTATTTACTATAATACTAATTAACCTAATTTTCATTAATATTTAAAAATTAAAAAAACTAAATTTCATCAATATTTAAAAAATAAAAGTGATTTTCGGTAGTATTTTAAGTTAAGAAAGAATATAAAACCCAGTGTTACATGTTGTTACCAAAATTGTTATTATTTCACATTTAATAAAAAAAAAAAAAACTTTAAAAAAAATAAAACTCGTGATTTTCAACAATATTTAAAGTTAAGAATATATATAAATTGTGCCCTTTTCTATAGGTCAGAATCAACTCATTACAGTAAATTATTAAAAATTTTAAATTTTAGAATATGTTCTCTTGATATGTTAATTATATTGTATTAATATTATCTTAAAAGTATGATTTGCAGCTAAATAAAATACGTAATGCTTAAAATTATGATAAATCACTTAAATAAAGCTATACATATCATTTCATATGGTTGCAAAAGCTGGCCATAATAAATGACACAGCTATAAATATTTAAAAGTATGTTCAAAAGTTCAAATTTAATAGTTTTAAAACTTGTAGTTAAATAAATGTTGTATTTAAATTTATAAATTATATTTAATAATTATAATGAATATCATATATTTTAAAAAGTAAGTTTTATGGTAGTGAAAGTTATATTTAATTCTATATTTTCTAAATTATTCTTCCAAATTTTATATAATTGTATTATTTTATTAAATACGACAAGTGTTGCAATTTATTATTTATTCCCAGACAGTAAATTGGATAGCATCTGTCATGGTTATATTAGTCATGTGATTTGTATAATAATATATGGTTGTACACACTTGCTTGCTAGTATTTATTAGTAAAGTTCAAAATATTTTAAAATTGCATTATAGAATTGGATATAATTATTACCTATCATAAAAGACAATATTAAATATTAAGTTAACTATCATATAAAATGTTTTAAATAATGTAATAAAGATGAATACAGTTAATAAAAGTTAAATATTTTATTTTAAAATAAATTAGATAAATTAAATATTAAGAGTGGGATAAAATTTATTAAATATTGTTTTTAAAGTCTTTTCAAATATTTAATTAAATTTAGTAAAGTAATAATTGATTTAAAATTAATTTTTAAATAATATTTTAAAGTTTTAATACATCATATTTTTTATTTTGAAATTTAATTGTGTAAGTTTCTAACATTATGCAAATTTGGTATCAAACCAAAAGTAAGAATCAACCAATAGGATGACGTATTTTCTAGGATATAAATACTGATTGCATGTGGGTATCAGTGGTGATTAAAAAATATATTGAAGGTAGCAGAGATCATCTTAGTAGCTATCAAGGTGATAGTAATTTATAATTTTATTATTTAGTCAATTTTTTAGTGCTCTCATACAATTTTATTTGCAAAGCTAATAGGTTATTATTATTTTAAAAAGTATTTGCAAAAAAAGAGTGTAAAATATAAAATATTAATAATAATTTCATTTAATATGCCTTGCTAATTTTAAAGCCCATTATCAGTAGTATTCATCAAAATCTAATATATAACTTCGCAATAATAAAATGGATATACCAATAAGTATAACATATTCAACTTATAATATATTAAAAATGAGTATAATATTTATTAATGCAGCTTCAATAATATTGCACAAGAGGACTATTCAAATGAGTAAATTAATTTTATGGACATTATATGGGAAACTCATTAAAAAACTGTTTGCCAATTAAAAGTAAAGACGCATTATTTTTATATAGTAAGATAGCCTTGTCCAGTATTAATAAGCATAGGACAAGTATGCTCTATAATAAATTTATGGAAATATCATGTTATAAGAGTAAATGTTATATCTTTTTTGAAGGAAACATTTAAAATACTTGTAAGAAAATTATCTTAAGTAAAGATTAATGAAGACATTCTAGAAAAGCATATGTTATGAAAACCTGAATAATATATAGGTTATATGCATTCGTGAAAATTATTTTAAAAGCTGATAATTTAAGACAGGAAAAATCTCTGAATGGTAATAAATTTCTGTGAAGAAGAAACCTATAAAGAAAATGAACATGTTAATAAATAAAATGTGGAATTATGGCAATAAGTATTGCGCAAAAGTTTACCCGGATAATTCAAGCTAAGTCAAAAGGGACAGGATGCATCACCCAGCTAATAAGGAATATTCCATAATAGGAGCTTCAAGTTATTATTTTTAATAATATAATTCTATTATGGTTTTAATAATCATCGCTCTGGACAATAGAAACATAAACTGTTGTTTTATAAACTTTTCCAGGATGGATTGATTATTATTTTATTTAATTTTTCAAGATTTTAAAAGACCTCGTATTATTTTTATTTATTTATTTTTTTTAAATCTGAGATTTTCATACCGGAAGTTTGGATGACACTTACTGCAGGAAACATATTGTCTTGTTCATCATCATAGCAACGGGGGGGGGGGGGGTTGTAGAATTACTCTTGAAGAGAACATTTAAAAAAAAAAACTTTTGAGAAAGAAAATGGAAATATTTGGACTTCTAAAAAACATTCATTTTTTTTAGCTGAAGTTTATGTAAATATGATTTTCATTTATTACTATTTATTTTAAATGTAAATTTTCTAGTTTTATAAAAGTAGGAACATGAACATTAATCTATTGATAATATTAAAATCCTATAATATAATAATTTAATAGTTTAAATAAGAACATTTAAGTAAAAGGATAAATGTATTTTCATGTATGCAATGCTATATCTAGTGGATGGAAAGAAGACTGCAAAAAGTGATGACCAGATAATATCACTTGGTAATAGTTAATGGATATTGATATTTTATGATGTATATTTTGTTTTCTTTTTAGTTGCCTATGAATTATAATGAATGGAAGTATAAATGTTTAATTATATGTAAACCCATTTTATACAACACTTTTAAAATTATGAGATTAGGATTTATTTTGGGAATATGCATACTTTAACTTTATACTAATAATATAACATAACCTGATGATAAATATTTATGTGATTCTTTCATATTATTGGATGTTCCAAGGATTCATGTTACAAGTTTGTATATGTTTTAGAATATAGAATGAGGAAGTAAAGCAAACTTTTCTTGTGGATCAGTGAGATCGCGCTAATTATAAATGAATTTTATTTATTGTTTTGAATATGCAAGATAGTTATTTTGTCAATGTAAGATGTGATAAATCTTTAGTAAATAATGATAAGATAGTGGCTTGGTAGTAATATGGAGAACATGAACCCAAGATGATGTTATAATAGGATGTGATGAAGGAATATGAATAATATTTTATAATCTTCATACAGTACAGTTAACAGTGCCCTGTAACTGATATATTTATTTTGGACAGTGTCTATTTTCTTTAAGTATTGATGTTTTAATAAAGCTGAAGGAATAGCTTGACATCATGAATAGTATTGGAGGACATTAGACTATGTCATGCCTCTATTTCTTATAGATACACTGCACCATGATATTTCTGATATTTGCTATGAGTTGTGCTCTAGTTTTCTTCCCTAGATCCTACACATCTGTTCACTACCTAGATTTCCAATGTAACTACATCGTTCAGTATGATATATTTGAGAAAAAATAAGAGATAATTTAGAGTTTAAGATATGCTATCATTTGAATGAGATAAGTTCATTTACTTAGAAGGAGTAGAATTTGTATAAATTGGAATTGAAAATCCAATGGATCCTAAAAGGGAAAAGAATCATAAAATATGTTTTTTGGGTTTATTTTGGAAATAAAATAAAATTTCAAAAATAAAGTATATAAAACAAGGTTGTTCTTTAAAATGTTAAATAACTTTTAAATGCTTTATTTTGTTTTAAAATAGGTATTGCATATTTTTAAAATACAATGTTTATAAAGTAAAATGATATAAACAATAAGCATAGGTACAATTTTATATTTATTAAATAATAGGGAATGTATCAGTAGTTACAATTATATAGTATTATAGTGGTATCAGGTGGGATATATTATATTTGATAATCACAGTGCAGTGAACAATGATATCCACACAATTTGATAATAAATTAACAGTAGATATTTTATATAGTATTTTATTTTAACATTGCAAGATGAAATTGTTTATTTTTAAAAGATCCATCCTCACGATGAGTATTCTTATTTTGTTTCCGTACTATGTTTCAATGGATGTGTTCTTTTAAAAGGAAGCATAGTTTAAATAATAGTTAAAAATGATATATTTTAAAATAAGTAATAAAATGTAATTTTATCATAAAGGTTGATCATAAAAGATAAATAAAATGATATTATTTTATTCTCATTATTTTAAGTCAGAAGGAAGACTTAAATAAATTCTAGATTGTTTTTAATAACCAAGTAATAAAAAATGTAGAACGGTGTAAATTGAGGATATGCAATGTAAATACTGTAAATAAATTGTTTTATTTTATTTTGTTATAATAAACTTTGTTAAATTTGTTTTTTCAAAAATTTGTGTGTCTGATTATTTATTTTTCCCATCATAATGCATCTAAAACACAGAGTCACTAAATCAAACATATAATTTTGCACAAAGATAAATAAAGTATTGTTTTAAGAATTTGAATATTTTCTTGGTATTCATTTAATTAAGTAATCATATTTTACATTATCTTATGGTCATAAATTGATTATTAAAGAGTACATTGAATTATATGCTATCCATTGCCACACATCTTTATTTGTCAGATTATAAGTGCTACCACACATATTTTCCTTACATTATTATATGAAGATAAAAGATTATATTATGGTATTTTATTATTTTATTATAGTAATGAAATTATAGTGAAGAAAGAGATATACAGAATTAGTTCATACAATGAAGAATATTATTATTATTTGTTATTATTAGTTTAAGCATAGTAGAGTATGACATAAAAATCCCTTATCATGTTTTACTACCATGATTTTAATTAACTTAGAATAGTGTTATGAACCTGAGATTTATTGAGCTAAATTATGATGAATAAGAGATTAAGATTTAATTATTAGTTTAAGCTTAATGAGTAGGATTTATTAAAGTCATAAGAATACTATAAGTTTTGTTATTTGAAATAGTAATAAGGGGGATAGTGTTCTTATGCCACTGAGGTAGTATCCTGTGGGATATTGGCTCAATGTAATCTTTCTTGTCACCTGTATTTCACTTTCAAGTCTCATGAAAAAATAAATATTTATTTATTTATTTTATAAACTGAACCTTTTCATTATTTTGCTAATAGAATGTTTTAATATAATGCAGGATATTTTATTTATTAATTATTTGTATCGAACCAAATGTAATCATTAACTGAGCTAACCCATTTTATTTAATATTTATATTGCCCGGAAGTGAGGTGCACAACGGCAAAGTTAGAATATATATATATATAATAACCTACAATCACAACACCGCTCATATACATTATATGAGTAAATGCCCAGGGCACCAGTTCTATTAATGAATAGAACAATATAACAACATATCTGATATAAAATTTATTTATTGAGACTCTTTACCTATGTCTACATTCAGCTCAGCTCAGTGGGAGGTTACAAGAAGTTCATAAAATATATAATTATAAATAAATGAAAGAATAAATATTATAAAACATTAAATAAAATATAAATTCTTTTGTTAATTAACTGCGTGATAAAGAATAACAATGTTTATTTGTAAGACTATTAAAATATCCTTTCAACTTAATTTTTTTCCATCATCCAAGTATAACATATATCAGCTTGATATAATTATATCACTAAACAATTCTATGACTTGGCATATCATCATCTGAACAGCTACCTTAATGTCGATCAAGGAATATGCAATAAGATCCCAGGGAATTTAAAAATAAACACAGTTGAATTAAAGAAAATACATTAGCCCATAATTTATACTTCTAATTTATAATAAAAGGTAATGAGATAAATTGACTAAATGTTTTACTGTGTTTAGCAATTAGAGAATGATGGAAATAGGGTTTATTTTAATCTCATATCATCATCTAACCAATACATTAACTAGGCAACCTTTCTTATACATTTATCAAGTGGCAATGTCTCTTATAATGTTTGGATTGAGGAAACAATACTATCAGATACCAGCATATTCAATATCATAGCTATAAAACAATATATTTATTTGATAATAGATGTATAAAATGTGGAGATGTGGAAATTAGTACCCGAATGTATACAAGAACAACTCAAGACACAGTTTTAAATAAATAAATAAATCATTTATTATACTGAATATTTAATTTAATATAATTAATTTTATAATAAGACTACTTGTCTTAATAATTTTAACTCTCAAATAAATCTTTGGACATCAGTTTGGGATTATCCCTATTATATTACATTATTTATTATTCATACCTTTTTGAAAGCAAAATCAACAAACAAAACTTGAATATTCTGACTTTGAACACCTGCTTTGCTTAAGCATTTCATCTAAACATAACATTAACTAAATAATATATCATATTATTGGTACAATAAATATTTTGAGAGGATTTACTATCGATTAATGAGATAAATCAAATTAACATATTTGGCCATCAACAAAGCAACTTTCTATAACTAATCAAATAATCATTTTCAATTACATACACTTTTCACGCATAGCAATAAAATCTTATCCATTCTGATGATTGATGATTCATAACTTTATGTTAAATGAATATAATGTGTTTTAAAAAACGTTTATTTACTGTTTTAATTTCAATAACATTATACTTTTATATCCGCGATATTGTTTATATTATGCGTGTGTGTCATATTTTCAGCAACAATAATAGAAAACAATCTTTTCTACACATTCAAGCTATTGAGAAAATACTAAACAATTACTTCATTTCGGACAATGTCGTAAACCAACCAACAAAATAAGACACTAATATTATATCAAGAATTTAATTTAACTATTTATCTGGCCACATACTAAATCACACAGAGCTATATTTCACGATTATACAAACAAAACGTTCCAAGGGAAATCCACATGAGGAGCAAATAAACTCTTTGCTTAAAACTTCAACATAACTCATCTAATTCTGAAATATACTATTGGTGTGGTATTTTACCTCATCACCAAGACCATATGAAAACATAACTCATCTTCAAAACTATCACTTTATAATACGCATACAATATAAAATAGGCTCTACTCATGGAAAATTATTAAAATATACTACTTAGGCAAAATCTCTTATCCCTACAAACATAGAACGCATCCAGAGTAATTTCCATTCCCAAAGCTCTTCTACATGTTTAACATTATATATACACGCTGGCAGATAAATACATACAGGTAACCTACAAATCCTTTCAGTTCTTTAGAATATGACAACATCCGAAATTTATACGTAAAAATATCTATAAATTGAACTTTTATTAAGCAAATGTAATAATTGTGCAGAATAGACACACACACGCTTAAATAAGAATATACAAAAAAAAATAATTCTAAGTTATATACTATGCAAGCAACATGGTAACTAATTAATACATTAAAATATAACTTTTAATTCCGAATAAACTTTAAGCCATTTTTAAAAATTTAATAATCATAAATATTACGTACGATATTTCTTTACTATCTCTATCCGATTATTTCTATTATATGTTCGTTGATTTAGAAGCCAGAACTCTCACTTTGAGATAAGAAAATATACAAAATAATATACACTTCTCTTTAACAATATAATAAAAGAGAAAAAGAAACATATTTCTTCCCTTTACCTTCTTAAAAGAAACATAAAACATATTTGAACAAAATCAATTTGTACCAGCGTATCCACAATTTGTGAATACGCAAATTATACATAAAACATAATAATAAATATGTCTATCTATCTATTACATACAGCAATGATGACAAGTAATATATAAAAAAAAAATAAAGAAAACAAAAGTCATTTTGTTCTTTGATTTAAAATAAAAAAGTTCACTTGCAAAATCTTTTTTTTTTTTTCGTGTTCATTAAACGATACAGGGATAGATTCCAAACTGAATTCATGTTTATTAAGAATATGAAACATAAAATTAATTTCTGTAGGATAACAAAAAGAAATAATCATAACTTAAATCTGATCCAATATCTCCAATGTTTGTAGTGGAACTACTTGAGCTTATTACATCACACATAAGTAATCAATCTTTATCATGACGGAAATATGAAAGACATTTTCAGCTACATTGGTATCAATTATTTAACTCATTCCGTAGTAGTTTTGAAATCAGCAATTATCCTTTATAGACTTCTTGAATAACATTTATTTTTCCAATATTTATAAGCTAGCATACATATAGTTATTTTTAAACATTGCAAATTAATATATCATAATTCGTTGGTAATTCCACAAGTAATAATAATTTATTTTATAATGCATCCATATCGAAGAGAACAGAAATATACCACATTCCTGTCCTTCCATCCGATTTAAGTATATATTTAATAAGTAGTATCCTTTGGTTATTTGGGGTAATTCACATTTTATTTCTTTCATAAAAGCACATATTATTTTAAGAATTCTCAATAAATAAATAAAGTCATTTTTCCATAATGAATTTAAGTATAGAATGTTATTTTAAAATACACATATCCTCTAATTTTAATTTAACTTTTGTAGAAGTATGATATAAGATATAATGAAAATTTAAAATAAATTCTGTAAAAATGTTCTGCACACATTTCCTAACGATATAATAAGATACAAGTAGATTAGTTATGTGATTATAAAGTTCATGAATTCTATCTTCCTTCTTAATGATAAATAAATAAAGTAATGCAAGCTTAATATTATAGATATATATGTTAAAAATAGCAATAAGCAAAAGATGATTAATTCAAACGTTTAAATGAGGTAAAGAAACGAAAACCGATGTACCTTCTTATATTTTTAGCCAGACATGCTAATTGAAGACCTTTCCTGAAGTTTACTTTAAAGTTTTTTTTAAGTTAATTTGACACCTGGAAAAAAAATCTACTTCTTACAGCAGAGAAGAATAATATACTGGCTGCAATTACATCAATAATGAGCAATTTTTAATAAAGACTATTTGTTAAGTAGACATCTCTCCCCCCCCCATCAAAAGGTCATCTGCACTCAAAAAAAGGTTAACTCCACCTTTTGCACTTAAGCTCATTACATATGCAAGAAATCTTTTCTTTTAAAAAAAAAAAATCATTCTGATTTTTTACAATTAAATTAAGACAAAAATAATAATAAAAATAACTTTTACAGACCTGAAATAAATGAATATTAATTAACTGTGAAACAAAATGATTAATAGTTTATTTAATTTGTAAAATAATCCATTGATACAAATATCCATTAATTATAAAAAAAAAATTAAAAAATATATATATATTTGTAAAATTATTAACGATAATTACTATAATTTAGATGTCTTCGTGTTAAATGTACTATTGCTTAATGTTATTAAAAGATGAAAATGAAATGAAAATGATACAGAGTCATACATGCATGCGCATGTACTGCAATCTAAATATTAAACTACCTTGACTAAATATAATTGAGATGGCTATTAATGTTGATAAAAGGATAGGTATCAATGAATAAGGGATTAGGAAACCATTCAAACCAATACTAAACACTAACATAAAATAACTTTGCATCTTCCTGACAAAATATACTAATTCCTATAATAAATAACCCCTCTTTCTTGCATTAAATACTTCATTAACTATCACAATAATAATAAATACTTATAAAATGGTTAATCAAAATGCATAAGCAATCAACATTTAAAGCTTTAAACAATTTCCAGCAAAATTTTAAAATCTTAAGGCTATTTCATTTTTTTTTATCAAAATGCAACTATTCACTACAGATACAAAGTGTCTCAACTCCTTGTGCCCACTCAGGGGGTCACAATATATATATATATATATATATATATATGTGAAATATATATTCAATATACTTTTATATATATATATATATATATATATATATAAAAGTCTATTGAATAAAGCATATTATTTTTACCAATAATAGGATTTTTGTTTTTTTTTTACCAGAAATTGGTTTGCTACTCCTGATCACTTAAAATCCATACGGTCTCTAGAAATCAGTTTGCTTTATTTTTTATATGTTGTTACAAAATCACCATTATTTGACATTTAATTTAAAAAAAACAATTTTCAGCGATAATTATAAAACTAAACTGATACAAATCTCTAGTTATTTACATGCAAGTGACTTTTACCATCAATAAATAAACATGGAAACATGTTTAAAGAAAATAATTACATTTTATTAGTACTAATACAAATTATTGAAGAAGGTAATTATCAAGGACATGGTCCATGTCGAAATATATATGCTAGAAGAATAGTAACATAAATAAATAAAAATTTGTTGATTATTTCAAATGTAAAATGTATTGACTTCAGCAGGTATCTTTAGCATTTTTTTAGAAATTTAATAAATCAATCTCTCTAGTTTAAATACTTATTGTCTATCAGCCAACAAATTGAATCTAAATTTGATTGTAGTAGATCCTTTCATTTTTTCCAATATCTTACATTCGGCTTCCAGCTGTGGTCATTCAATGGATTGGGTATGAAAGCCGATCACTGGATTTACATAGTTTTGTTGGTGGTTGATGGCGAAATGCTAAAACCCTCTATCATTAAGGTCTGCATATTTGAGTGAATGACAGAGCTAGCCATGTGTTCTCTTTCAATAATGGGCATCAACATAGCTTTATCTTGACATGGCACTGTAAAGTAATAACAATAAGCACCCTTTTTTAATCCAAACATCCAGGGTCCATCAATTCAGGCCTGTGGTTTTTTTATTAATTAGGATTACCAATTTTTCTTTGTTAATAGATGGCTGATAACCACTTAGCATTCTTTCATTATTATATTTTATTTGGCCAGCAAATCTTGCTTCATCTATTTGAAGTAGTTCTTTTTCATTCCCTACCAATTGTCCTTTCTTCTTAATAGCTTAGAAACAGACTTCCCTGCAAAAATTGACCCGTCTACAACTATTGGCAGACTTTCTGGTCATCTTTGCCACTGATCTTGCCAGAAAATCTAAGATTAAAAAAAAACAGTTCAATAATCACACACAGTATCAATCTACTATTAACCCTGCTACTTGCATCCATGTAATGAAAAAATGGGTTGCTGGTATGAATAGACTGGGTAGTATAGCACATGGAACATTGCATAGTTGGGACCCAGTCATCTTTGCAGTTTTTCTTCACTTCTCTACCCTGCTATCACCCCACCTTGTACATGGCTTCTTACTCTCTTCATTGTTTAAAAGGTTATTATCCCTCAGAAAGATAACAGCTTGATCCTCACTAGAGATTACATCAAAATAAAATAATTTCAAAATCATGGTTACAGGATTCAATATCTTTATAGAAAGCACAAGAGATTTTGTTATTCAAGATCAAAAATTTTGGATCAAAAATTATCTTTTATACACATTTTCAAATCATATGACCACATGTCAACAATGCTAAATTTTTCTTATCTCCAAGTGTTAATTTAAATCAGAAAGAAAACAAAAGATGCATTTTTAAAAAACCTAAAAAGTTTTAAAGTAAATCATTTTAAGTAAACTTTTATGAAAGGCTATATTTAAACTTTTGTTTAAGTAAATGAAAAAAAGATGTATAAATAAAGATAGACAACTGATCAAAGAAATAGATATGGAAACAATAATAAAATATTCATTGGAGTTCACTAACTAATTCAAAATGAAGGAATTAAAATAAATGTATGAAGGAAAAAATCTGATAATTGAAGTAGAAAACATAAATTTCCCTAAATTGATTTAAATTAAATTGATAAAGTATAACTTATAAAAATAGGGTTTTAGTTTTAAAATTATCATTGAAAATGTGAAATAATGGCAATTTTGTAACAACGTGTAAAATTGAGTTTAATATTCTTAATTTTAAATATTGTTGAAAATCGTGACATTTATTTTTAAATATTGATGAAATTAGGTTTTTTATTTTTTAAATATTAATGGAAAGTATGGTAATTAGGATTTATATTTTTTAATACTTGATGAAATATTGTTGAAAATCACAACTTTTATTTTTTTAAAGTAGAAAACATAAATTGACTTTTGATTTCTTTCATAGACTTATAGCAAACGTAAATTGCCTTTTGATTTTTAAATTCATATTTTAGAAATTATAAGCTAGTAAAAGTAATATTATTTATTCTATATGGGCATATAGTGTTGTATGTGCCAGTCTGACTGTGCCAATGTTATATCCGCAAGTATGACTGTGTGGTCAGCAAATAACTATGTTCAATTCCCACGATGTTCTTTTGCAACGAATGCTCTGCTGCGGATGCTCTCCAACGAATGGTCTGCAATGAATGCTCTCCAACGAATGGTCTGCAAACGGATGCTCTCCAACAAATGGTCTGCAACTAATGCTCTGCAACGAATGCTCTCAATATCTCTGCTGCAGTCTCCCCATTTCTGTGGGCTCGTTCAGCTACACCCGTGGACTACATTTCCACTGGGTGCTGGTCACTAACTGCAAGCACTGACACAAGATATCTCTACTGCAGTTGTACTCAAATCACTGCCTACTCAAAAACTGTGTGACTGCTCTCTACTGGAGTTGTCCTCTAATTACTGCCCTGTGTAGTTGTTACCCAGTCTTCTTATCGCATCCTGATAACTGCAACAATTAATACACCATCCAATAAGGTATAGTCTCTTATCCAGAAATATTTGCAATCAGCAAATATCTCTTGGAATAGTCGATCACCATTATGTCAATGCCTTAATTAAATTCCACAGTTATCAGCACATGATCTAAAACAACCTCTCAAATAAATTCTAGTTTTTTCTGGAGTGCACAAAATGTCTGCCATTTTTACAAAACACTACACCTCCCTCCACTCCAGAAAATCCCTTGTTGCTATTCCTTGGTGTTTTGTTTTTTTTTTTATTCCTACTTTCCTGTTATTTCACTGAGAAATGTATGATTTAACTTTGCTGCTGAAACTTTTTCGCCAGTTACGTTCAATGGTGACTGCACAAGCATGTTATTTCCAAACTTTCACTTCCGATATTAACATTACTAACTGGGATTTTCATTTTCACCAGGTTTCTCTGTCTACAGCTAAACTTGATGTAATTAAACCTATTCGCTACTCACAGGTTCCATCCTGATGATTGCATCAATGTTGTATCTGCCAGTCTGACTGTGCCAATGTTATATCTGCAAGTATGACTGTGCATTCAGCAAATAACTATGTTCAATTCCCATGATGTTCTCTTGCAACGAATGCTCTCCAACGAATGGTCTGCAATGAATGCTCTGAATACACTCTGTATTCTCTGCAATGGATGCTCTCCAAACGAATGGTCTGCAATGAATGCTCTGCCACATATGCTCTCCAATAAATGGTCTGCAACTAATGCTCTGCAATGAATGCTTTCAATATCTCTATTGTGGTCTCCCCATCTCTGTGGGCTCTTTTAGCTACACCCATGGACTACATTTCCACTGGGTGCTGGTCATTAACCGCAAGCACTGATATGAGATATCTCTACTGCAGTTGTACTCAAATCACTGCCTACTCAAAAACTGTGTGACTGCTCTCTACTGGAGTTGTCCTCTAATTACTGCCCTGTGTAGTTGTTACCCAGTCTTCTTATCACATCCTGATAACTGCAACAATTAATACACTGTCCAATAAGGTATCATCTCATCCAAAAATATTTGGAATCGGCAAATATCTCTTGGAATAGTCGATCACCATTATGTCAATGCCTTAATTAAATTCCACATATCAGCGCATGATCTAAAACAATCTCTCGAATAAATTCTAGTTTTTTCTGGAGTGCATAAAATGTCTGCCATTTTTACAAAACACTACATATAGTATAATTCTTATTTTACAAGTTATAATCTTTTAAGTATTTGGAAATTGTAAGCTTGGTTTGATCAAACTTCTGCATCCTTTTCCTTCCCCATGTACACCATCATTTTTACGCTGGCCAAACTATCCTCCTCCCTCTCCACAAACCATGGTGCTGTGTGCCATTATTATTTATTAACATTCATATTTTATAAGTTATAACCTTCTGGCATGTAGTATATAATTCATATTTTAGAAGTTATAATCTAAGTAAATGGAAAATGTAAACTTGATTTGATGAATTTTATAAAGAGTAGCAAACCAAGAATTTCTGGTAAAAAAAAACAAAATCCTATTATTACTTGTAAAAATAATATGCATTCTTTCATAGGCTTATATTTTTTTTTAATTTTCTAAACTAAAAAACGTAAATTGCCTTTTGATTTCTTTCATAAGGTTATAGCAATTGTAATGCCTTTTGATTTTTGAAAGATTAATGTAAATTTAGGTTTTTTATTTTTTAAATATTAATAAAAAGTAAGTTAATTAGGACTTTTATGATTTAATACCCGATGCAATATTGTTGAAAATCACGACTTTTATTTTTTAAAAGTAGGAAACGTAAATTACCTTTTGATTTCTTAACTTTAAATATTTGTTGTAAATTATTATGACTTTTATTTTTAAATATTGATGAAAATTAGAATTTTTATTTTTGAATACTCGATAACAATTGCAACATTTGCATTCTGAATTTTTAATTAATGTTGTAATTTTGTAACCACCATTCTTAGAAATTACATGTTGATAATCGATGTCATTTATCCTTGGATGTGTCAGCACGGTTTTTGGGCCATTCTTATAATTCAAAATGGCCATGAGCATGTACTAAATCAGCATCAAAATTTGTTAATTAATAATGTGATTAAACCCTGATAAGGAAATAAAGCCTGGAGATGAAATAAGAAAATATTTACTGGCTTCCTTATCTATTGTATTTGTTACCAAAATTAGAAATCAAGTGTGAAATTCCCAATATGAAAAGGCACAAATGACAGGAGAGGGGAAGAGATTTCTTCAAATACTATTTTAAAAAAATCTTTTTTTAGACAGTTAAGATTAGGAAGAATGCTGCAGCTAGATAGTCAAGAATGTAATTCTAATTTTAGTGCAACCTTTACAAATGAATTATCACATGTAACAACCAATATGCAGTTACCAACAAACCCCCTGTTCCAGATGAGTAATCTGCAAACCAGCCAACAATCTTCATGAGTTTGTATCATCTAATATGTGTCTCATGCTTTATAATTCATCTGATAGGCCATGCTTTAATTTTGGCCAGGGTAAATATGGACTGTACTATAAGGGCGTAAAATAACTCATTGTGTAAAATAGTAAGGGAAAATGAAAGAAAAGAATAAGATAGCATATCATATAAATTAATATGTACTTTATATATTATATTTTGGTATTATTATTCATTCATTAGATAATTTAATGAAAGTAGATTTGATCTATCCCATAAGATGGATTATGTGTTAGAACATTTAAATCAAGTTTTCTTTTATTGATGTGATATTTTCTAAATAAACTTTGAGGGAGAGGGATTTGGTATTTTTGCCATATACCATCTTGTTATGTGTTCCCAGGTCACCTTAGGGTCAAAAGAAGTGTTTACTTATGGGGAAATATGAGTTTCATTAATCTCTTGGTCTAGGTTAAATTAATTTGCTTGATGTGGGCAAATATGAGTTACATTAACCTCTAGATCTAGATTAAATTAATTTGCTTGCTTGTAATCTTCATATCTGGTGTTGTCTTGCTTGGATTGGCATCCTTAGATTGCATTACAAGTCACTGCCTTGGTTTAAAAAGGGTAGATGGCAGTATATTTCTTGGAAATATCCTTTTTGTTTATATATATATATATATATATATTGTACAGGATAGAAAATCCATCTTTTTTTTTTTGAAGCTCTATGGTTTTAAAAAATGTCATTGATATAGTTTTACTTAAGGATTTGTAAATAAGTTGTTACTGTATTGTTAGTAATTGTTTTATTGTTATTTAGTTCATGTTTATTTATTTATTATGATATATGCTTGTTTTGAGATAAATCATTATAATGGCAATATATGTACATAATTATGAATGTATGCATAATGAAATAATCATTAGCAATAGTATTTAAATTGCTAAATAATATAAATATATTGTACCTTTATTTATTTATTTATTTATTTATTTTAAAAATTATAAAACATATAGTAGTAGTATTCTGGTTGTTTAAATATTTATTTGATTTGTGAATTACAACATAAATCTTTTAATATAATATATATGTATTTTTTTTATTGAAATTATTTCTTCTTTTTTTTTTTGTTACTTAAAATTATTTTAAATTGTTAAACAATAGTGTTAAAGATTATTTTTAAATCAGCACATGATTTTTGAAATGCTAGATTCGTCATCATTCTGGCAGGTGAATAGAAAATTAAAAAGAAGACATTATTTTCGTTCATCATTTTCTTCAAATTTCTCTTACAAATTTCTTTAAAAAAATTATTGGATTAAGGATTTATACTAAACACAATGTGATAAGTACAACTTTATCATTTGGGTGTTGGCCCTTTTTCCACTTGCTCATTAATCAACATTGGAAACTTCAGTAAAACATAGGACCTTAAAAGTAAACCGGCGTTCTTCAAAAAGTTAAAAAAAATAGTTATCATAATTGACTGATCCATTCTATTATAACTTCCAAATTACTTAGTGATCCAAAAATAATATTCAGATTCATCGCGTATATAATAGAATATCCAGGAAATAACTGAAATTAATGGTTTTAACAACAGGAAGCAAATCTCTTCATTTACTTGCAATATGTACATATTTACGTCACTTCAAGCCATTTTAGGACGAATAAAAAGTGCAGGAGATAACAAGCTGATTTAAAATAACTGAACATTAATACAGATAGAGGGTAAAAAAATTTATCTTATTTGTTTATATTGTCTTTTTTTTTTTTTGATGTAACATTTAATATCTTTATGAAGGAATATACAATTAAAATATTCAGAAACTAACTTATAAATTTATTTTCAATGGTAAAATTTTAAGAATTATGAAAGATGATTTTAGTATATATGTTTGTTACTTTATTTTAAAGACATTTATAACTTAAACTATGCGAATATATGTGTAATTATAAATATATATAATATTTATTTATTTTTTTTGCTTTTGGCATTCAGGTGTAATAAATGATAAAATTCATTTGTCAATTTAAATTGGAAAGCAATGGTTATATTTCAGTGCATAGAAATTGTATAAATGTATAAATTTATAGAACTATATTTATAAGTAATATCATTGTTTAATAATTATCTTAGTTCTTCAATTATTATTCTAACAATCTACTTGCATTTATTCATATCCATTAAATCTTATAAGTAAAGATATTTAATATTTCATACTTGTGTGCATTTTATATATATATATATATATATTAGTGCCAATATTTTATATGCTAGTCACTATCTTTATTTATATGTAAGTCAGTTGACTTTTAAACTTATTTGTTGGTGCAGACATTACTTATTGTTTATTGAGGTTAAAATTATAATTATAACTTTAGTTCATTATTGTGAAGTTTTTATCTTGGTATTATTAGTTGTAGAATAACCTTAGTATGTCAGGCCTTATTTATTACAGTTAGCATTATTGCTGGATGAAGTGGATAAATTCCCCATCCATATTAGTTATCCATGAGTTGATAGTACTTATATTTCCAGTGATTGTAATCACATATTTCTAGATACCTAGTGTTGTTGTTTTTGGTGACCCTCTCCATATATTTTCCTGGTGCACTGAGACAAAATGTCCTGGCATCTTAGTTTGCCTCAAATGTAGGTGTTATCTTGGAAGCCACCATGCTTATGATATGTTTATGCTAGTTGCAATATATAGTCCTCTTTTTGGATTTATCACTCATGAGATTTATTTTAAATTTTCCACCATATTAGGTGAGGATGCTTGTATTTTAGTATGTAATGTCAAGATAAGTTTGTTTAAAGGATGTGATTCCTTTAGGATGCACTCAATTATGTTAGTGCTTTAAAGTATAAGAATGTCTGTGTTTTGTGCTATTATGATTTGTAATCATTCACAAACCAACTAATAATAGTTTGTAATTGTAAATGTTTGAATTTATAAGCATATGGCACTTAGTATAATCCACACAGGTTATGTATATGCTATGATCATCCAGAACTTTTCCAATGTAGATGTAAATCACTTGTTTATTTTTAAATGTTTATTTAGATGATTTACATTATGTGGACATTGAATTTATAACTTATGTGTGTATAAATGACTTCTAATAAATGGTTCATTCATTGAATCCATTTAATTTTGCTTAATTCCGTCATTTTGTTATTTTCTACTTTAAAGTAGTATTAAAAAAATGTATCAAATAAATACATTTATAACTTAGATTATTAATGCAACAAGATATCTCCAACTTGTTTATTTGTTTTTATATTTATTTAACTTCATACTAGCTTATACAGTTCCTATGTAACTATAAATTGCAAATTATAAGTGTTACTGTTAAACTCTATACTTAATTTACATATAAAAAAAATTAAGTATTTGCAAAGTAAAACTATTATTATGTTTCCCAAAATATATATATATATATATATATATATATATATATATATATATATATATATATATATATATATATATATATATATATATATATATATATATATATATATGTATATGCTATTATAAATCTAAAGATGCAATGTTGAAATAAAGCTATATTATTTATTTTATGTAAAAGAATGATTTTGAGTTTTATTTGAGATTTATTAATTTTCTTTTTCTCTATTTTTTAGTACATCAGTTCTACAAGCTAGCCGATATGAAAGTATAAAATTATTGGTAATTACAAATGAATAAATATATTTTGGATTCAATAAAATTCCTTTTGTTCCGAATTATATTTGGTATATAATTAATTATAAGTTAAATTAACCCTGAGAAATAATTAGCAACATATTCTAGTCAATGCTCTATATTATTAAGATTGTCTTATATAGTTAGCCGTGGTTATAGTATATTTTAGTATATTCATTTTGAGGCAGTTTATTTTATCTTAATATATGTATAACATGCTATTAAATAGGCATTACACTACTTATCTGTATTATATTTATATTGAGTTAAATGGTGGAAGTTATGTTCTTTCTTCTTGCTTGGTACATGCCTTTTATTATAGTTGACAAGTTACTATGAAACCTGATTAATTTATGGGTGCTTCATAGATATATCTTATCCAAATCTTTTCTTTATTTCTAATATAATTTATCCATTATAAATGGTGCAATTTATAGATTGAATTTATAAATCAAATAATTTAAGAGATAACATATTCCATTATAAATGTTGTGTCATCATGAGTCTTAGTCAATTAATGATTGTTGATTACATATAGAGTTTCAAATTGTATTTTTCATTATAAATGCTGCTCAATAATTTAGGCCACATCATTTTTTTTTACTTATGGCTTATATGACATGCTACATTGATTATCCACTATTCATTAATCTTTTTTAATTTATATTGATATATATATTTACTATTACAATTGTCGTCCAATGTTTGGAGCATTATTTTCTTCTCATATGATTACGTATATATATAAATATGTTATGTCATATTTACATTCTATTACAATATATATATATATATATATAGTTTATTATATAAATATGTTATGTCATATTTACATTCTATTACAATATATATATATATATATATAGTTTATTTAGAACCAGACTTCTTGTTTGGGTAATAATAGATTGTAAAAATTTTAAATCTTAAATTAAATTAAATTGTAAGTGAAGAGAAAGAATGTTGTTTGGATAGAGATTTAAATAATGATTGAGTCATTTCATTATATTATTTTCTTAAAGTATACGGTTAATATATATATATATATATATAGTGTAAAACTAATTCTTGTGATGCTATGTGTAATTATTTTTATTTATTTAACTAATTAAATATTCTATTTACCAAAAATTATCCATCTATTATTTTTTCAATATATTTAAGAGAATAATATCAACCAATTTTATTTGAGATGATTGTTCACATACATAAATGACTACTTTATTGTGATATGTATGATTGCTAGTAAAAACAAATTATGACCAGCTATCTAAAGATGGTAATGAGGATATCTCTTGTGAGTTTGATTTCAGGCTTTAGTCTGGTGGGATGAGCTAATGATCATACATGCTTTGTATACATCAACTTGTACCACCACATAGTAAATATGAGTTTCAACACAAAAATGTATATATTATATTTAGTATGTGTACATAATTAACAGTTGCAATAAGTTTAACATACAGACTGATATTAGAAATTTGCTATGATTATGTCATGAGACTGAAAATCTCTCCAACCATAAACCTAACATCTCACTGAAACTTACACATAAGTATCAATCAGAGTGTGTAAAATTCAACAACTTACATGAAACTCAGGTTTAGACAATGATGACTGAGAATAAAATTGTATTCATGCTAGATATAAATAATGATGACTGAAATTGTCCCAATTTAATAGTTCCAATATAGAATCAGTAAAATTCACTGTAATAACCTTACAAATGTCATATATCTTTATGAATATGTAATACTAGAAAATTTAGGAATGAAATATTATGTGAGCAATATTTTGCAAATGATATAGTTGTTTTTTCTAATAAGGCATTAGGGTTTCAAAAATGTTGCAAGTCATCAAATGAAAGTAAGAAAGTAGAACTAAAGATAAATGCTAAAAGATTGAAGTAATACTCAATGGCTTTTCTCAGAAGAATAAAATAAAGATTGATGATTATGAATTAGAAGAAGTCCACAATTACAAATATCTTGATTAGATTATTACAGATGCAAAGATAATGGATAAAATTAATCACAGAATGAAACTTTTATGGTGTCTTTTGCTAGAAATAACTTAATAATAAAAGTAATTATGTCTAGATGTTTGAAAAAAAAGGTTTTATTGATATGTTTGATCATTTCTTAATTATGAATCTGAAACTTACACACTTAACAGAAGAGCCAATATAGAGGACTTCTGACCACTCACTGACATACAGAGAGAGAAATTTTGGGGTAACAAGAAGAGCTAAAAAATGAAATATATGGGTGAGAGAATAACAGGTATTATTGACATCATTAAAAGAATTAAAAAACTGGTCTGGACATATTGTTAGTAAAGATGATAATCTATAAACCACTAAAATATTAAACTGGATCCCAAAAAATTGTAGACAACCTAGAAAGAAAGGCTAGAGATCATTGACTTAAAGAAACCTTCATTTTTCAGTGGATCAGTAATGGATGAAAATAAAATAAATTAGTCAAACTACACTCAAATTTATAACTAATTAATAGCTAGTCATCCTTATCAAATAGTGAGAAATCGGCAATTATCTTGTCACTATACAATACTTTTTCCATAATTAAAAATCCCTTATAATCTAGGAGATAAGACATTAATCCTCCCCTATATATCAACATGTAATACATAATATTCAAATTTAAAATGTGGAATTTTAGTCAAAAAGAATATTTTTAAAGTGCACTTATATATATATATCTGTCTGTATATAAATACTACACCAGATATTGAATTCCATGAAATTAAGGACTATACATATGATTACTATTTGTAATGTCCAGATACACACACTAACATATGGATTACATGTATGTTTAAATGCATGCTTAAATATATGCTTCAAAATTGATTAATCAAATTGCACAATCGAGAAAACAAGTAAAATAACAATTAGTCATTTTTATCAATGCAAAGAATGAAGCCAACAACTACCTCATTTCTATACAGTACATTTTTTCTTTTTAAATTTAAATTGCAATAGAGAATGTGGTAATTTTCTCATCCCTGGTGTTCGCCGTGAGATGGCATTGGTGCTAATCAAAACCATATACATGTAATGATTCCGGGCCAGACCTGTGTGATTGATTTGATATAAAAAGATCTGATTTATTAGATTTGTAATAAAATATTCTACTAACTAATACTATTATATGATGTTAGTCTTTCATTTTTGTAAATATTTATTAATCTTATATTGTTTTTTAGTTTGTGTGTGTGTCTTTAAAGTTACAATGTTTTTCTAATTTTTTTTGGGACTTTATGTGTGTCTTTTTAAAGTTACGGTATTTTTTTCAAGAGTAAATAAATCATTTTATTAAAAAGTAGTATGTAATAAGTAAATGTTTATTAACCCTTTAACTGTCCAATTGTTCATTCGCTGCAGGTGGTATCACTCAAAGCTTTTAATTAGCCGATGCACAAAATAATGTATCAATTTTTCAAAAGTTATTGACCGTTTTTTTAAATATATTCACTTTAGTTTCGTTTTTAAAAAGTATATTAGTAATTTCTCACATTATAAAAATAAACGAAAGTTTGTTCAAAAATAAATTTTGATTTTTAATTTTAAAAATATTTGTTACGGTTGACATGAAAAGAAACGGCAATCATAATTTCACGTTATGATTTTTTTTTCCCGACTTTGCAATAAATAAATAATTCTTGCTAAAATCGTAACTATTTTTGTAAAATAATATTTATTTTTGACATATTATATGAAAATAATTTGTATTTTATTTGTATTTCATCAAAAAATATTTTTAAAATGCTCTAAAACATTCGTTTATCATTTTCAAAATAAAACAAAAGCGTTAAGTAAATTTTTAATTTTTGGCAGCCATATAAAAATTTTAACAAGCCAATAAGATTCAAGAAAAGATGATGAGAAGGTGGAGCTTTTCCATTTTCTTTTGTTTACAAAATTTCAACAGCCAATAAGATTCAAGAAAAGATGTGAAAAGGCAGTGCTTAGTTTTTGTTTGACATAAATCATCAATTAATTGATTTTTTACTTGTAAAATAATTCAATAGATGGCAGTATATTATAAAACTTTTTGCGTTCTAAAAAATGACGTTAAAACCGTAAACGTAGTCCAAAAACTAAGCAATTTACAGCGATGTCAAATTTACTCGATTAAAACGAATATGTATCAAAAAGTGCCTCGATTAAGAACGAGTCAAACAGTTAAAAGGTTAATCTTATATTGTTTTTGAGTTTGTGTGTGTATCTTTAAAGTTACAGTGTTTTTCTAATTTTTTTTTTACTTTATGTGTGTCTTTTTAAAGTTACGGTATTTTTTGTCAAGAGTAAATCAATAATTTTATTAAAAAGCAGTACATAATCTAAATCTATAAAAAGTAATGTAATTTAGACAATATTTACTATTATGATTTTGTGTGTGTTTTAATGATACACATTCATCACTACAAATGGAAAATAATTCACGGCAACAACTCAAAAGGAAAATAAACCCTCCCAAATATTTAATTAAAGGATTCTATGTTAAGTTCGAAGACTAACAAATAATCTTCGAACTTGGGGGAAGTATTGTTATGTAAGTGTATAATTAAAATACACACAAAATAATAATAGTAAATGTTGTAAATGGGGATTTAATATTGAATTGTATGTACATGTATCAATTGTCGCATATACATATGCAAGTCATATATATATATATATATATATATATATATATATATATATATATATATATATACGTGAAGATAAAAAAAAATACTTTGTTAATTTAAAATCATCTTAGACTTTAATAGCTGTGTTATTTTGTAAAACAGCAAAAAAAAAAAACAAATCCTTTAAGATAGGAAGGTTAATTAACGAAGGAACTTTGCAGATCAACAAGATGAATAATTAATTAAAAAAGTAATCAGGCTGCAAAAGGGGTAATCAATCAAAGTAAAATGTAAGTCTAAATCTGCTTCTGCAAGTAAACTGGGAGGGATTAATCTGACCAGGATGGACAGATGGACAAGATTTGACCAATCAAATCCAGAAATATTCAGAACTGGTGAAATGAGTGCAAGTGTAAAGCATCGGCAAACTGGGAGTTCTGCCTGATGCAGATGAACTGTGAAAGGTGCTGAACATCGCTTATTTAGCATGGTAGCGGACTACTGGCCTCCGAACGTCCAAGAGTCAGCATAATAGGGACAGTGGCCATCTTACTTGTTCTTGAACAAATTTTCGTGAGAACATTATTTGTCATGTGATTGTCAAATAAATGCTGCCCTTTCAAATAACTTTTTGAGGGTTACACATTCCTCATGGAAGCTTCAGGTCATTATTAATAAACTTACAACACTAAAGTAAGTTACATCACATTAAAAAAAAATATGTCTAATCAAATTTAAAAAACTATGACTGGCTCAAATACACACACTTTCACATGAAACTACAGAGATAATAGATATTCGAAGATTATGATAAAATGAATAACAAAATCAACTATGGCAGCCAATAAAGGCATTTCTCTTTGCTTTTAGCATAGAAAAAAGACATAACCAGCAGCCGTCATTGGGAACTCTTTCTGTGTTTTATCATAGAAAGAAGTCTCTTTGTGTTGGCTTCTGTCGCCACCCAACATAATGTGAGGACTCTTTTTCTGTGTTTATAGTGTAGAAAATTTTCTCTTTTGTTGGGTGAATGCCCATGAAATGGTATATTTCTAGGAATTGACCTAGAAATAGTGACATCTCAAGGCAAACACCAGGGATGAGAAAACAACCCAGAATATTTATTAAAAAAACATTGTGGCATTCCAAGTCCATTTCAAACCAGATTTGTTTATTTGACAATTAACATACTATGCTGAAATAACTTTTAATTTTATCCATAACAAAGCTTTTTTAAAATTTTCTATATAGCTTCAAACGATTATTGAAATTAAAAATTCCATGAGCGAGCCATTTTACACTTTACCAATATAACTTTCAAACATTCGCCATTAAATTTTGGTCTATAAATGGAAACACATTTTTTAATAAATAAGTTTAAAATTTGCACACTTTTTATTATGTTAGCTTTAGTCTATTATTTTAATTTTTTTTTACTATTTATAAATCCATATAATTTTGTGGCATTTATTGTAATCATCCAGTCATCTTAAATTAATGAATAATTTTTCGCAATATTATTAAAAAATTTAAATAATGATGAAATAATGTGTTCATTAAATTCTAATTCATTCTGCAAAGTTTTTCCGCCATATAAATACCCCCCTTTAAAATTCAGCATCAGTTTAATAATAAGCATAACATTTTTGTGTATTTTTAAACTTCCAAATACTTTCATAATTGTAGCAACTGATAGAAACACACTTAAATGTATAATCTGTTTAACACTTCGTATACTTATGTAAACAAACAAAATTACATAATTTAGTTAGCACTTTACACAATATAAATATACCTAATACTCTTTTTACATGAATTTTTTTTTAAACAGGATTTTGAAATAACACATAGAGTTTAAAAATATATACATTTTTCTGTAAAAAAAAAATGATATTTTGGGATTAGAACTACTGTGATATATTCATAATTGGAATGAAGAAACGAGTGTTATTGTCTGGAATGTTTAAAAAAAGTCATCTTCCATTCTCAAAGTAATTCTTAGATTGGCTTAAGTTATTATTAAACATTTTTTCTTAATTCTAAATAATTTCATGTAAGTAATACAAAACAATTTATTTGCCTTTTTAGAAGATTGTAAATGTGTTTAATTTGGTGTTTATTTACAGATTTGTTTCTGAGGTCGAGTTCATCACGATTACATCACAAAACTAAAATATATATATGTCGGTTATTATCACTTAATTTTTTAAAAAAATGTTTCATCTTTTTATCTCTCATTATTTTAAAAATAAAAATCCCTTTTTCTGCAATATTCCTGCAAATGAAGAAACTTGTATGTCTACATGGTAATGTTTTTGTCATTTTGTTTTGAAAGGGAAGAACGTTTTTGGTATTGATGCTTTATTTGCATTTCATTTTGACATTTGGTTTTAAAAAAAAAAATCCCAGTTGGTATTGATGTTAAAAAAATGTAATTTTGTTTAAATTTAATTGATTAATTTGTTTAAATTTATATTTATTAATTTTGCCAAAGATCAATTAATAGTAATTTATACATTGCAAGTTTTAGTGATAACCATGGTATTCCAATTATGTGCAAACATATGCACTTATTGTCAGAGAGTGGCAGTGAATAAAATTTTGGGTACTTTTCTGTTTTACAGACAAGCAAGATGTTATCCATATTTTTAATAAATGTACAGTTTTAGGAGCCTACAATTTCTCTTTTTAAATGTGTTAGTTGCAAAATTTAAAAATCATTAATAAATTAAATTAAATAAAAGTAATAAATTACCTTAATAAACTTTATTTTATTTTATTTTTTATTTATAACATGGAAGTGACGATACACTTTGAACTTTAAAGTTTTTGTTGGCTTGTGTAAATAACCAATAAATGGTTCGTTGTAAATGTTATCACTTTCAAGTTTTATTTTTCAAATGAAATTTATGTTCCTATAACTCACTTTTTATTTATATTTAATGTGTGTGAACTGAAATTTGATAGCACACAAAAAATATAACATTGTAACAAAATTTTTCATATAATTTATTTAATTATTTTTATTGATTTCTTAGGTGTGGAACCAATCTTCTTATTTTCCATATATATAATGTATTTTTTATATGAATTTATTTTACATGTAATTTTTAGGAACTATTCCACCATGTAAAAGATAATTAGATGTACAATATTTTATGTCAAACTTCCAAAAATGACTGACAATTTCAATTGTCCAATAATTTTTTTCAGAATTGGAACATACATAATATATATAAGTACTCTATTATAATACAATTAAACCTATAAAAGTTTATATATATATATTAAAAACGTATAGTCTGAATGTGTCAACCAAATTATTACTCTATTTTAAATATCAATTCATTAAACCGTTGGAAAAACATTTTTTATGCTAATGTTTATATATTAAATACCAACATTCATTTTTATTTTTTTAATGCATGTGATCTTTTTATTCAAAATCATTTTTTATTAAATTAATTTGCTTGTAGAACATGTGACCATAAGGTAATACTTTGTGTATATACCAAGATATTATAATACTCCATGTATTTCATAGAAATTTTTATTTGCTGCAATTAATTGCAATTTATAATTTTATATATTCCTTTCAGGATTTTTATCCTTTTTACTAAAACAAAAATCTAATTAATGAATAATATTTCTGTAGTGTAATTTTCCTATACCACTCTCACACAAGGTAGGAACTGGTTTGAAGGAATGTAATGATAAACATATCACCAAAAACATGTAAAAAGATCTTTTGTCATATGTTATGATTACATTCCTCCACAAGGTATTAAAAACAAATAGAAACCAGTCCATACTTTGTGCAAGAGTAGTGTATTGAAAATTATTCTGCAGAAATATTATTTATTATTGGATAATATCTAATCTAATGAATGACTAATAAAAATTATTAAAAATCTAACTAAGTTTGATGATTAAATTAATAATATTAAATTCTTTCATGATTCAGTAGTACAGGGAATTGTTTTTTAAGCAAGATTGATATTTTAAATTATATTTCTTCTTTATTAATGTTTTTCCAAAATTACCTATTCTCTATAAAATCTATTTTTAAATTGGAGCTAATTTTTAAGCTCATTATTAGCAAGAAATTTATTTAATATTGTTTTGTTTTACAATTAATTTCATTTTAGACATACGTAAAGGTCAAAATGATGTCATAGCTGTCATAGACAAAGCCAAAAATTTCTTAAGTGTTTAATGCAAAAGATAAAACATCTTTAATAACATAAATAATTTTAAACATGAATGTATAAAGAGGGTATGTGAGATTTTGCTATATTTCTGCACATTTTAATATAGCATTGAATGTGGCACCAAATACTAAAATATGGATTCTTAAAAAGATAACATCCAACAAAAAGGGAAATGTGTGCAGACAGTCTTACATAAGGAAATCTGTTTATTAAAGAAGAAAATACATGAATATAAAATATTGCATAAAAAAGTACAGAATATTTAATGAGCCAAATAATGTACACACACACACACATATATATATATATTGTAATAGTCAGAATCGTCTATCTCGCTAACACACTGCAGAATTCAAACCCCAAACATGAAACTGAACATTCTAGGAGGGGTTGCCTTCTAGATATACTAAGTTCGAATCTAAAGTCCAAATTTCACAGCGCCACCTACGTGATAACGCATCTGATGCTACTACTAGTATAACCTTTTACTGGTGCCTGGTGGTCAGGGAGAAACAAAAAGACTCTATACTAAGATAAGTTTGGGTTGCTAATTAATGTCTATGGATGTACAAAAGAAATGTAGTAAATAGATATATAGACCGAGACAGTGATAGGAATCAATAAAATAAAATACCAAATTTAGTTTTAAATGATTTCAAAGATTTATTGATATAGAAATATATATATATAACGCCACTGTCTGCTTATATGAGACAGGGACGCTTATTAAATAAATGTTGGCATTACATTACATTAAATTACAAAAGGTTTTAAAGAAAATATATTCTATCCCTCAGACTAATATACTATTATGATAATGTGCTTACAAGAGATGGGAACATGTGTGAGGTGCTTTGAGTAATTATAAAAGTTTAATAAAATATTTAAAAATTAAGTGTTATAGAATATTTATTGATTTCAAGAATAGCACAGACAAAAGCTTACTAAGCAATAAAGTGGAAATGTGATCAAGGCATTTATTTTATAATTATAATTAGAGCAGATGGGAGGTCAGTATTGCTAATAATGAATTTATTAAAGGATGGAGGTTGTGATACATTTAAGTCAGGATGCTTTGTAAAATAAATATATAAATAAAACAATAGTGAATATTAGAAATGACTACGGCAGGCATCTCACCACTGACCACGACTGTGTTTAATTCCCAGGTGTGACATTTGAGTACACACTCTGCCTGGGAACTGCAGGAAGCGAAAAAGGGAATGGACTTGGCCGTTTAAAATCCTTGGAAAGCAAAACAAAGCGGTCTCAACAACCAATTCATTTACCAGCAATACTAGACTAATGTATATAAAATATACAAAATGGATTTGCTTAGATTGAGAAAAATGCCCAATCAAATTCCCAGAAATTCATTTAAAAGGGTCCGCACATTCTCGACGTCAATTACGAAACTTTGAAATTAAACAAAATATTTTAAACTAGGAAAATGCATGCTTGCGGGTTTGAAAAGAAAGTAGAGATTTATTTACGCAATCATGCATTTGTGGCACATTTTAATCATTGACCTCACACATACTCTCATATTAGGTTAAAATCAATAAAATGTAGATTTTAAACTATTTGATTATATATATTAAAGAAGATTAGAATAGCCCTCGAACGAGTAATTTGTGAGATAATAAAATTGGGAATTATTTATAGATTTAAAATATGCCTTAATATCGGCATCTTACTTTCAACAAAGGGAATAATTTACTCGTTCAAAGACTATTCTGACACATTATCATAATAAAATAAAAGAAAGCTTAATAAATAGAAAATATTAACTGAAGGATAGAGAGCAAAACTGTTGATTATATTTGAACACGTTAAAGAAGTACATAATAAGTCAAGTGAAATAAAAGAAAAACAAATTAAAATAGCTATAGCATGTTAGTTAGGAATCACAAGAGCTCTTGGGTTAATTTGGAGTTACCTCTGGAGAAGCATTTGCAGGTAGATTGATGGTCAGCACGTTTTATACAATTCAGCAGCAAAATCTGGAATTGTTCATATTTTTGGCAGCAGCAGTTTTAGGATTCCTCATGTGATAGCTTTCGATGGTCTAGAGCAGCAGCTGGCCATTCCTAAAGGGAAATAGCCATCTTGCCATTCTACTCAGTCATGTCACAGTTAGAAATAGGTGTGGTAAACATGGTCAATTAATTTGGAGATGAAAACTTGGCTTCAAATTTAAGTTTGCAGGCACGTAGCTAAAATCTCAGGAAAATATATTTTGAAGAATATTTTACTAGGATATTTTCACTAGACACTTTTCATTAGCAAATCACTAGAATCATTTCATTAGCAAATAAAACTAGAATAATTTCGGGTAGAAACATTTCATCAGCAAATGACTAGAATCATTTCATTAGAAAATAACTAGAATGGAGAACAAAAGAAAACCCTTTCTTTTATAGTGGATTTGAACAATAGAACTGCCCTGGAGTGTTACAAAAATATATCAGACTTATCAGCTGTAATTAAACCTATCCGAATGTCTAAAGGAATTCAACAAAATTTTAATTAATTTCTATTGTTAATTTCCTTGTAGACATTCGAATTTCAAACTAGATTTAATTAAAATAACTTTTATTAATTAAAAGAAAACCTTAAGTGGACATCTGCTGTATATTTTAGATAAGCTTTTATAACATTAAATAATTAAATTCAAAAGAAAATGATTTTAATTTTTAAATTGCAATATTTGAATCTGTTTTCTAAATGAATATGAATTTTATTTTAAATCAAAAATATATTACGACTGTAATATACTTTTGTAAACAGATTCAAACAAATAATTTTAACTAACAATTAATAATTTTGACATAAGTTTTAAAATGCTAATCATAGTGTGTGCGCAATTACAACTTATATAACCTACTTTTTAAATAAATCTAAATTATGTGAACATATACATAATTCATAATATTTTATTTATTTGGGCATGAGTTATACTTATATAATACGAGCGTTGTACTCATGGTTTAAAATTGGGTGGGATTTTCAGTATATAAGCGCATTGCAGACACACTACGATAGATTGGGGTTCAAACTAAGGTATGACGGTAGGAAATAGGTGAGAAAAGGTGAAATGAAGATCTGCAAAGCAGATCCTACTGTTTCAATATATATATATCGGGTGGAGTTGTAGATCGCTTGGGAACAACATCTAGGAAAAAAAATTTTACTCTTTAATAAAATAGCAACTTGTGAAAGCAAAATTGTAAGACTTACTTTTATTCAGACAAAATATGATACAATTATTTATTATTAATTCGATCTACACCAATGCAATTTAAGTATTGCTCCACACTGGCCCCCCTTAGGCAGAGAAGCATAATACCCAGAGTGTACCTGTGTGGAGCCAGAGCCACATAAAAAATACATAACTGTGGCTACTTTTCAAGGACACAAATCTTCTTGGCTACAAAATTCAACACCTATCATTCAAAGCACTTTTTTGTTTTGGAGAAACCCCAGGCACCAGTTAACTACAGTAGTTAACATGCTCTGAATAACAGTAAACTAATTCAGTGCCCAAGAAATCCCAACTAGCTCAATCAAAAGAATAATATAATATATTACTGCTTTAATTAGTGGTAAAAGAATTGACTGACAAAATATTAAGTTTTAAAGACATTTTATTTTAACTAATACTTATTATTATAATTTTTTAAACTACTTTTATAAATTCTCAATTTGTCTAACAATGATATTTTTATATAATAACCATACACACATTCTCAATACATACAATAGAATAGACTATAACATAAGGCATTGAATAAAGATATGGCATTTTAAAACACTGAAAATATTATAACATAAGGCATTAAATAATGACACAGCATTTTAAAACATTCACATCAATAGTTCATTTTATGCATGCTATAGAGTTCATTTGCTTTACTGACTTTGAAGGCTTTAAAGATTGCAATGGCTATGTTAATATCAAAAATTGAATAAGAAAATGTTATTTAGTACCTATAGGATTTTGAACATTGACTTCTTGCTGTTTGCTGCTTCATGTGAGTTTTTACCAACCGATTGTATTTTATGCTTTTGTGGAGGTTCCTACGATTGCTATTTCATGATACTCTTATTCAAGACAGTTAGATATCTCTGGCAGCTTTAAATTATTAGGCAGCCATTACTTCTGTCAGGCATGTTGCTGATGTTCCATCGGACTGAGGCTGAAATCTGGCCATATGCTTCCGATGACTGCTAACACTGCATTGTCATGAAAAAACAATGACTCTAGATACATGACAAGACTGACTGAAGACTGATTGTAAAACTCATTAAAATGTGAAAACTGACTATTTATATGATGACCCATTGTCATTTTTTAATTAGTTTCTATACCTGTCAACTATATCCATTGTTGAAAATTTATCCACTGCTTTCGATTAAATGTGATAAGATTTTAATTAATAAATTGTTTATGAATTCTTTAATTAGTAGCCATTGCTAATTCTATTTTTATGTAGCTTCTGAGTATTTGCAATATTTGAGGGAATTTCTTTTAACGTATACACTTTCATGTATTTTTTAATATTTAAATTTCATATTCCATTTTATTAACATGCATACATTTTATGATTCCTTTATGTTTACAATCTCACTATTTACAAGCATATATAATTTATTTCTTTTAAATAATGAGAAGAGACTTTTTTTCTTTAATTTAAATGAAAAGAGATATTTTTAATTTTATGTAAAAGATTTAATTTTAAACTTCTATAGTTTTACCTTTTAATTACTTGAAATTCAACTACTCGTAGCTTTTCTAAGTTACATTTTCTACCCCCTTCTAATTAATTAATTGTAATTTTTACTGATAAATGACATTTATATGAATAACTCTTTAAACTTTTTAGATTTTTCTTTTTTTTTCTCATGAGATACTTTAATTCAATTATTCACAAACAGCTTAGTGATTCTATTATTTACTAATCAATTCTTAAAACTTTTGCATTGTTTATGAAAAATTTTTATTTTTGAATAATTGTACATTTTTTATTTATCTTAAAATTTGCAGACAGTAATTTTAATATAGCGCTGCTCATTAGTGGTATAATATATAACATTTAAATTAAGACTCACAAAGCAAAACAAATATTTTAAAATACTCTAACTCAGAATATGCCAATATAAGAAGGTATTTATTCTTGTGCCTCATTTATTAATATAGAGGCTTAAATAAAACACTTTCTTTAAAAAGAATACATATTTAAATCTATCATTCAATGCATCTAAATATGTTTGAAATTAAATTTTTTACAATAGTTGGAAGAACTAAGGGTGTCTCAATTTAAACATTACCAACGATTCAAACAAATAAAAACATATAATAGAATACCTCCAGCTTATATATATATATATATATATATATATATATATATATATATATATATATATATATATATATATATATATATATATATATAATAAGCATGTTAATAGCTCTAAACAACCTTTTCTGATAAATGCTCTTTATATTATATTTGTAGTACAAGCTTATTAAGTCAAATCACATGATGTATGACTTGATGTTCATATATATATCATCTTATACTATATATATATATATATATATATATATATATATATAGTACCCACTGAAGTTTAAGATGAGTTCAGTATGTGGATAAAACATCAGTCTTTTTTTTTCTTGTTTGATTTTGATTATGGATATCTTAACCTATGAAGCATAGAACTGTGTTGCTATGACAATGATAATATTGATATAAAAAATTTGTTTATTATTTATTGCATTGTATAAGATTGTGAATTGACTTTATTCATTTTAAAATGGATATTTGAATAATAAAGCATATAGTTTGGATAAAATTATTACTCTTTTGTTATTATATGTATTTTCATTACTGCATTCACAATAATAAATTACAAACAATATAATTAAATGTTTAATGTCTCTAGTATATTTGTTGTTTTATTAATATATTATAATTGAAAGGTATTTGTAAAAAAGTTTATTTCCAATGTAATATAAAAGAATGCAGTTTTAACCTTTTTAGTTGCACTTAATTTTATTGGCCAAGTGAGGTAAAACTCTAAACTTTTGATTTGTTAATTTCAGAATCAGCAGTAAAATATATATTCATCTTTTAATATTATATTAATTTTAGTTTTATTTGTAAAAAGTATATTAATAATTTGTCAGGTTATGAAAGTGAATGAAAGTTTTTTCAAAAATAAATTTTTATTTATAATTATAAAAATATTCAATAGCGGTGAATCGGAAAAAAAAAACACATTCCTAACAAATTAAAAAGTGTTGCCAATGTCACTGATTTCTGTCTCAATTTTACGTTGTGTAAAAATAAATAATTTTTGCTAAAATCTTAACTATTTTTCTAAAATAATTTTATTTTTAGCATATTTTATCAAAATAATTTATAATATGTCAAAAAATACTTTTAAAATGGTCTAAAACATTCGTTTATCATTTTCAAAATAAAACAAAGAATTTGGAGCAGTAAAAGTTATTGACAAGTGATCTTTTTTGTCCAAAAGGTTCAAAAACCAATCAGCATCAAGCAAGAACTGCCTTCTTCCATTGTTAAAACTAAAATTTGAATATTATTGATTTTTTACTTGTAAAATAATTCAAGAGAGGGATCTTTAGCAACAAGAGAATATACATGTAAATGGAAAAATATGGGTGATTTAGTCTGTAAATTGTGTAAGGAAGGAATAGAAAATATTAGGCATCTGTTAATTGAATGCAAATTCTTGAAAAAAGAAATGGTACAAATAATGGAGTTATGGAAGAATAAATATGAAAAAAGTGATTATACAGAAAGTGGATTGTTGGTTTTTTTGCTGGGTTTGGGAAAAGATAAGGGGGATTTAGATATAAAGGTTATAGAGTTGACAAAGATTATGTTGTAGAAATATGATGGAGCAGAATATGGGAAAATTTAGAGTGGGGAATGGAAAGTAAAGTGGCTAACAGGTTTCTCTGGGAATAGTTGCTGAGATTCCTGACTTTGTTTGAGGAGAAGCCATAGTACATCACATCACATCACATAAGTTTTAAAATAACCATAAATTCTTTACTGTAGCATTAAAAATGATGGAATTTGAGTGACTTGCAGCCATGATCATTTTTAACTGGACAAGAAAGTTAATGGGTTAATTGTCTAGTGTATGTTAGAATAAAAGAATAGTATTTGTATTATGAAACATCAATGTTTGTCATATGTAATAATTCTAAAATATTTTATTTTATTTATTTTTATATAATAAATTTTTTATTTGAGAGATGCTGGTTAAATTGGCTAAAAAGTTAAAAAGAGGTATTGCTATAATTACTCTGATGTCAATAGCAAAAGTTATAAATAAAGCTCTCTTGTTTTAGTTTGAACAGAAGCACATCTAAATTTCTTTATATGGTTTTTTATTTATTTATTCAAAAATCATATAGTTAACTAAGTAAAAAGCAACAGTATTCACTCAAAAAGTGTGTAGTGTGTTTAATATTTGTGAAGAGTGACAATTTATTATAAAAACAAAAAGTAATCAAAAATGAATCATTGCATTATAAACCATCAGAATGTCTTTTTGTTTTAAAAATGGATATTACCTACTTTTTAATAGTGAAATCTAAATGTTAATAACAAAAATGTAATGAAGATTATAGATCTACTAATATAATTTTATGAGCCTGATAAATACTTTTTACACCAAATAAAAATTAGTTTAATTTTGATAGCATTATCATAGATTATCTGATTACTTATAATGTTTTGTGAATTGATTATTTGCTAAATGAAAGGATATCTACATTGCATTCTTATGGATATAAATAAGTGTTTGCAGACTTATAACATTATATAGATTAAATATTTTCTAAATGAAAAAATAATTTAGATGTTTGAAAAATGTTGGAATTAACAAAATGTGCTTCATATCATATTGCTTTTTGTAATATTTCTACTTTCTCTGGAATAACAAAACATCATTGGATAGCAATATAAAAAATGAACACTACAACTATGGTACTAATTTAAAAGGGCTATATTTAAAGATTATTACTCAGGTTATTTACTTATATTTATCATTATTATTGTTATATATATATATATATATTTCTTTTCATTTAATATAAATAATGGCATAATTTTAGGTTAAGTAGCCATCTATTTATATACTTAAATATAAGAGAGCTATGTTTCCCTAAGTTTGAATTTATATTTTACAGAATAGTAATTTTTGTTTTAATTTAGAATATTCATTTTTTATTTATGTTAACAAATGAGTAGATTCATTTTGTGTGCATGTATGTATTGATTAACTATATTTTTATATGAAGTATAGAAATAAGATATATTTTGAATTCTCTTATATTTCAGAAAGTATAAACATTCTACATTTATTTTGTGTGTTAAATAAACATATGTGTTTATATTTAGTATTTAATAAGTGGGGATTGATGTGCAATCACCTATTCAAACATGAAATTAATGTCAATTGAAAACCTACTGCTTAAAGCATAATCAGATTATATGCACATCATTTAAATGTTTGTTTATCATATACATATAAATCCACTAAAATAAAACTACAAAATTTTTAAAAATGCCTATATAAAATTGAAGATTAATATTTTTTGCTATAGCCAGCTTTGGTGTGTTCCGCCATCTTATTCTAGTGGATTTTTTTTATTATACTTATATTATTTGATTGTTAATAAATTTTGAATTAATTTAAAACAAATAAACTTGCTTGGTGGTCATTCAATTTTATAATGCAAATTTATTGGTTAATCATATTTGGATGAGTGATATTCACTAATTGATTATACCACATGATTTATTAGGGGCATTTACAAAAATAATTAAGAAATCAAAACTACAAGATAGGTAAGAAAGTGTAACTACATATCTTCTTTTTATTGAATTTAATGCTTATTAACTGACCAGATATAGATTTAATACAGCAATAAATTTACTGATTTGACATTCTTAAATATTTAATAAGCTTATTGTAATTATTTTGTTAATAACAAGTAATAGACATACTAAAATAGAAATCACATTTAAATTGATTTGATTATTGATAAAGATACAAATATGATTATTAAAAATGAGTGAAGGTAATTGCAATAAAATGTTTGCATATTTTATTTTAAGTCATTATTAATTAAAAAAGATATTGTATTGTCAGATTGTAATCTTATTCAGTTATAGAGCTAGTAATAGGAATATATTTTATTATGTTACACATTAGAGTGATTAGCTTTAATTATAATTAAGGTTCATTAATGTGAATTGTAAATTCAGTTTAAATATTAAATTTTAATATTTGATTATAATAAATCTTACAATCTTTCATATGCTTTGACAGTTATAGACTAAAGTTTTAATAATTTAGCTTTAATAAACTGAAGAGTAATTGGATGTGATTTGTCAATTGTTGGAATAAGCATCAAATAAAAATCTATCATTTTATTTTATATATTATGATTGTATATTGAAAAGTTTAAGGTTATACAATAGGATGATTTGATTTATAATATATTAAGTTGGTGAAAATAAAAAGACACATTAGGTTAATTGGTTTTGTATTATTATTATTAAGTATTTAATCTTATTATAATTGACTTAGTTAATAAAAGTATATTGATATTAGTGGAATAACAAAGTTGAGTTATCAGTACTTTTATTTTATTTAGTTGTAATTAGAAATCAATTATTGAGTTATATATTTTATTAGATATCAATGATATTGTAAACTTGTAGGGCATATTAAAATTATTATTTCATCTATTCATGAATTATTTTATTTAAATAGAAACAGAAATAATGTTTGACTTTTGGTACAAACAGTGTGTTGATTCATGTAGAAATTAAAGTATATCTGTGTAATTCTTAGTCATTGTTTTCATAAGATAGTGATATTTAGTTTTATTGTTTTATCTTTAATATATTGCAAAATAATGCTTACATTTTAGGATAGCTTGAAGTAATGTTTTATTTGTATTCTATTCATTCTAAATGTCTATGAGGTTACAACAAAGATTATTATCATTGTTTTATAGACTTAAGTGTTAGATTATTCATTGATTAATATTCTCTTCAGCTTAGTTTATTATTTTCATTCTGTCACAAATGATGCTACAATTCACAGGCATTAATAAATTATGATTGTTCTTCTTTGGTTCATATTTTTATCCTGTTACAAATGGTGATTCATAATTAGACTATGACTCAGGGAATGGTGTGACCCATAATTTATTCTATTATAAATAGCATTCAACTTCAGAATGTATTTTTGTTTAGTTGTAAATGGTGACCAACAATATGGCTATATTTTCACTCAAATTATATTAAACTTTTTATTTTCCATGGGTTATTATTGTTATTCAGTTACAAATGATTCCCAAATCTGTGAGGCTCTAAAAGAAGAGCATATTCTCATTTTTATTCTGTTATTAATGGTGCTGCAATTCATTGGCATTAGCAAACCAGGAACATTCTTTCATGCCCACATATTTGATCTGTTACTATATATATATATATGTGTGTGTGTGTGTGTGCACGCGCGTGCGTGTGTGTAACATTTGAGATTAAAACTTTTAGTACCATACAATAAACATTTTAAAATACTCTCTAACTTAGCATAAGTCAATACTTAACAAGAATGGAGCAGCCTGTGTATTCTTGTGTCTCATTTATTAATATAGAGGCTTAACTAAAACACTATTACATATTTTCATTTGTTTGTTCATTGGCAATATTTAAATTTTGAAAACTCTCAGGCTAGCCAACTATTATAAGAAACACAATTTGAAACATATTTATATACATTTCATGATTAAAATATTTATTCTCTCTAACCAAAATGTTTTACTAAAGTCTCTATATTGATGAGGCACAAAAATAAATGACTGCTTTATTCATGTTAAATATTGATTTATGTTAAAGTTAGAGATTATTTTAAAACATTTTTGTATGATGTTATAAGTCTTAATTTTGAATGATTAACTGTTAAATACTATTCAGGAAAGTGTCCACTGCAGTAAGCTGACTATAGCTATCATTGATTATTTTTTATATTGGTATATTGAACATTGTAGAGTTTATTCCAAAATATTTTATTTTATATACATGTAAACATTCCCATTGATTAATAGTGTATAATATATTCCAATTAATACTCAGACTACTGTTTTATTAAGTAAATGAAATATTCTCCATCCAAAACACAAGACAAACTGTTTTAGAGAAAGGAACAAACTGTTGTATCTCTTTATCTCAATTGCTTTTATAGAAGCTTATCTAAACACTCTGAAAAGAAAGCATGAATATTTTTAGTTCAATCATATTACTTTTAAAGCTATATTTTAAATTGATTTATATTATTTTAGCAGACATCATGAAAATATTTCAATTTACACATTGTCAATACTGACTCACATAATGAAATATGTAAAATAAATATTCCTAGTGATTAATATTATGCAATACATTGAGGTTAATAATCAAACTCCTGGTTTATTAAGTAAATGAAGTACTCTCAATATATGATTGTGATATACATGCACCGAAAGTATACTCGATTGATGATCTAGACCAATTGATGAGTGATGGTTCAGCATGAAATACTTATATTGGAGATCATTTATATTTTTCACTTGTAAGTGGTAATATGTATCAATTGTCTAAGATGGAGTGAATGACTGAAGGGAGCTTGAATGTCTGGGTTCAAATCCCCTCTAATTACATCTAACTTGATAATATATACTAAACTTGTGTTTAAATGTTAAATTCATTTAATATATTTAAAATCTGTTTTGCTATTTTATATTGTATTATGTTGCAAAATAAATGCATATATAAAAGAAAAGTTTTAGCACAATTTATGTTCTATAATATATATATAATTCAACTTGATATATATTAAATACAGTAATAATCATATAATTCAACTTATTCTGTTGGAAGTACTTTCGACTGTATTCCTTTTAGTCTTTGTCAACTACACAACGGTATAACGTTTAATAATCAAAACGAGACATTATTTTATAACTCCCATAATTCTATTCAATTCTCCCAGAATTCTGTTATTTTAATGTTTGATGATTGACGATTCATTAATACTTGATGATTTCTCGAAATTAATATTGCTTCTTTTATTATTCGTTTATTGTGGCAACGTTCAATTTATATAATTTTTATGTTTTTATAATCAAATTTAAACCCATATTTACAATGTTTAGTGTAATCAAATATATCAGATGCTGAAGGTCTGTTTTCATCTTTTCCTAATTGTTTATCTTTTTGAACTCTTTTATATAAAAATATATGTTCTTTTTCTAATGTACATCTAGATTATATTATTTGATTATTCAACGTTATATTGTTATATAGTTGACAAAGACTAAAAGAAATATAGTCAAAAGTACTTCTAACAAAATAAGTTGAATGATATGAATATTACTGTATTTAATTTATATCAAGTTGAATTTTACATATATTTTGAAGGAATACAGGCATCAAAATTAATATTTTAATGTATATATAAATTGTAAGCCTCCAAACGAGCTAGAAATCACAATGGTAACATAATGACTATAGATTTTCCACTACAGAGAATGAATCCTCTTATAGGCAAAATACAATATAATATAAATACAAATTATAAAATTTCAGGTTCTTATTAAATTTAAATCTTATCTACATATTGGATTCTTACTTTATCTACATCTCAGGGTTTATGTTTATACTTGATACAAGAAAGAATTATTGTACTAAACACATGAATACTATTAAATGCAATAACCATTTAAATTCGTATACTGAAATATTTTATCTTTTTATAGTTCTGTAATCTTATGTCTTATGTTCTAAAATGAATGAAAAAGTAAAAATATAAAATACTTAAGTATCGAATACTTCAGATAATTATTGGCTGGCAACAAAATACTCTTCAAATATTTTAAGTTATTCTCATATGAATCTTAAGATCTAGATACAGTGCCCTCAGATCCAAGGCTCCTCACGACGAAGGCCATAAGCCAGAAACTAGTCTGGGAATATTGGATGAGTAGTCACTAGATGGAAATTTTATGCACAAGCCTTCTGGCATCCATTGATTACTCCTAGCTTGCTGTGTGTGGCAATATATAGTGAGTTTTGCCTGTTCTAACAATATAGGTTTTTGCATTTTTTAATGAGATATTGTTTACAGTCAAGTAAACATAAACAGGCAGAGTAGACTTGCTCAAATGACTTTAGAAGCTTCTAGGCCAATATTACTTAATTAATAAAATATTAAGTAGTTAAAATAAGCTTCAAAAATTATTAATTAAGTTGAACAGAAGCAGTTGAGTTCACATCTTGGGCAAAAAGAAATATGTTCAGAAACAATTACAAAACAATTGACAACAAACTAATGATTTATATAGATCTCAACAGAACATCCACACTATCAGGAAGAATCAAAAACTGTATTATGGGAATAGATGAAACCCAACTTCAAGAAATATTAACACCCTTTGGAAAAATTTCTAAATTCAAATACCTCCCGATGGACGGAACAGGAAACCTCATCCTATCAAACACGGCTATATTTGATCTACAGCTGATGAAAGGCATAATTCCAACAGATATACCTACAGAAATAAAACACAAAGGGTCTCCAATGATTCTTTCATTCTTAGGAGTCAGGCCCCAAGAGATTTTACTGTGGACAGAGATCCCATTTAATCAAAGACTGCATTTCACGCATCTGTACAACATGTGGAAACAAAAAGAACAGATACCGCAGATGCAAAGAAAACCATACAAACCCAGCTGAGGAATACCACAACTCTGAAGACCATACTCTACATAATAATTCATCAGATCAACACAACCAACAAGATGAGTTCTGAACAGTAGATGGCAGAACAAAGAGATATAATTTTCAGCCTACATCCAAAAGTACACCATACTCCAATTTAAACACAAAAAATCAATCTCATCCACATATTAAAGATCTACAACTCAGAAACCCTTATCACAAAACTAAAACAGATGAAACTAGTCATCTGGAAGGAAATAACTCGCAGAGTTCCACAACAAGCTCAAAATCACCTCTCTTCATTAGACAGCCAATTAACACATACGCCAGCCAAGCCAACAGATCTGCCCAAAAACCTACCATCTTATCACACTCTTTAGAAACTTCATTCCCAAAACAAAAAAACCAATCTCAGCATAAATGCAGCAATAAATCAAGATTCCAACAACATGAAAAATAACTCGAAAGACAAATTTTCAGAACAAAATTCTGAAATGGAAAACAGTACATTAGAATCTCTTAATAACAAAAGAAAATCATCCAATATCAACAAAGCTAGATCAGAGGAAGATAATATCACTTTGCCACTCACCATTAAAGGCAGCAACTTCAGTAATCAGATTTTACAACCCAATAATACAACAGAAACAGTTGGAGGAAAAATACAGAAAATTATCTGCTCAAGGCCAAATAGCCCACAAACCAGACCTGATTACTCCTCATCTGATGAATAAATATTAATACCTCAGTTTTCCCTTACTAATAACAAAGATAATCTTCGGAATCTTGCCCAATGCCTTCCACAAATCGCTAAAAACCTGCCTGTGGTAAGTAATGGCAAATCCATTGGCAATGAACAGTATCACTTGTAGGATTGCTGGGGTAAACGTCAGAGGTATAAACTCTCTCACGCAAGTTCATGCCATTAGGCATTTCTTTTCATCTGTCTCTCCCCACATTCTCTTTATGGGAGAGACAAAGTACCACTATAACTCAAAAAACAATATTTCCTCTGAACTAAACAAACTTGGTTTTACTCATCTTTCAGTTAATCACTCTCCAGCTGGAGGTGTGGGCATCCTAATTAACAAAAAAATGCCTCCCAACAAGTTTAAAATGTTATACGAAGACCTTAATTTAATAGCCATCAACCTGACTTATGATAATAACACATTCAATGCATTCTATGTATATCTACCTAATAATGTAACAACTATTTTAAAAGTTATTCACACTATTAATATGCTCACTGCTAATAATGATGCTCCCTCAATCCTCATGGGGGATTTTAATATTTCCTATGACTGCTTCACATCAAAATACTTACACCTGCTAAATCGAGGCTTTTTAAATGGAAGAGGCTTCTTCCCACCCAATGCCTTCTCTTTTTACAATAAAACTCAGCACTCTCTAATAGACCTCTTATTTTATACCTCAGAATTACACCTAGGTCTGGAGGCCACCCTCCAGCCAGTCACCTTCTCAGACCACCAAGCAATATTAACTTCTCTACAGTTTAGAAACTGTACCACAATCAGTCTCAACAAAACTATTAGAGTACTAACTCGTGCTGCCACGACGGAAGCCTTTTTCTCTGAAACATACTTTCTGTTTCATAAGATTGATATTCTTTCTAGGCCTCCAGAAGCTTGGTTTTCATTCGTGGGAATATTATAGACCTTAATAGCACACTATACTAAGGAAGTCAAAGGACCTACCACCCTATTCAAAGAATTAGAACATATCCACAATAAGATCAAGAACTTTGCTATAGACACTGAACCTATAGAAAATTTACTTGCCCTCAAAAATCAATATAAACATAAACAAACAACAATAGCAGAACATATAGCTATTAAGAGATCTAAGATTTTCCTGCCATCACAACACTGTTGGACGAGAGGATACCTGCGGTGACGAGAGGATAACTGTGGTGGGCTTTAGGTGCAAAATCAAACAAACCATTCCAACAATTATAACCATCAATGGTTTTCGAACCACTGGCCTCCAAATGATTCAACATATCGAAGAACACCTCAGAGATCGACTTCAGGCTCACTACGTGGATGTACACAAAGCATCGAGAGACAGTACTAGAGTAAATACACATGGCATCACTGAGGCAGAGCTCAAAAGCCGCCTTTTAGCACTACCCATAAATGTCCACCCTGGAATGCATGCCATTCCCAAATTTGTACTAACTCACCTCAATAACTTCACAATCCCAATCATCATGAAAATGATTAACCATTTATCATCACAGAAAAGATCAATAGCCAACCTCTATCCAATAGCGATGGTTCCATTCATTAAAAAGAACAGAGATCCAACATCCATCAACAGCTTAAGACCCATATCCATGACCCCTATCCTCATTAAAATAATAGAGGGAGTCATAAAGGAAAAAAATACAAGACAAAATCCTAAACAAAATATCAGAATCACAATTTGCCAGAAAAGGATCATCCACACTAACTGCAATGGGAGAGGTCAAAATATTACTGGACCATATCAGATCTAAAAAATTGTCCAAACCTATTGCAGTACAGATTGACATTACTGAAGCATTTGATTCAGTCAACATTAATACTCTACTTGATTTACTGGATGAATGTGAAATTCCCACAGAAATTATCCAAATCATTGATAACCTCTTCCACAACAGACTAATACACATATCGCTCAACGGGTCATATTCCAATGGTTTCTCCCTACCAGATCTATTCCACAGGGATCCCCACTGAGTGCTCTACTCTTTTTATGCTACATTAACCCCCTGTTAATAGCATTAGAGAGCTCCCTCCCTGGAGTATTTATACCACGCATCAAGAAATCGATGAAGACCATCGCCTATATGGATGATGTTCTTATTATCCTACCATCCCAGAAATTCCTAAAACCTCTCTACAAAATCCTTAACAATTTCTCTAAAACCTCACAGCTTACCATAAACCCTGAAAAGTCATCATCATGGTGTATTCTTAATGGAAGAAAAATCAAATCTAACTTTCTAGCCGAGCCCCAGAATTTTCTAGGATTCCCTATATATAAATCCCAATCCGCCATGTCGAAACATATACAGAATACCATCATTGACTCAACAAATCATCTTACACAGACACTCTCAAAAGTTTATTTATCCCTCCAAGGCAAGGTGGCCTTACTAAACATGAAAGTAATGTCTAAAATAGCCTACTACCTACCCATCATATCCGTATCAAAGACCTCATTAATAAAATCAATAGGATATGTGCGGGTCTGTTCTGGAAGCGCCACATAACCTCCATTAGTATTTCAAGAATGCAATATCACAGAAAACTCAATGGAATGTCTCTACATTCCATTCAAGCCATTAACTACCAAAAAGGCCACACACTAATCTTCAACTTTATCCCAAAATTTGGCCAACCCCTAATATTAAGAGAGGTGATACCTACAGACACTCCCCCTTCTATCAAGGCTGGTTGGCTAGACCAACTAATTTCCCTTCTAAAACAACATAACAGCACCACTACTGATGTATTCAAAAACAAAATTAACATATGGGATGCACACAATTTAATAAGCCCTAAACTACCTCAAATTAAACCAAGTCTTGGCTGTTCCAATTACAGAATCACCACCTTATTCAAATTCTGGAAGTTGGAACCCAAATTCCTCGACTATCTAATAAAGGTGAACCTAAATGCAATGCATACCAATTGGTTCCTGCATTACAAAAGAGGTATAAGAAACATAGACCCCATTTGTTCAAACTGCTTAATGCATGAAGAAACATTTGAACACATTGTGCTTTCTTGCATGGGATTGGGAAGGATTAAACTCATAATATCTCAAAATAGTATTATTGATTACTATAAAATTCTAACAATCAAAGAGTGTATTAAGGAAAGAGACTTCCCCACCATTAGGATAGCAATATTTGTTACATATTCTATCTGGGTGACAAGATGTAAATTAAAGTTTAGCATTCCCCAGCCAGAAGCAAACTCTTTCTTCCTTGCTACCCTTTCAAAACTACAAAAGAAAGACAGAATGCTCTCCTCAAAGTTTCTACATGAAGAAACATGGAAACTGCTCAAAATATCCTACCTACAAAATGACATCAATCCTAATGATTGATAAACCATATTATAGGTAAAAGAAACACACAAATATCTGAATAATGTATGGACCTAAAATGCCCTAAACACACACTAATGTTTCTCTGATCTATGATCTGACTAAACAAACAAATCAGATCTCATCTCATACTACACAAACTCTTGGAGAATCTATAACAATATAATCATGTATAACTATCACTGAAAATATTTGTATATACCTATTATTAATAAACCTAAATTTTTTTTAAAAAAAAAAAAGCAAAGTAAAAAAAAGAAATTATTATTATTATTTTTTTCTTTTTAAATGTGTGTGCTTATCAGGAAAACTATAAAGTTCGTGATATGATATGGTTCAGGCAATCAAAAATGAATATTAGAGATGGGGTTTTTGAAATTGATTAATAATTTTAATCTTTTATTAACTAAGTCACATAAAATGGATTTGTACTTAACTTTTACTATTTAAGATATGTCTAAGAATAGATTTAAACTCATGACATCTAGAAAATGAAAATAATTAATTTTATTTAACTTTATCTTAATTATTTAATAAAATTATCTGCTTCATTTAAAACAAATATTTTTTATTTAGAAAAAATACTTTTTTATTTTCAGAATTATCATTAAATTATTTAACATTAAAATATCATTTATAAAATAAATTATTTTTAAAGATAATTGACACTTTTAAACAATTTAGTTTAAAATTTCCTGTTTACTACACTTGCACAGATATTCACACATGTTTACTAGAAAATGATTAAAGAAACTGTATATTAATAATTAATATTTTAAAACATCAAAACTAAATTTACCTATTAAAGCTCATTTAAGATAAAACCCATTTCAAACTAGCTTTCCCTAACTTAATATGTTAAATTCTAATTTCAAATAGATATTTCATGAATTAACTAAGGTTTTCGTAACTACTATTTAAAATGCATTTCAACATAGTTTAAGAAATATTTTAAAAGATAGCAAAATAAAAACTCTATTCAATACAATCAACTCAAAACGTAGTACAATTTAAACTAACTTTTAACCAAGTTTAGTTTGTGAAATTCTGATTTTAACAACTATTAAATCAATTAATGGATATTCTCTTAGCAATTATTATTAAACATATTTTACAAAGATATTTTATTAACACTTTAGAGTGCATAGTTAACATTTTACATAACTTAGAGATAGTAAAGTTTATTTATTAAAGGATTACATTTATTTCTTTATTATTATGCTTTTTATATCTATTAATTACTATATCTATTGCTTCCTCTATATTAATATTTGTATACATTGATATAACATCCATTTTAATCATTGCTAACTATAATTACTATTTTTATTTATTACATTTTTAATTTCACTTATTAAAACATTATTATTTTTATATATGATTTACAGGTAGTATTAATATATTTCTTTAACATTTTATTTGCCATCATTTAGATAATTTATCATAATATGAACTACTGCCATTAATAACTGGTCTTAATGGTACACCTTCTTTAAAAATTTTAGGTACTCTGTAAATTTTAGATGCTATATAATTTTATATCCCTAAATAATCAAATATATTATAATCAATTATATCCTTTTTCTAAAAAATCTTTTATTATTGTATATACTCTCACATTCAACAATTTAGTATCATCTTTTTTAATTCTCCCAAATATATTATCTTTCAACATATTATTCATTTTTTTCTATATAATTCTCTTTATCATTACCAATTTATTCCTTTTATCTGACTTTATAAAAAGTATTTTATCCTTATATCTATTCTTTATTTCTTTAATATTCTTTATTTTAATAACATCAGCCTCCTTATTAATTCATTTATTTTTATGTTTCTTCTTTATTCTATAAATCATATTGTCTACTTTGTGTTTTTCTGAAGGTTTGTGATGATGGTGTTTTAGTTGTATTTATATATTGGACTATTTCCATCATCTAATAAGAATATTGAATGTCTTTTGAAAAATTTATTATCAAATGCTTCCATCCATACCTTATCTTTATTACTAATAATCTTATTATTATCTATATTCTGATAATAATAATATTGTAGGTTAAAGAAAATTGGACATATTGAATGTTAATATAATAAATAATAGTAATGTAAATATATAAAAGTATAAATATATATTGTAAAAGTTGAATATTAAAAAAATTAATGAGTGAAATAAAAATAATATTAATATGATTATAGGAAGTATTGATTGAGAAATATAGAATATAAAAAAGATTAAAATGTATAATATATAAAAGGTAATAATTATATAGAGAGGTATATAAAGATATATGTGGTTATATAAATAATGATTATAATATAGAATATATGTACATATATAAAATGTAAAATTATATGTTCATGTACATTTGTATTCATGTATTTGTATTGTGTTTGTTACAGTTCTGAAGAAGATTGCTGGAGCAATCGAAACTGTCAATAGTGGGTTATAACAAAGCAATGTAAAAAGTAATGAAGAACATAGATGATATTAATCATATATACATTATACTTGTATTCAAGTATTCCAAATGAATATAGTGTATATTTTATATTTATTTTTGGTGCCTTTTACATTCTGTTATCAATGATTATTTTAGTAGTTATTTAAAAAGTAAAACTTGACTTTTAATTTCTTTTTTTTTTTTGTTTTGTTTTTTTTTGCAGAAATTGTTTATATTCATGATGAAGGCCACCTGAAGGGAATTAAAATTTCTATTGTTATCAAAATGTTTAAAGAAAATTAGATAAGTAAACCATATTTCATTTTATTACTGTATATGAATGTAATTTATTTTTAATTAATAATGAATAAAATTTATATTTTTTTGCTTTCTTTTACTGAGATTATTTGTATTTGTAATAAAAGCTTTTGCTGCTTCAGAGAAACTACAAATCGCTTAATAAAAATTAGGTACATAAATTGTATTACAAAGAAATAAAGTATGTCTCATGACCTAATTTAACAAGCTTGTATTACAAATATAAGTGCTGGGATTGTCCTGGTATTTTTAACCTAATGCTTGAATTTTCTTGTTAAGAGCTTATTTGCTAGCTCTATATATAATAAATTGTATTTTTTTTCACTTAATGGCTGACATTTTTTAAAGAATATTATAGTGAATGTTTTTCTTGTTTTTTTATTAAAGAAGTAAGCACAAATTTATGATTGCTGGGTTCACAGAAGGATATATAATCTCAGCCATGTTAGCAAAAATAAATTCAAATTACACAAGCAACTATAATTCAGCAAGTTAATTTCTCTATGCTGAAGAATATTAATAAACAAAATAAATAACAGTAAATAATATAATAATAATAATAATAATAATAATAATATAACAGTCGGATATTGGGGAGTCTTATTGTATCTGCACTACAGAGCGCCACTAGGCTACTTGAACCTACAAAATTTATATAGTAGGCAGATACATAAGTTAAAGATTCACATTTTTACATATATATTTTATTCCGACCGTCAGCCCAAGTCACTAGCCCAAGGAGACGCAGAGATTTATAAAATATAAATTCTTAAAATATCTTTTCAATATTAACAAAAATAACAGAAGCCACTGCCAGTAATTAACACACAAACATTTATTAATGCACATATAAATAAAATTGAGGAACACAATTTATTATTTTAGGTTGGTTATTAATTTTTAAATTTAAATTTTTATTTTAAACAATCAGCACAGATGAATTTGATAATATTTTTAAGATTGTCGAGTATGAATAAACTACATAGATTGCATTTGAAAAGAAAATATTCTATCCCTTATTTAACCTTAGGCCAAAAGTTCGCAGTCAAACCAACGTCAATCCATCTGATACATCGATGTATTCAATGCAGCATGAATATGACAGCACAAATACCATACTGTCAGGAATGCGCATCTGAATAGCATGGTTATAGAAGACATTGACTCTCATCCAGTACAGGAATACTACATCTGTCTGGCAAGAAGAACAATAAAAAAACTCCATAGGAAAGGACTGCATTTTCCATCTTACTATCCCATTCCATAGGCAAAAAGGTGATCCAAGGAGCAGAGAATACCATCTGTCTCCGATAGTCAATAAGAAAGGCTTATTTTGCCCAAGTGTGGCATATAAGGTGATCCTGCACATAGCGGACCTCATACTACATTTACTAATTACACCAATATATCCAATCCATTGACCCAATTTAACTACGAAACAAATAACCTAAGATTTACCCTCCCTTAATTAAACTAATATAACTTTACAAATCTATGCAGCCATTCATGCCTGACTTAAATTTAGCATTTATTAAGTTTAGTTTAATGAAAAAACAAAAATCATAATAAAACTTAAAGGAACAAAAAAAAAAATGGAAATGATTTTTAGCAAACTCAAATGTATAAAAATTAAACATTAATAATTGATTTGAAAAGTCAGATTAAAGTTCATTTAAAAAAAAAATTAGGTTTAGCTTGTCAAATCTTGAAAGTTCTTAATTATCTTTTTTTAAAATTTTTCCATTTATATCTTACAGTAGAAGAGCTCCCAGTTCCTGCTGCCAATTCCCATGAAGTCTTTATTTGAAGACCGGTCTGTTGTTCTGGAGGTGGCCTTAGCTGCATCAATCCTGGTACTATTTTATTGCAGAATCCATATGATTTGGGTCTGCAACAGTACCATTCATAATTCAACAGTCATTTCATTTGAAATAAGTGAGAGAGTGTGACAAGTGCATCTTATCACCCCTCTCAAAAAAAATCAAGCTGGAACTGTTTTTAATTTCAATATTTTTCTTTTTATACACATTGTCTGGATTCACTGAACAATCAATCATTTTCATTAGGGTCCGAGCATTGGTTTCTGCTTCTATTGGACATCTAATTTTTTTTTGTTCTCTTATCTATATATTTCATCTGACTTTTTTATATAAGAGCCCCAAGGGCTAGTTTGCTTTTCATTTAATTTATAAAACAATCCTTTCCATTTACGGAGATTACATAGGAATCTTTTAACAAAAATATTTTATCTTTAGATCTTGTACTTTTTTTATAAAAAAAGTAGGTTCAAATTCTTTTTTTTATTTTAAAAAGAAAATAATATTTTTAAAGTTTTCATTCCATCTGTGCAATATATTATATACATTAAACAACTTTTAATTTTCAGTTTTTAAGTTAAGTTTTTTTCTTTTTAATAATCAATTTTTATTTATAATCTTTTTATTTTAATTTAAAATAATGTAACGGCATATTATATACAGTTACATTTTTTTTTTAACACACAAGTTTCTGTATAGAAAATACTGTCTCATAAATAAATGCTTAACTCATAGTATTTTTTGGGGATGTTTTTATACTAAAATGTCAGATATTTAGCTATTATATTTATACTACATGGAAACTCCTGGAAATAATACTGTGTGTGTATATATATATATATATAAATTATAACTTTTGGGCTATACCGTGTATTGTTTTTTAGAAACTGGTCACAAACCTAATTTTGACAATACAAAAATACTTGCTAATTTGGAAAGATATGATTTAAGAACCATGAGAAAGTCAATTGAAATATTAAAGAGACCTACTGGTTTAAATAGAACTGATGAAGCACAATGTATTCCAGCTATGTGGAAACCTCTCATTTTATCCAAAATTAACTTAAAATTAATAGGTAAAAATACTGAGGGAAATAAACATTTTGATAAGCCTCATATTGTGAATGCTGAACTTGAATCTCATTTCTCATCTTGCACATAGTCACATTATTTGTTGAGATCTAATGGTTTTTCTTTCAAAAGTTAACCTTGATAATGGTGGTTGCTATTCCGTCGAAATATCGGTGTTTAATGGAAAACAATACACAGTATAGCCCAAAAAGTTATAATTTATCTACATCATATAACCATGAAAACATTAAGTATAACATATATATATATATATATATATATATATATATATATATATATATATATATATATATATATATATATATATTGATACGAAGATTTTCAAAGGTTACACATATAAAAGACATATTTTGTGTGTTCATCCATGTTAAAAAATTAAAATATTGATATAGCAACATTTCAACTTGATCACACAAGTCATACACCCATGACTTGTGCGATCAAGTCGAAATGTCGCTATATCAATATTTAAATTTTTTAACATGGATGAACCCGCAAAATATGTCTTATATATATACATAGTTTATTAATTTTACAGTTTAGTTACTCATATTTTACTGTCTATACTTGAGTATTCTTAACTCATAGTACTTTTCATTAACACAATTATAGCTGAGACCTCCTTTACTTCTATCTGTTATTTTACTAGACTGACAACTTCATACTAAATATTGAGATTACAAATAGTGCTTCAACTAGCATTGCCATTTTTTTAATTTAGAGCAAGACTGTATTATAATTCTCTTCGTATTTTCTTTGATTACATGCTTCACTTTCTTCACTCTGTCTCTGCAATTAGATCTGCTCATTGGTTTTATTAGTTGCACTAATTAGCATAATTAATATGCAATTTCTTTTAACAACAAGTTTTCTGGAGTGTTCTACTTTTGGAGGAGAAAATATACAAAGTACTGTCTGTACATATTATACAAATCACATAATAAACATTATTTACATTATTATATATACATGCATATAGACAGGCCAATGATGAATGTCAATTCTTTGTATAAAGAGTTCTGGTATGCAAAAGTAAAACTGTAGTTTCATCACTTTATACAAAAATGTATACATTAAAAACAAGGATTTTTCAGAGCAATGTTGACATTATATTAATACACCACAGCTACTTTTTTTCATTTTTATTTTCTCTGATTCATAAATAGATAAATTGTTTCTTGTTAAAAAATGTTTTAGTATATAATATTTGGTTCAATTAATTTAGTATAAAATAATAACAGAAAGCCACAGACTAATTAATATATGACTTATATTTTTAATAATAACTAAATGAAGATGATGATCTGATACATAATATTTTACTTTACCCTCCCCATTTTCATACTTGATAAAAAAATTATTGAATAATATTTGAGTTAATGAGATGAAAATTTTCATTGTCATGGAGCAGTAAATGAAAATGATATAATATTGTATTAGTATCTTATTATCATTATTTGTTTTTCAAATGTAAAATAACAATAAATGAAGGTAATGAATATCAAATTGTATAGCATGCATACACATACACATACTTAAACAAACCAAGTTTATCAGAGAATGTATTAGGGATCTTAATAATATTCCAAAAATCCAAAATAAATATAAATAAAGATTTCAAGCAGAAATAAGAAAACACAAAATATGCAAAAACTAATCCATGAGCAGGAGTAAATAAAGTTAATGGTGATTAAACTTTTTTAAGAATTACCAGCAATATGTCTTCTTTTTTAAAAAAAAAAAAAGAATTAATAAAAAATATTAATTTTCATAATAAAATTGATAAATTATTAAAATAATCAAAAATTGTTTTCCTATCTGTCAAAAAATATATAAAAAACTGAGCAAGCATCCATTTCAATCACAAGTCTTTAATGACACAAAAACGATTTTCATTTAAAATTAGACATGCAACCATTATTTGCATGTAGTATATTAAATAAAATACAAAGTTAACTTCAAGAGAGTTTATAAACCTGAATATTTTTTCAAAAGTTTTGAATAAATGAATATTACTTTGAACATCGATTATCAGTTAAATCAAGGGTATGAAACAATAAGATGAACAATTGGTACTTTTTTTGTTTTCTTCAACCATTTAATTTGAAAAACTTGATTTCTGCTTAATAATATTCATGTTTTCAGCAAAATTGCTTATTTCAGAGTAAAGCATTCTATGATTTTGATGATAATTAACATTTGGCAATTTAAAGAAAACAAAAGGAGTATTATAATAATTTTTTATTAGACATTCATTAGATTACAAATTATTCACTTAATGAATAATATTTCTGTAGTGTATTTTTCACTAGACCATTTTCAACCAAGGTAGTGGTGAGGTGAAAATTACACTACAAAAATATTATTCATTAAGTAAATCACTCTAATCTAAAAAGAGTATTATGTTATTAAAAAGTCAAACCTATTGTTTTATTGCTGGATTTTACATAGAATAATGTCAATCCTCTTTTCTTTCCTTTTAAATTTTTAGGTAGCCTTCATCACAATAAAAAAGTACCTCTAAATCAGATAACAATTTGCTGACATTATAGAGATGATAAAAAACTAACTCTTAATTTTCTTCTCAATTCCTAAAAAATTGCTCATTCTGAAAAAAAAAAATTCAATTAGACCAATTATGGTCATTGAATAATAGAAAATATCCAATAACAATTACATTAAAAGGACATTATTTTTTATTACATTTACAGCAGTATTTGAAATACAGGCACTCCTGGAGCCAAATTGTAAATATAGGGGATTTGAACTCAGACTTTCAAGCACCTTTCAACTATCCACACTATCTTATATTATTGCTACATATGATCACACATGTAGAAAAGAATAATCACCAAAATACATATTTCATGCTGATCCAGCCCTTATCAGTTGGTCCAGATTATCATCTCTCACACACATATATAATCAGTCCTCAGTTTCTATTAAGATAGCAAATCTTCATACTTTAAGGCAGTGGTCTTCAACCTTTTCACACCTGCAGCCTGGCAAAAATGAGGATAAGATTTCGTGGACCAGCAGAAGTTTACAGATAACTTTTCTTAAAGATGTAACCTGCTTAGTCTTAGATAAGCATAATTGTTATAACTGACCAAAACAGCACACTAGTTATTGTGTATTGTAATGGTGTTGCTTACCTTCACATGCTGAACACAGAAAACAGTACAATAACAATCATTCTCATTAATTTGCTTGCATTTCTATGTTTATTATTTCATTGTTAAAACCTTCAAGAATAAAATATTATTCATCTGAATGTTGGGAAATATCATAGCTAGTGTAATTACATGGCAATGATTATGATAAATGTAAGATCTGTATTTAATGTTAAATATACAAGATGGTTATATATATATATATATGGAGATTGTCTTTTGATAGTAGTAAGGGCAAAATAGAAATCGCGTAATTAATCACCGCACAGTCAAAAAAAAATTCGCCGTATTTTAAATCTGAAAAAATAAAACAAAATGTGTAAAAGTCTGAAGTTTTGATGTTATTGTAATATTTTTTTGTGCTGGTGTGTTGAAAAGATCAAAAAATGTAATTAATAGGAAAAGTTTTTTTAAAAAAAAAAAGGTAAAATAGACATCGTGTCATAGAAATAAAGCCAAAAAAAATCGCAAAGTTATTTTTTGTTTGTTTTTATTTTTAAAAAAAGGTTAACAGAAATTGGTTTTAAAAATAAGTTTTAGTATATTAGCAGTATACAAATAAAACCAAAAAATATTGCCTTATAGGCCAAAAAAAAAAGTGGGCGTATTTTTAAACAAAAAAAGAAAATGAAACTTGAAAATGTCAAAAGTTTTGATCTTGTTTTAACACATAAACAATGCCGACAAGTGGCTGTGATTGGCTATCAAAAGACAATTGGAGTTTGTATAATAAAAAACTTTTTTTTTAATTTTTAATTTTTTTAGAAAAATAATAAAAAATTTAATTCTACCCCTCCATAAACATCTGTGATAAATAGAAAAACAAATTAATTTATGTATGATTGATTAGATTTCGTTTTTGTTCTGCTTCTTTCTTTTTTTTAACAGGGTAAAAATGCGATGAAAAAATAAATAAAAACTGTTTATATTAATTAAAAGTTTAAAATCTTATTATTTTGTTATTACTAACTTTCTTGCCAGTCTAGCGCAGCCTGGTGCCAGTCCAAGGGACAGGCTTTAATCTACTCCAACCGCCAAATCATCAGCCCTCCATATTTATATTTACAGCAGTATATCTAGTACTATTTCTAAAACTAAATGGAGACTTTAAATGTGATACAATAATGCACATTGGATTAAACTTCATAATATAAAAATACTAATTATCATGTTTAAATGCTTAAGATCTTGACATATAATGTACAAAAAAAATGTTCTGGAATTTAATGTTAAAAATTAAAACTAATATGAAAAATAAAGCATTAATTTGCTGATCAAAGTAGATAACATTTGATTGTGTTTCACAGACAACTACAAATAACTCTTCAATAAACCAGATCAAATAAAATAAATAATAAAAAAATAACTCTATTTGGGATGACAATGCTGAAGACGATGAACCAATAAAAATCTTTTAAAATAATTTAGTGAGACACTGAAATCAGATAGTAAACAAATAAGCAACACAAAGTATAGTATACTAACAAAAATGTAAGGTTCAAGTAAAAAATATTAAACAAATAATTATAATTACTCCAATAGTCTATGTCAGCTATACTTTCAACCTTTTTCTTTTCTGGGCCACATATATTTGTGTGCTACATCAAGCGGGCTGCAACATGCTACATAAGTGATTGGCAACCAGTTGGTATCACACAAAAAATGTCTGACTTCTCAATTCATGCATGCCATAGGTTGTAGATCACTTTACTATATCTAACATATTAATAAAATGCAAACACTTTTTATTTGATATAAATATTTATTTAAATATCAATGTGATTTTTGATATTGAGATAAACTTTCAACAATTTTAGATAAATCTTGTTTATAAGTGCTATATGCTACTCTTAATATATCATCAAGCTGTGAATCAATAAGTTTGTTTCTATATACATTCTTCACATATTTCTTTTTGAATAAGATGATTCACAAAGATATATTGATGCAGACAACGTGAGCAACATTTGGGCACAATTTTTGACAGTTTTATATTTTTCAGGCACTAATTTTTAAAATTCCATATATTCTTTTTCCTTTTTTTTTCTTTAAAAATGGCTTCCAAATTTGTATCATTTTAAAATTCAACAAATTTGTCAAAGAACTTAATGTAATCATGTCCATATGCAGCTTATTGTGTAATAGTTGCTATTTCTAAGTGCCAGGGATTTTCTATAAGTAAGAGACAATTCTTAATATTTCTTAAATCTTGAAATCTACTTTTAAATTATCTCAATAATGTAGCAAAATAATTTCAAATAATTATATAGGTTTCTGAAGAAATGTCAATACCATCTTGCTTAGATTTATCAATGCTGGAAAATAATGTAGTATTTGTTTTTTTTATATCTTGATAATAAATATTCAGTTTTTCTTCAAATGCAAATACTTTATACTTTATTTGCCATTTGTGAAATAATTTTATTTTCGTCTTGCAAACTAATATTAAGATCACAAGGGTTTTTTTTTTGTGATGTCACATAAAAAAGCTAACAGATACCACCATCCATCACTATCAAGCTCATTATAAACTTGATTGTTTTCTTGTAAAAATGAAATAATTTTATAACGTAATAAAAAAAAACATTCAAAAACTTTATCTCCAATTAGCCATTGCACCGATGTGTGCAAAAGTACATCACCATAATTACTATTTATTTCTTCCAAAAGTATTTGAAATTCTGTGTGGTTCACGAGTTCTCAGGCTCAAATATAATTCACAATGTTTATGACAGTTTTTATCACAGCATCTACTTATTTAATGAATAAATATGACCCCAAGTTTTCTAGGTGAATTAAACAATGAAATGATAAGATATTTGTTAGATTGTATTTATTTTTTAAGAGGAAAATAAATCCCTTTTTGGATCCAATTATTGAAGAAACCAATTTTTTTATTTCAATATTATTATTCTCCACAAAAGTACAAATATTATTGAGAAAATCACTACCTCTAGTTTGATCCTTCATAGGAAGAAATTTCAAAAAATCTTCATAAATTGAATTCTGTTCTGATGAAAGTAGCACATTATTATGTTGCTGAAATGTCAGTACTAGAATCAACAGTCAAACTAAAATATTTGTAGTTTTTCAAATTTTCTATCATAATATCAAAAATATATTTTGCCATGTCTTCAATATGTCTAATGCAAGTAGAATCTGATAGTTATAATTTTTTAATTTGTAATAATATTTGTCTTTTTGTTGTCTTTGGTCTGGATTACAGATACAACCTACGGAAAATAATACTAACACCAGTATTACAATTAATATAATATTTATTATTCACAAATATATACAATAAACAATACAGTTATAATGTGAACTTTTGGATCCAGGTCTTGTGGTTCTACCACTTCAGCTACATACACCTGACAGCTTGCCTCACAGGTAGGGAGGATGACTCTTTCAGCTGTACAAGACAGCTTGCCTTGAGTCAACAGTAGTCTTAGCAGTGTCTGGTATCTCTGTGGACTTTCTTAGCTGCATAGACAAATAGTGTATTGCTATTAGTGGGAATGCTGACTGCTGTTCAGGCTAGCAGGCCTTCCCTGGGAGAATGCGTACACTCTTTCTCTCTCTTTTTGCCCAAAAGGCTGACTATTTATAGCCAGACCCCTGATCTTACTGAAAACATTTGGATTCAGCAAGCATAGTTTCTTATTGGCCTTTACTAATCATTGGCTATGTGTTTAGCTGTACATCAGCTTATTGGCCTGTGGCAAAACAATGCTTAATACGATCAGATAAGAAGGAATCTGGAATAGTCCACTTCTGAGAGAAGGGAGAACTATAACACTTTTATTATTAAATTTATGAAATAATATATTTATGAAACATTCTTTCACAACTTCAGCATCTGTAAATGGTTTCATATTTTTGCCAAATATATAACAAATTTTATATGATGCTCATGTCACTATTGCTTCTTATGAGATTGCCACTGATATAACATTTTGTTATTGTTGCAATAATTTCTTGAAGAAAGCTAATTTTTCATTTCTTATTAAAGATCCGTGAGCAAAAGTGTCATTAAACAATTTATGTTTCGTGGAATAATGATGATCAATGTTATATTTTTTTAATGTGATATTTTCTCAACAAATCAAATGCATTGCTGAACCTTTCTTATTTAATACAACAAAATATTACTCTTCCAGTTGTCTTGAAATATTCTATTTTCATATGATAATTTTCATTTGTTGCTTGAAGACATCATTATGATGTTTAAATTATAGTTTGATATAAAATATTATGTGTCTGGCAGGTTTTTCAGATCTGTGAAGTTTTAAAAAATGACAGATAATATTATTAGTGCATCAATAAAATAAGTCATGTGATTTTTCATTAATTAAAAAGAGTGTTGTCACATCTGTTAACCATCAGTCTATTGCTGGGCCACATTTAAAAGTTGTGAGCCACAGGTTGAGTATGGCTGGCATATGTGATTGCTAACTGCTTCTCTATAAAAATTTCTAAAATCCAGTTCATTTGCATAAAGATTTCATTATTATAATAGCCTTCATTGACAATTTGGTTTGAAAATAAAATGGATACTCTTCCAGATTAATAGTAATCATAATTTTTTTCTTTTCAAAGTTAAACAAATTTGTAAAAAAAAAAAAATAGCCTTATTCAATAATCATCAACATTTTCACCCAGTGTCAATGCATTTCAGAATAGTTTCTTCAAGTTTATGCTGAATGGTTTCTTCAAATTTAATCTGGTTTCTCCAATTCCAAGCTTCTCTTCACCAGCATTATTCCTGAAATCTTTTTTTATTTGATCTAGTTCTTTCTAGATCTTTTGCAATTGTCTTGGAATACAGTTTAATGCTTTGATCATCCATCTACAATTATCTTTCACATTAGCAATATATTACAACACAATTTCATTCCAACTTCTTATTTCAATGATGTTGGTGGAATCAATTATTACAATGTTATTAAATATTTGTTTTACAAATAAAGTTGGAACATTTTTAACTTTTCTTATTGTTATTGTAATTTATGGCTTCATTTACATATTACTTATTATTATTTTTTATCTTGCCAAATAATTTTATTATATTCATGAGTCATAAATTTAGTTTCATCTTTTTATACAAGTTTCCAAAAGAAAAACTGCATATTTAATACTTTTTTACTTTTTTGTCACGTGGTCACATAAATTATAATGTTTCCTTCTAAACATTGCTGAACATTTTAACCTTCAACAAATTTATACTCTCTTCTTATGGCAAGAAAACCCAACAAAAATAAGTATATGTTACAATATATTTTATTTATGACTTCAAGCAGTATTTTTGCCCATGTGAGAATACATTTATAATTCAATATTTTTGACATTTCGTTATGCATCCTTTCTAAGTAACATTATAATGGTTAGAATAAGGAATATAACTAACAATTATGTTGTCTGGTTCAATTAAGTTGATAATATCTTTATATCATTTGGACCCATTACTTTTAATACAACAAATGAAATACATCCCCATTTTGTATTTTCCTTTTTTAATTTTATACAATGGCCTAAATAATCAAACCTCGCAAGATCACAAGACACCAAAAAGTATGGATGCTGAACTGAGTTCAGATTGATGTGACTATACAAGTTTAATGAGCTTAACTTGAAAACATATATTATGTTTTTATTTTGGACTTAAAGCATTATAGTTAGATAAAAAAGTAAAAGGTGACTACTGGTTGTTGCATTAGATCCTAAGATCTAGGTGCACAGCTCTCAGATCCAAGGCTCCTCACTGATGAAGACCAAAAGCTAGAAACTAGACTGAGGATATTGGATGAGTAGGCATTAGATAGGGATTTTAAGTACAAACCTTCCTGCATCCACTGATTACTCTGGCAGTGCACTGAGTGGTGCTACTATATGGAAAGTTTTTCCTGTGTATAAACAGCTTGTGTAAGCATAAAGAATGGTGATCATGTGATGTTTGATGGTTGAATACCAATCTTGCCTGATAGGATTATGGTTACTGAGGTTACTAAAGAACCAAAGACACCAAAAAAATATGAATGCTGAACTAAGTTCAGATCTACATGACTATACAAGCTAATGAGCTTAGCTTGAAAACATTATTGAGTTTTCATTTTGGACTCAAAGCTTTATAGTTAGCTAAAAAGTAAAAGGTGGTTGCTGAAGGGTTACATTAGATCCTAAAATCTAGGTGCAGTTCTCTCAGATACAAGGCTCCTCACTGATAAAAGCCAAAAGCTAGAAACTAATCTGAGAATATTGGAAGAATAGGCACTAGATAGAGATTTTATGCACAAAACCTCCCTGCATCCATTGATTACTCTGGCTTATACTGAGTGGGAACTACTATATGGAGAGTTTTTGTCTGCATGATTATCCTAAATACTTCTACTACTACTACTAATTTTTGTGTTAATAGCTAAATTTCTTTAATGTCTGTAGATGTTTTGTTCAAATAACTTTATTTATATTATATACTCCCTTGCATGGTTTGGCATGGATCAAGGTCTATAGATCCTGGCTTTACCTCTATTACTTTGGGTACTTAGACATTGTATAAGCTTCAAAGCAATAAATCATTCAATTAGCACAGGTTCAGAGTGGCAAACTCTGTTGTTATGACCGTGATTCAGCTCTTTCACTGCCAGAACTTGACTATTTTTTGTTGCATGGTATTTGATGCAATGTAAAGTTATGAATGCTGGAGCTCAAAGTCCTTGGAGTGTGGTCTCAATTCTGCCACTAGGGTCTGAAAAATTCCAATTTTTTATTCAATGGTTAACTCTTAGATAAATGCTGGCTTTGGGTTGGTATTTTTATATCTAGGGTCTGAAACTATTATCCTAGCACCTTTCTTGAGAGTGCCAAAGCACGAAACCATTTGTCAGGGGGGTTTGGTTTCTGATAGAACTTATGAACTCCTGAGCACTGAATCACTTGATAATTCTATCATTTATTTAAAAAAATAGCTATGAGTTTAAATTGAATAAAATAAACATAATTGAAAGTCTTGTCACTTGAGGTATCTTATGACATTTGGGCATTGGAATTGATAGATTCAGCTGCAGTTCATAGATTTTTAACTCTCAAGTTCATTACTATATTACTGCAGTAAATCACACAGGGCTTAAAATTAGTTGTAATATTATAAATATCAAGGACTTTCTTTTATCACTGAGCCTTTTTGATTTTTTATAAATTGTTATGAATATCAACACCTTCAGTTCCTGTATTAACTGTTAAGCAATAACTTATAATTATATTGTTGTTTATGTTAAAGTATGTTCTTGTATCTCAGAACCTGATCAAAAGTCAGAGGTTGCTTACGTTTTATTCCAAATTTATCATCAAGCCTTGAACAACGGTAAAAAGTTCTTGTGATAATTCTTAGAAATATAAAGTTAAAAAAAAAAATCCCTCAATTTAGTCGAACTAATGAATCCATTGTGTTCCACCACTTGGGTGCTTAATAAGTATATAGATAACAATATATTGGGGACAAATGATGTTGTAAATAAGTGCGCTAAAAAACACTAGGATATTTTGATGATATGATTATGAATTTGAAGATAATAAATGAACTGATAAGGGTGGTGGAATTATTAGTAAGATTTAATACTGAAGTAAATTTAAGTGTCTGTGGAATTAATTTGAGGCTGAACTATTTGTATGAGAATAATAATGTTATTACTATTTATTATTATTATTATTAATATTACTGTTATCATTATTTAGAAATGTGAAGTGTGTTCATTAGAAGTACAGATTTATTTAAAAATGAATGTTTCATTTATTAGAGAGAAAGAATAAATATTAGATGAATTAATTTGTAATAAATTTTATTATTTTTTAAGTGAAAGAAGAGGTGGGAGAAATAATAAAAAAGATTAAACAAAAGTTATTGACATTATCAAAAGAATCAAAAGACTGAAATAGAGTAAACTGGATATATCACTAAAAGAGATGACTTCATATGTATAAATAAAAATAAGATGTAATGTTTATAATTTAAAATATGAATAAAAGATAACATGAGTGTTAAATGAGGAAAAGTGCAAGAAGTATTTTTTAGAGGGGATAAGAAAATATTTAAATTAGTTGAGAATTCATTGCAATAATACATTTCTTCAGAAATATGAAATAGAATTCATGTGATGAGAAGTGGTATAGAGTTATTGTTATGGAGAACATCCTAAAAAGAAGTTATAAAAGATATAGGATTATATTGAAATTAAGTAAAGAGAAATGGATGTAAGCTATACTATATTTAACTGCTAAAAGTTGGAGAGGATGTGAAAGAATGGAATGAGAACTACTTGGGAATATATATCAAGAAAGAATACTTATAAAATATTGACTGAAGGTATATTGTTAAAAAACATGTGTGAGAAAAATAGATTGAAAATTATAGCTGAGGCTGAATCTGACGTTATACTGACAGTTATTAGAAAGAAAATGTTTAATAATGAAGAAAAAGGATTAAAGTAAGGAAGATAATTTTATGTTAATAGAATTAGCAATATATATAAAAGGCTGAGTAATAAAATGTTTATTAATTATTTTGATACAATGAAAAGTTAATGAATATAATAAAAAGATTGCAAATGGTATTATTTAAAACCAGAAGAAAATTGATGATAAAAAGTGAAAGTGAAAAAATTTTAGAAGGATAAAATGAAGAATAAATGCAGGTATGGATTTTAAGAAGAACAATTAAAAGAAGGGGAAGTTTAGTAGAGTAGCTACTTTAGAAACAACAATTAGATTAGAAAGAAGATGGAAATGATATAAACTCAGTAAGAAGTGAATGGTGAAATTAACATATAAAAGTAGGATTGTGAAAAAATTTGAAGATATATGAAAAATAAAATTAAGAAAGAAAATGTAGATGAAACCAAAGTATGATTATAGAGGAAGAACTTAAAAAAATATTTAATAATTTATAATAAAAACTTGAATAAAGAAAGTTGATAATGAATGATGGTTCATTGGAGAGATTAATTTATGAAGAAAGAGATAGAAATACAGATGAAGAATTGAATTAAAGAACAGATGGGAAAAATTAAGATAATGAGATGAAACAACTGCATTAGTGATAGATATGGTAGTTATACAAGATGTGGTTAAGAAATGAAATTCTAGTTAGAATATTAAGATTCCAGATATAGAAGAGGTATAGCAAATAGAATATTACATAATGAAAAAGTAAAAAAGTTTAAGTTGTTAATTAGTTATGAACCTAATAAGCGCAATAATTTCTCCAGTTTATAAATTTATATAAATGTGAAAGGTGTTTTGTTTGTTGATTTATTTGTTTGTGCCCATGAATTAATCTTGGAAGAATCCAGCACGACTTTGCATTATTTTCTTTATTTAAAATTTTACTAGTGCATACAATTTTTTAATGTTTTTAAAAATTGAGTTTCTAATATAAAAATGCCGAAAAATCTACATTGTAAATTTTTTAATAATATCATAAAAAAAAAGATGGCAGCACTGATTAAAAGATTCAATAGAGTTGTAGTTTTTTTAAATGAATAGTAGTCTTTTGTAGAATACTTTATTTTAGTTACTATGAATAATTTTATAAATTTTTAGGACCTTAATTTAACATTACTTAGTATATATTAAAAAGTAAAATTTAAAATGCCATGAAATACAACAAGATGAAATATTGCTAAACTTGATAATCTTTTACCATTTCTCTTTAATCATTTTTTCACTAATTTAAAGTGAAGCGCCTTTCTGGAAGAGGTGCGTTACTAAACTTCTAATGCAATTGTATGATCTCTGAGAGTATATAAATATTGCATAACACTAGGAATACCAATTAAAAATAAAATAGAAATTCATATAATGACCGCAATATTAACCAGACAAATTTACTAAATTCCTCATAACGTATAATTTGATTCATTTAATAAAATAGACCTTCTCAAATGAGGAAGATTCATTGTTAATAGATGAAACCAGTGTTGTAGAGTTAACTTGTAATTTTTTTTTGTTTTGGCTAATTGAAAGAGTACTAAAAATAAATCAAACAAAGCAACCTAATGGATATTCTTGATAGTTACAGAATTAAATAATTTTGAATTTAAAATTATTTTATTATAAAATTAAACATTTAAAAGAAGATCTAATGTAATATTTTATTTAATTCTGATTTAGAATGAAAACAAGCATGTTTTATTGTTGTTATAGATATTGCGAGTATTATAAAATCATTATCCGCATTTTTAATTGTTGCTTGTATAATTATATTTTGATAAAATTCGCGAAAAGTTGTGTTTCTTTAAATGATTAAAGCATCGAAAGAAGAGTCTTTTTTTTCAATCAGATAGAACAAAACTCATTTTTTAGTTATATTAATCTGGGTCTTTTTTTTACGGGGACTTTTTAACATGATTTTTGAAGTCACGCGATTCAGAGTTTTCACTTGGAAGTCAACCCATATTGCACTATTACTTTTAAAGAATAAATTTCACTGTAGAGTTACAATATATTGAAAGTGTAATAGCACATCATGGAATTTGACTTTCAACTTAGTAATTTCAATATTTTCATGTTTTTATAATAGTAAGATTTATATGTAATAATGAAATTAAAAAAATTTGATTTTCAATATTTTATATATTGTACACATTAAATTTTATAAGATTAGGTACGAATTTGTTCAAACATTGTGTGTGTTAATTTTGGTTATTTAAATCACAATCTGTCTTTTAGTTTTTAAAAGAACATAATCAATTATTGAACTATTTAGTGTCCATGTTTATTTTTTAAAAGGTCTATAATCAGTAAGGCAATAAATAAATTTGATAATTAAAAACTAAACTGATTTTTAATTGTAATTAACAATTTAAAATTACGGTAAACTTTAAATAATTAATGTGAAATTTTATTTTTAAACAATTAAAATGTTACAAAAGAATTTATAATTTTTTATTATAGTTTAGACCAAATTTTTTCCTGTTATGGTAATAAATGTCTTTAATTATCATAAGTTCCAAGTCTGTAAAACAATTAATTAGTAATCTATAATCAAATATTTATTCATTAAATTATATATGAACAATGAAAACATTGAACATGAAAGAAAGAGAGTAAAAATGAACATGAAGTAATAAGAAATAGCAATAATAATTAAATGATAGAAATGTAATTATTTGATACAAATTATGTACAAAAATATATTATTTAATAAATAAATAAGAAATATTATTATAGTTAAAAAAAGTTTGTCTTTGCAATTAATTTTTTCTAAACTTGAAACTTTTTTATTAATACATTTTTATTTCTTGTATTTTTTTATGAATCTAAAAAGTATTTTTATATTTAAAAGTTGCTTTTTGACAATAAACTTTTGAAATCATGACTTGATTCACTTTTTCATCATGTAAGTTAAGACTATTTTAAATGATTAAACTAAAAGTGTTTTCTAATAGAACCGATTTGACAAACAAGATCTGTATATATTTTTTATCTGACACAAAATGATAAAAGATAAGAGGGACTTTTATGAGTTTTTAAGATAATATAACAAAGCACATGAAATTGTAACTAAGAAGGTGCAAGATAGCAAGTTCAACTGTTGCATTAGTTCACTGTGTAAGGGAGTTTGATTCATAGGGTTTTATCACTCAGATTGCTTTGTAATCAGTAAGTCCCAGCATATGTGTGTGGCTTAGACATACAGTTAGACTGGAGTGAAGTTTTACTGAAAGCCATTTAGTTTCATGTGAATTATACATTTTCCTGAAAAGGGCATGCAAGTTGTGTTCAATGATTACATAATCAGCTTATCCCATAGTATGCCTTCATCTATTGATTGTTCCTCATTTATACCATGATATTTATAGATATGCAGAGTAAACATAAAAATATTAGGTAGTATCAAATATACAAAAATATATTTAAAGTGTTATTTTAATAATCTTTAAAATAATATTTTTAAAATCCTATAATTTTAAAGCAAACAAGTAAATAATGTTTAATTAAATTAAAATCAAAAAAAAATGATGATTCTTAGAACAAATTTATTATAAAAGAGAAAGTAAATCTAAAAACTTTTTTATTAGAAAACAAAAAATTGTTGGGATATTTTTATAGACTTTTATAATTAATAATATATCTTGATAAAGATAGTATTATTATTTTTTAAAAAAAGTAGAAAAAAATTTTAATAAACAACTGTCAAAGAATTACTATTGATGAAATAAAAGAAAACATTTTAAGTTGTCTTTTGATATATCGTTTATATCATTTGAGAAACAGTTGTTTGTGTGTTAAAATAATAAAATGTGAATTTTACCAGTCATGATTTTTAAAATAAGATGACTTTTTGCATCCTTTAATTTTTGTTCATCTGTTCTTAATATTTCAGTTTTTGTAGTTTTTTTTTTTTTTTAATATACAATGATTTTTTTTAGTATAACTTTTATTAATCAATTTTAGACACTTTTTTTAAAAAAAAAAAAAAAACTTCTCAGCTCTAACTTTTTACAAAATTATTTTTTTGTCCAGAACTTTGATCTATAAATTTTTTAAAACAAATTAAACATTCAAACTTTGATTTTTTTTAAGTTTAGTTTTTTTTTTTTTTTAATAAAAATATAATACTTTGATTTTTTTAATATAAAATAGATTTTTTTTTTTTTTATTTTGTATAATTAATAATTTTTTATTTTAAAACTAATTTTTATTAATTTTTTTATAAAAATAAAGAAAGAAACCATGTATTAATTTCTATCTCTGAACTTCACTCAGCAGAAGATAAAGCATTATCAACCCTCACTTCTAACAAACAGGCTTTAAAAATAAGATAAAAACTTTAACTTTTTCAACGGTTTTTTAAAAGAAAATAGTGACTGTAAACAACAATTTTTTTTGCCTTTATTTTATTAATAGATGTTTTATTTTTAGAATTTAAAAAAGAACTTATTAATTAGATTTTTTGATCTTTGTTATAACAATATCACTCATTATAAATTAATAATAACATCAAAATCAGATTTACACGATGTTTCCTATAATTTTTTGGGATTAAAATACAGCAACTTTTTTTTTGTTACAGATTTGTATTAGTGTGATTTTTAGATTTAAATTTTACTTATTATACTTCCATTTTTGGATCTTTTATTTTTTTCCACTATAATTTAATATTTATGTCATTAAAGGAATACCTTTCTGCTGGTAGAGCTGACTGACATTGGTGTAATATAATAAATTTAAGAAATTTATTTAATTTATCTCATATAATTTATTGGGGAAAATGTTGAGTTTCATGTGTTTGTTTGTCCAATTGTTTTACTCTAAATTTTTTCCAATGTTTTGCAAATCAACTGTAGGTAGTGGGAGCTGTGCTGACACCTTATAAGTCAGATTGTGATTTTAGTAAAATGAAATTATTTCTTGCTATGGAGATGATCAAAATCAGTGGTTGTTTGAGGGAACTCCCACTGTCAAGATGATAGGTATAGCAAATCAGTGAAGTGTGCAACTTGTACAAAGGTCACTAAGTGCAAAACAGTGATCCATAATGCTTCTTGCATACTTCACCAATATTTGCTAATTTTTGTTGTGATAAAATAATAACTGTTTTCTTAGCTATAAGCATAGGTTGTGAATGAGTATTTTTTATAGTGTGTTGAACACACAAACAACACATGTCAGGACTCATGAATCACCAACTCTAAAGATAATACTTTTTTGCTATCATTATGTTCGACTAAATTAATTAATAACTGATCATATTACTTAATGATATCTAGTACAATGTTGTCAATTTTTGTATACTTTCAATAGGGAACTGACTGTAAAAGTAATATTTTAATAATTCAATATTTAACAAATAATAAGTGGGGATTACATTTCATGTCAAATCATATATGTTGGGCCATTGTTATTTCTGTAATTGTTGAAAGTGGAAATATTATTATTATAATATTAATATTATAACAATTTCATGAAGTATATCTGGAAGTATAGTGAGCAAAATAAGCAGATGATGATACATGTTAAAATTAATCATATTTTTTATTAGAGATGGATAACTCAACATATCACATAAACTATTAACACCAGTGTATCTGGGTGCTTTTGTGGTGTATTTGTGTGTCATTATAGTGTATTTCTTGTAAATTAGTAATATAATAACTAATTGTATAGATATGTCAAACCACTTTGTAGTGACACCAGTTAGATCTTAGTTTATTTTACCATATTAATACCGATTTTTATTGTTCAAAAATATTTCAGTGAGTCAGCTAACTAAATATTATAAAATATTATATGTTGTAATATAGCTCTGTTCATAATAGTCAGTTATAGAGCTTATTTGTTTTTAGATCTCATGACAATATTCAGTCTCAAAGTGGATTATATTTATATATTAGTAGACATCCAGTTGATGATGATCCAGATTTGCAATGTATGGGATATCTTTAAACTCTTGTTCACATTTTAATTTTAGTTTGTATATCATTAAGATTAAATATAGTTTACTTAGAACATTAACCCTTTAATAACAACTACTAAACAGAGCAAACACACAGTCGCTTTTCACTCAAAACTCTAAGAATTGTTACATTATCATAGTGAATTTAACACCATTTTAAAGCTATAAAAAGATCTTATGATGTTGTTTTAATGAATGATGTATAAAAAATATCAATATTTTAAACTAAAGTTTTATCAATGGGAGAAGGTGGTC